>VZTI01010902.1:737244-762543 GCA_013397865.1 Struthidea cinerea | reverse complement strand
CGCCTCCACCCCGCCGCCCGCCGGCCCCGAGGGCGGCCCGCTCCTGCCGCGCCGAGCGCTGCGCTCGGAGCCTCCGCCAGAGCGGGGTCAGCGGGGACCGGGGAGAGGGAGCGGGGGGTGAACGGGGCTTTCAAAGCAAGTCAGCACCCCGGGCATTAGCTTGCCTTCGTCTTTTTATTTCTCGTTCTTTTCTACCGTGTTACGCAGGTGATTTCGCCAGCGGCACACGCCGGTGCCCCGCGCTGGGCGGATGCAGGAATGGCGGTGTGTCCCGGGACGCTGGGCCGGCGGAGCGGCCGCGCACCGCCCTGGCTCCCGGCCGGCCCCGGGCCGCGCTCGGCCCTTTGTTAGCGATACGCACACCCTGCCCGCGCTGCCGGGGGCTCGCACCTCCAAAGGGAAAAAGAATTAAAGCCGTGGCCGAAGCGAAAGGGGGCTTCGCGGGACGATTTTAGGGTTGCGACGAGACCAAACTATAAAACCCGACTGAGAACTGAACGACAATCGAAAGTGCTGGAGGTGGAATTTTTTTTTTTCCTTCCCGCAGAGACTCTGGGTTTTGTTTCAGAAACTTCATAGGCGTAGGAGCTGGCTGCAAAGGTTGAACCAGATCTATTCCAAGTTTTATCTGCCTCACAAAAGTCATTTTGGCAGCCAAGGAACCGACAAGACCTGAATCCAAAACCAAGCAGAAGTTCCCTGTTAGAAACTTTAGAGCAGGAAAATGTCTAGCACTTCAAAACAATGTAGGCTTTCATGTGAAGCTCTTTGCAAACTTACAAAACAGTAAAAAGTTCTTGGATAAAACCCTGTTTATTTGCACTGCACACCAACAGCAAGTCCAGGTTCCTGTACCCAAGGTGAAGGGCCTGCACGAGTGTGCAAGAATTGGCTCTGAGTGCATAGTTGTGTATGGCTCCAACACAAAAAAGCTGTGACAAGCAACTGAATGAAGTAAATGCTTCTCCTACCAGAGTAGTGCAGCGAGTGCATCTGAGGCCATTCCTCTTCTCCTTCCTAGTTTGACATTTTCCTGGCCTCGTATGCTAATGGAAACCGTCCTAAACTAGCAGGTATCACCTGCCCCTGCAGGGAAGCAGCATCTCCCTCTCCTAGTACTTGCCACAAGTGAAAATTTCTGGAAACAAGTGAGAAAGCTGAGTTAAAAGGTTTTATCTTGCACATGTAACGCTGCTGCTGAATGTGATACAGACCGTCGTGAATCTGAGCCTGTTACAAAACTGCCATTCAGCACAGAGGCAAGTTTCTTGAGCATCGCAGTGTGTCCCCACATTGCCCTTCTGAGGTCCTCAATATGAGGTTTTCCTCCTGCCGAAGACCTCACAGATGGGGCAGCGATTGCTGGCGGAATACATTACAGCCAAGGAAAGTGGAATTAGGCATCGTGCAGACAGGGCTTGTGTGTCACTGTTTCCCCTTGAAAAATTTACTCATTTTACTTGTGATTTGAATTGCAGCTGCAGTTTGAATTGCAGGACCCTCTGCGCTGTGCCATGCACAACTGCATAATTACAGGACGGCATGTTCTCCACTTGATTGCGATCTGAGCAGGGTGCTTCCTCCCACCCCGCCAAAATGGCCCCCAGCCAGCGCCCATCAGCCTGCCTGGGGGAGGGAAACCGGCTCCACTGGGAATGGAGGGCACAGTTCGCACGGAGAAGAGCAGGAAGAAGTGCTCCCAGTTTGTGGAAACCTTAAGGGTATCACAGAAAGCCGCAGAACCAAAAAGGCATTTGGGTAATGCTGCAAAGAACAGGGCTGGAGGGGGCTGGCTCTGTGTTGACTGCTTGCAGCCTCACAGACTGAGGGTGTGTGGTAGCCATCAGCGAGAAGACTTGGCTGTGTTGGGACATCAGGACTTTGGGGGGTGACACCTGGAAGCTATTAGCCTTCATACAAACAGTTCTCTGAGCCATTCCAGGAAGATGGATGATTAAAAACAACATTAACCTTCAGCACACATACTCTATGACTGTCTGGACATGGCAGCTTTTAGAAGAACATTCTTGATCTTAACATCTTTTACCTGGGGAATCAAAACATCCTAACGTGTGACCTCATGGCATACAAGATAGCAGAGAGTTCGTGCAAGCAGGGGTCCCAGCTCTGTGGCTGAGGAAGTCACATTCCAGTGTTTTTTCTAATGATATATTTACCTTCTTATGTGCGCCGGGTAAAGTGCACTGAGACGTTTTAATCAGCATTGTCAGGAGATGTTTCTTGTCTTGGCTTGAGAAGCCTTGTCTGCATCCTGTTTCACTGTCCATCTCTTCCTGTCTAATAGTTGTTATGCTACAGAATTTAGATTTGGAAGCAGGAAAACTGCATGGACAGATGACCCAGAAACTTTCTGGAAGCACAATCAAGGCAGACACGTAACTTCTTTGATTACTTTTTATATTTAAGTGCTTTCCTCCTCTGCTTTATTTCTGGGTTCATGTCAACAGAGCTTTCTTTTTTATCTACTTCAAATGATGTCTCCTACCAGGGCTGATATTTAATTATTTTCCTGTAATATGCATCTGGAAGCATTGTAGATTCTTTCCTCTCTATTACAGTGCATGTGATTTGTTTTCTTGCTATCCAGCTGGATCATGCTTTTTTATAGATGGAGATTTACTGAAGTGAGAATCTTTTCTCCAATTAAATACTCTCAGTTTAAGAAATCATTCTCATTTTACGTGCAAAGGGATCTCGAAGCCAATCCAGGCAATACAAGGTAATTGATGTTTCCTCCTTTGTGAGGTGTTTTTTTCTCAAGTTGTTTATGTTGTATCAGGGAGAGCCCTGCGTAGTCAAAAGGTTATTCATAAATAATGAGCATACAGAAGTCTTGTCCCTAAGCTGAAGGGAAAATGGAGAGAGAACAAGCCCACAGCTCCTCCTGAGGCCAGGTGTCACCATCAACATCTGCCCCAAAGTACTGGCACTCACGATGGATTTGCCCTTTCCAGGAAAGGTGCTCCTGGCTGTGGCGGGTCCAGACCCATGTGGGGTGATGCTCTGACCACAGTGAAAGGCAGAGCTCAATTTTAAGGCAAGAAATCTCTTTAGTACAGTAATTTGGGGAGATGTCATAAACCTATGGATGCTGGAGCCATTCTTTATCATTTGAAGGTTTTCTTTGAGACCTCTACTTGGACAGCATGTGCTGAAGATGAAATGTCAACTCAATCATTCTTCAGTGAGATGTTGTTGCATTTTTTTTTTTCCTAAAGATACATTTAAAGGGCAACTCATTTGCATAAGATTTTCATATCCTTGGTCTTAAAAAGGCTTAAGGAGCCAGCACTGTGATCTGAAATCTAATATTCTTACCTTTTGCAGTGGCAGAGGACAGGGGGAATTGTCATTAAAAAATGATTCAATTCTCTTTGTAAAGGAGTATTGTATAAACTCTGAAAAACATGGTTAAAATAGTAAATAGTGTTACAGTTCTCGATTTTTATTGCTTTACCCCAGGCATTTACTGTGGGTTCTCTATGTGAAATGTGATGGAATTATTGTGAAGATGCATTGTTTAAATATTAAACATTAATGTTCTTCTTTTGATGGTGAAGCCAGTATTAAACCTGTTAATTTTTCATTAAAGCACCTAAAGCCAAATTTGTTTAAGCTCTCAATTTGCTGTCATCTTCGTAATAGAAAACATGAAGTCAAAGCCACACAGACCTGAGAATAAATAGGAGTGAAATGTGGGAGCCAGCTCCAGGCTTCCTCACAAGGTGGAGGGAGATGGAGGGAAAGAGAGAAGCAGCAGGAGGAGAAGGAAGAAGAAAAGCAGCTCAGGGAAGAGAGGATGAGGGAGGAAAATATAAGAAACTACAGAGCAACAGCAAAAGGGTTCGTAAGTATGGGAACGGCTAATCCATGCAAAGCAACTTCCACTTGGCAAAAGGCATAAAGTGGTGTGGGGCTGGAGACAGGTCAGTGCTGGGGGATGGCACGTGCCACTGCGGGTGCCACTGCGGGCGGCTGCGGGATGGGGCCTTTCTGAGCCAGAGCCAGCGCCCTCGCAGCATTCCCAGCGGGAACTAAAGGCAGCGATACTTCACAGCCGACTTTGGCCCCAGGTGCTTTATTTGATCTTGGTGTGACGGTGAGATGTGTAAGCCAGCTCCTGCTCACCATTCCTGACATCAAGGGCTGCACCTGTAAAATCACATCCAGATGGGAGCGTGTGCCATCATTGTTGTTTTGTGATTGCCGGCAAGAAAAATAACTTGCAGGAGGTGTTTGTGTGTGATCCTTTTGAGCATAAATGATTTTAAGCTGTGGTTGGCGGGTACGGTAGTGGCTGGGCAGGGAGATGGAGTAGGAAGCGCTGGATGAGGCTGCATTTGCCAAGCAAGGAGAAGGATTTTACAGTAATTGAGATGTGAAATGCTGAGAGTCTTGACAAGAGTTTTAGCTGTACAGATGGGTAAGGAAGGCCATATCTCAGAGATGTTATGCAGAAAGAATCTGCAAGCAGCAGAGAGCGAGCTTGGATGTGAGCCCGGGGGAGGCACCCACAGGAGTCGCTGCCCAGGTGACTCTGTGGAGAGGCAGCGAGGAGTGACGGATGGAAGCATGAATGGAGGGAGAGATGGAGGGATGGGTGGGTGTCTGGGGGAAGGGATGGGGTTGTGCAGAGCTGTCAGAAACAGGGATCCATCCACAAATGGGTGAGGCTAAAGATGGGAAGCCATGTGTTAACCTTGCTGTGTGCAAGCTGATGCCTGCTTGTCCACACAAAGCTGAGACTTCAGATTTTGATCTGGGTAGGAGATAAGTCTCCAGTAATGCACGAGATCTAGGAGAAAAAATATATTCATGGCTGACGAAGGACTAACACCTTCCCCTTCATCCACTGTGATTTCCAGCCACACAGAAGACCAAAAAGCAATATATTAATACTTAAGATAAGCTATTTTATTAGAAATAATAGGGGAAAAAAAGGCCCATATTTAACTTTGGTTATTAGGCTCTTTCTTTTAAACACCACTTTTCTGTTTTTTTAACCAATCCAATTAACCCTGATAGAAAAGTCTCATCCACTCTAATGAGGATAATATTGACAAGGACTTATAGACATGTTATAGAATGACTGCAAAATCTGGGGGCCCTGATACACAAGTGGCCTAAACTGAGCTGTTGGCACATGAGCACTGAAGTAAGCAGGGTGATCAGGGATGCTGAGGCAGTGGGATACGGTCCAGCCAACTGACAGGGCAGTGAGCAAGCAGCACTATTTTCCATTGGATTCTGCACAGCAGCCCAAAACCCTACATCACTGCTGCTGGTCATATTTTTCACCTGAATTATTTAAGCTGTTTTCTGGAAGGGCAATCTCTGTGTATTCCTCTCCTTCACTCCGTCCTTCTCTTTCTCCTTGTTTTTCTTCCCTCTCTGCCTTATGTGACCAGCTCATTTGCAACATTTCTGCTGCAATCCTGCCGAGATTCATTTTCACTTTTTTATTGAAAAATCAAAATCTTTGGAATTAAAAGCTCCCAATATTGAATTTTCAATAACAGGTGAAAATTATGCTCTGCATGACGATGAGGACAAGGATGTGCTGAGCTGGGAGGGTGATGACGTAGGAACCAGTGTTCATGTTTGACCCACACAAGACAACTGGGGCAAGTATTTAAAGAAAAGCAAGAAAGCAAAAGGCATTTGGGAAGTGCAGCAGTGAACATGGGGGAAGGAACTTTTCCATTCAGGGCAGGGGTGGTAGGAAGAGGAATTTTCCTGCCTCTTGATTGCTAAGCAAAAGCTGGAACAGGATGCAGAATTTCTGGGCAGTGGATGAGTTTGTGGAAAAGCATTGGAGACTTGAGGGCTCCCATCAGGGGAGAAATAGGTTCTTAAGTGCTGCTCTGGCTGCTCCCATCTGTCCTTTCCAGGGACCTTGTGCCTGCAAACGCCTTGCTGTGCCCCAGCGTGTGGTGAGTGATGGGAAGGCGGGTCATGGCAGTGAGGGGCGAACCCCTCTGCTGCAGCAAATGCAGTGAAGCAGCAGTAGGTGTTCTCTTTGTTGTATCTTCCACTGAGCTGATGCAGAGCAGCAGCAACATCGCCAGCTTCACTGGCACCCAGCATCCCTTTAATTACCAGCCAGCCTTGCTCCGAGAGGGGTTAAGCAAGGCCACGGTGACACTGCCAGTACACGCTGTGACTGCTCGCCTGGCTCGCTCCAAGGTATCCACATCTTGCACTTTCTGGAGTGTGCTCCTTTCTCTGCAAGGCCCTTTGTAGTTGCCTGGACATGTGCCCAAGTGAGAGGTGCACATTCAGAGAGTGGCCACCCTGGGAGCCACATGCCAAGAGAGAGGCCTTGTGCGTGCCAGGTGGTGGGTCAGAGACCCTCAATACAGTCACAAAAAGTTTTTCCATCAAATCTCCAAGAGCACATTCCTGCTCAAGCACTGTTTCATTTCCTGCGAGTCTTTGAAGATGAGGAAAATCATGTAGGTCTCAGTTTCCAGTCAATGTAAGGCTCCAAAATTAATGCAGAAGAGCTATGGCCTGCTTCTCCTCTGCTGTCCACCCAGAGCCCAGAGCCCAGAGCCGGTCCTTGCAAAGTCAGAGGAAGCTTTGCTGCTGGCATTGACTGTCCTGGGCATAAAGCAGGGCAAGGCAGGGAAAACAAAACACACAGTGAATCCCTGGAGTGCCTGAGCCATGCAAAGTGTTGGGTAGCTGCACCAGGGATCTTGGCCACATTACCTGCATGGGAAACCCTTGCTGACCTGGAAGGAGCCACCAGGAATGCCCTGCGACACAGCCCCAGGGCCTGGAGGGAGCATCCAGCACCTGGCCCCATTGGGCTGGGCACCCTTGGGTCACAACTGCTGTGAGCCCGGCCCTGTGCAAGGAAACAACAGGAGGAAATGAATTTGGATGCAAAGCATTGTTACAAAATTTCACTGTAGCTCCCTCTCTCCCACCAACCCCGTCTCCCTTCCCAGCTGGCTCCAGGGAAAGAAACTGGCAGCAGCACGTGAGAAGTGCCACAGATGGATGGTGTGTCATGGGCACTGCTGGACGGATCTGGCACACAGGTGTCGGTCCAGTGCCTGCCAGCTGCCCAGCAGCCCCCAGATATTTGTGGCTGAGGGATGAAAGGGCAGAGGAGTCTCGCTCCTCACTTGGAGCACAGTGAGGGAAGCAGCCATGCTGGGGGAATCGGCAGAAGGCAGCAAACCTTTCCCACCAAGATCCTTGGGGCCAGATTGCCCTGCCAGGGAGGGCATGGAGGGTCCGAGGGCTGGACATGGTGGCTGCTGCCTTGCAAACCAGGTGAGTGCTGGCAGCCCCACAGGCACTGCCGAACTGGCATGGCCATGGCTGGACACAACTGAGTGCGGGGGAAGCCTCCGCAGGTCCTCTCCTGCAGTGCCCATGGTGGAGGCGGGCAGTCTGGGCCTTGGGAAAGACCGTCTCCTGAGTCAGGTGGCCCTGTTGCCTGCTGCTCCCAGAGGGGTCCTGCACTGGATGCCATCTTGAGACATGGGGAAATGAATAATGGAAATAGAAGTTGACAGCTGGTTAGGTATCAGATGATTGTGACCTCATTTTTTTGGTGCAAAAAGAAAAGTTAAAACCCAGTACTAATTAGGGACATTTGGTGCTTACATTGATAGAGATTATGGGCTGAATAACCTGGCAGAGAAAACAAGAAAAATGTTAATTGTTATTGCCGAAAGATATTTTCTTAAATGCCCAAATTCCTAAACTCAAAGGCTTGAGAGGTTATGCCCAACCCGATTAGAAGGGAATAAAACTGAAGTTATGTGTATAAATTTTTAAAGAAATATGTTTGCGAGGGTTATGTGTGAAGTGTGTCTACATATGAATGTTTGCACACACATAAATGAAGATGGGAATCCACTCACTAATAAGAGACAAGATGCTGTGGAGTCTTCCCTGGACGCTGGATGTCTGCACGAGTGGCCTTCAGGAATGGCCAACAGCAGAGGCAGGTTTCATGGTTTCCTTCCAACTTTAGTCACTCCCACACTGATCATGATGTGTCTGGGAATCCCAGTGTTTGTGTTACGTGGACTTACATACATCAGCAGAAGAATGGGAAGTGAGTTGCAATGAATATTACCAAGATGGAAGGAACAGCACAGAACTGGTAAAATAAAAAATAATGGATTACAGTTATACAAAGTTCTAGTGAAAGACAATTAATGTGGGGGTTTTTAAAGCATATTAGTAGCACAGGCAATCTGAATAACACTGTATCACTCAATGGAAATTATAAACTGTCAGTCAAACATTATACAAAAAGGTTTTGCAATCCGTAAATATTCCTCTTGTGCATTTGGGAATGAACATACGCTACATTTGCATCCCAAGAAGATGACAATGATGAGGATTTCTGGTTTTCCAGCTCCATGTTGGCTTCATCTCTGCAGGGCTCCAGGGTGCTGCAGAGCTCCACGGGGTGATGAGGGCTTTGGCCGAAGACCTCCCTGGCAGCTGCTGCTGTGATCACACAGTTTCCAGGCCTATTCACTGTGATGGCCTTCCACAAACATGCACTCCCCATCCTTCTTTGTGTATTTTGTCAAGCCAGGCTTACACAGACCTGCTGGAGTGGGTCCCTGGTGACAGCAGAGGGTCTGTGCTTTGGGGGCCTGTCCATCCTGCTCCCCTCCACATCTTGCCTGCACAAAACCGACCAGAGCTTCCACAATGGGACAGATTTCCCTAGGCCAGCTGACCCTGCAGAAGGTGAGGCTCACCAGCCTAGGGCTGCACGTCATTTCTGCCCTTTGAGAGCTGTTCCCCTCTCTGTGCTCACTGTTTTTACCATGAGTCATTATGTTCATGGGGACTTGCAGTGCAGCTTTTTTTCTCAAGTGCAGCTTGTACAATAAACAGTTACGACAGAGATTTCAATAGCTCCCGCTACAGACTCAACTTCAACCAACATCTGGGAGGATCTCTCAAGATGACGTTTATTATCTGTTTTCTGCTCAAGAAGATGCTCAATTGGCTTCCACTGAGTCAGCAAGCAAAGACATATTTCTCTAGACTGGTCTAATTTGTAATTTTATTGGTTACTCCTTCTCTTTTTAAAGAGACTGTTGGAGATTTTTGATTTCTCATAAGCCATTAATGGAAATTCTAAAGGAACTTAAGTTTAGTTAGTTGGCTCCTGACCATTAGATGAAATAAACTTGCTTTATCTGTGAACCCCCTGCACCTTGTGCAGGATGGCGCCGCTCTGCTGACGTCCTGCATACTGTGGCCTCTCCACCTGGGTGCGCAGGAATATTCTGGGGCTGAGCCCAGCACTTACACATCGTCTTTCCATCGCTCTGCCCAGCCTGTGATGTTCGTGTGTTATCCATTCCTATCACACCACCTCCTGCACTTCAAAAAGTTTGGCAATCTATGGTACCTGACAGCCTGCAATTAAGGGTTCAGCCAGGCTATGTAGTGATAGTGCTTTGGCCTTCCTGAAGGATGTAGACTGCCTTCCTTCAAGAGAGCTGTTTGACTCATTCAAATTGCTTTTGTTTGTTTTTCTTTATGGAGCAAATTCTTTCTAATTGCTAAGCCCCCCTTTCTGTCCCACTGGAAGCTGGACTAAGGCAAGTTACTGCAGAATTTAACCTCATGGGTGCTGCTATGTTTAGTTCATAGATTTACTGCTGATTATCCAAGTGAAATAAGACAAAAAAGAATCATTTTCTTGCTTTGCCTGGCCTCCCCAGTAAGCACAGGACAGACATGGGTAGTCCAGGAATGCTGACTCCCACAGTAAGTGCAACCTGGGGACATTAAGCTAAGAGCTTTGAAGCGACTCAGCAGAAACATGTGGAAAGGCTTTCCCAGTGGCATGGTAAGAGCAGCAGGGCTGGAGGGAGGCCCTGCAGTGAAGTGCGTGGGGCAGGGGGTCCCCCACTGTCCTTGGCATCCCGTGGAGGGGAGCCCCCTCTGCACTGTCTGGGGACAGGGCAAGGGTCAGCACCATGGCCCCAGCACCCTGGCAGGCATTGAGGTACATCTTGGGCCACCTGTGCAGGGCTAAAGGGGTGCAGCATGGCTTCAATTGCAGCACAACTTCCCGTTTTAGCAGGATGTTTTCCCCTGAATAAACTGATCTGCTTGGCCTGGAGTCTGGTCAGAAGACAAAGCAATGCAAGCTCTCTGTGGGAGCTACTAGTGGCACCGTAGTGGTATTTTTTGGTGTTGAATATGCTAAAAGGCTGGCCTGGCTTAGCAGCTTCAAACACACATCTGTCCCTTTGAAGTAAGACTTGACAGATAAGCTGCTAAACTGACCTGGAGGCCTATGAGTGGCAGCCAACTTCTTTATGCTATGAAAGTCCAGTCTACTTTCATATAAGTTAGATTCTTCCACATCCTTTTCTTGAAGTGGGAAGTGTGGAGTTTGTCCCATGGGGCTTGGGACACCTCTCCGTGGTTCCTTCTCAGGAACTGAGAGAAAGATGAAGTACTCCACGAAGAGAAGTGTGGTGAGATACATCAACCTCAACTTAATGTTTCTATTGCTAGATTTAATATAATTGCTTTAACACAATTGCTTTAATATAGTGCACTACACCATCTATGTTATACTATAGGTGACCAGTATTTTTTAGCTTTTACACTGTGTAGTAAGTAATTCTGATTAAGATCTTCTGGCTGTTCACTTGTCTTAATAAATGACTCATCTTTTGTAGATACATCTGATTTGCCATCATTACAACTTGTGGGACAAAGTTATAAAACTTAAACCATTGACAGTCTGAGGCTAAGATCAGACACAGCTGCCGCTAGGCTCCTCTCTCTGAGAACGAGTTTAGAAAGCAAGGGGGTTCTCTCGGCACCTTGTGACTCAGCAGCAGGGCTTCTTTAATTAAACTTTGTCTGAAGCTCCCACTCCACCTACGACACCCATGAACTGTCTAAAACATTGGGACACGCTAACAGGCAGGCCCATGGAGCACGGATGTGGCCAAAGCCACTGCTTCACATGTTGGGGAATATTGGTGGTGGTGCTAGAAAAAAACAGATGCTTTGCTGAGGGGAGATGGTGATCACATCAGATGGAAAAGGCAGTTTTTGGGCCTGCTAGGACAGGGAGGTTGAACTGATCTGCCCCTCTGGGAGGGAAGTCACCAATGGCTTGGAGTAGCCTCAACCCAACTTCAACCTCTGTGATCAGAGCAGCAGCACTCCGGTCTTAAAATTTCACACATCTGTGGATGCAGGTTGGCACAGCCAGCTCTGAGATAATACCCCTTTTGCAAAAGGAGCCCTTTTCTCTGAAAATCACTCACATCCTGCTCAAGGTTGACAAGATTTATCTTTAAAAATTAGTGAGAACGAACTCACATAAAAGTTAGTGAGAACGAACACGGGGCACCAATTGACACATTTTGTGCCTTAATTAATGTCTCCCCTGATGGGGGAGAGGTTTAGCGTCTTTGCCAGGAATTCAGGAGGCGAACGGAGACTTCTTCAAACTTCTGCTTTCAGATAGTTGTTTATTAAGTCTTATCAGAGAAAGGGAGTCACTTGCTCTGCCGACTGAGCTAGCCGGGCAGAGAATGCAGGAAGAAGTCCGCACTATCAAGATTAGACAGTCTTTTTAAAGGTAAATTATGTAATTAAAACATAAAACGAAAGATATTTTCACTTTTCCACCAATGTTCAATAAATCACTTTGTCACGCTCACCAGAACTGCGGAATTTTCTAACCAATTATCTTAAACTACTTCTACTGCAGAATATGGAGGAATAGAAGAAGGAACAAGAAGCCTAAAGAACAACAACAATCCTCCATTTTGAAGTTTCTTACTTTTATCTATTTACTATATTAACAAGCCCAAGACCCTAAATTTTCACTTTGTGATAATCTTACATAACATTCTATCATCTAGTTCACACCAGTGTAGATTCTAACTCTTCCCAAAGGGTAGGTAATTTTCTCCATGGGCGAAGGTCAAAGACAGTGTTGTCCAGGGGGGTAGAATCCTTCTCTGGATTCCAACATCGGTCAAGGGCTTCAATGGTGCAGATGGGTCACTTCCATGGGGGCTCCTCACCAGCTCCTGAAGCTGCTCTGATGTAGCCCAGATGTGGGTTGTCCCCGCATAGGACTGGAGCTACTGCAACACTGTGGCACCCATGACAGGCCCTTTGCCTCCCTGTGTTGGGGTGCGAGGCAGCCCATGCTTTTCCACTCCATAGGCAGGACCCTGTTGTGGCTTGCACAAAGCACCAAGCTCAGGCCACTCTGCAGGAATAAGCAGAGGGCTTGGCAGGAGGGCCAAGTGCCTTGGACCCTGTTTTGCCCCTGAATGAATTTGGGATGCAGTGGGAGGTTGTTTCATCCTTTCCCTCAGGAATTTCTTTGGGATGGCAGCCAGGGTGTGGGGACAGCATCCAGAGCTTAGTTCTTGCATTTGCAAAATTCACACTTTGCAAAATCCACTTCAGTGCCAGTGTTGAATGGGGTTAAAAATGAAAACCAACACAGTTACAGCAATTGCACAACCATGGCATTGGAGCCCCCATGGCTACGAAGGCTGAGCCCCAGGGAGGGCTGGCCTCAACTGTGGACTGGGAGCTGCAGGGTGGTCCCTCTGTGGGTGCCTGGGGGCTGTGGCCTCCCTTGCTCCTGCCCTGAATGAGAGCTTTCACGGGCCCCGAGTGCTTCTGCCGAAGGGAAGGGGCAGCTGCCTCCTGTGCTTGAGCCAGGTACAGGTGCTGAAGGGCAGAGGGGCTCGGGTGCTGGGGGGCTGCCTGGTAGTGCAGAGCTTCTGACTTGCTCTTGTTGGGAATGCTGGGATGAACACCCCTTACTGGCTGCATCCACGGCACTACTTTGACACTGTCCACAGCGTGGCTGGGCAGAGCAAGTGACCTGTGTCTCCTATGAGCTCCCACCATGCAGACAGGCTAATAGGGGAGAAACTGCAAACTAAAGATTGCATGAGAAGTTAGGCTTCACTCTGCCATCCTCACTTTCCCTGGTGAGAGAGCGAGCGCTGAGCTGTCCAGCTCTGAAGCCAGGGGCGAGTGGATTTCCTGCTTATTTGTAATATCTCTGCTATGTTGATAGTGGCAATTTGTTAGGGTTAACAAATAGGGCTTCTTCATGCAGCTTGCCGGGAAAGGGGTGTCTGCAGAGAGGACTCTCCCCGCTCCCTCCCCAGCTCTGAAGGGTGTCCCTGCTGGATCTGGGAGAGGCAGATACTAGGGGATTAGCGCGCGCTGGAAGGGCTGCAGCCGGAGGGAAGGCTTGGCACCGCCGCCTGGATGAGAGCTCACAACAATGGCGAGCTGCAGCCTGCCAAATCTCAACACAGCAGGCAAGGCTAGGCTCAGCTCTAGCTAAACGGGAGCCGTGTAGGACCCTCCATTTTGGAAGAGCGCTAGCAAGGTCTGGCACTTGGAATTCTTGGCATCCACAAGTGTCTTCGCTCTTTCTTATCCCCTCCTGTTCCCAGTAGATTTTGCATCCTTTACAATGGATAAATTATACATGCAGAGTTTACTCTCCTACCCGAGCTTCGAGAATACCCCAGTGCCAGCCAAGGGAGCTGGTGCATGGGGGAATAGCCAGGAATGTTTAAAATAGTCTGGCCATGTGACTTTGGGGATTGGAAAAGGAAAAAAAAAAAAAAAAGAAAAAAAATCCTTTCCCCCAACACTTTAAATGCAAACCAACTTTTTTTCACGGGAGAGAGTCATGAACTGGTGATCTGTGCGCCAGTCACGAGCCAGCAGCTCTGGTTTCCCTCCTGGATGCAGAAGCGGCTGTGTTTGGGCCCTGGGGCGAGGCGCTTGGAGCCAGATCCTGCACGGTGGGTGGCTGGATCCAACCTGGGCCGAGGTGGAGGCGGCTGCCATAGGGAGAGCGGGAAGGTGGCAGAGCCCTCCTGTCCCTCCCACTTTGGCTGGCGCTGAATGATTAAGGGCGGGTGTACCTGCACTTGTACATACTGCTTGTTCTGTGTCAGCTCTTTGTAGGGAGAAAAACCAGCCATGAAAAGGGAGACTCGGGAGATATGGATCCCAGTTTGGACAGGGAGCCGTCTGGGAAAAGTGGGGTGCTCAGCCCCACATACTCCTCCCTGTTCAGCTGCCTACACACTCCCTGTTCATCTGTCCCTGCATCTCCCTGCCTGTGGTGGCACCCACTGCATCCATCTCACCATGTCTGGTCCCAGGAACACCCCCATCACCCCAGGGATGGTGACAGGGACCCAATCTTCCAGCATCTCCTCATGCCCAAGGTGCACTGCTGCTGCCCACCCCATTGCCGGGGGGCAGAGGGGCAGCAGCATTAATGAAGATTTTAATGATGGCTACCGGCTTGTACTACAAGCATCTGAGTCTCATTTGAATTCAGG
The DNA here is from genome assembly GCA_013397865.1 of Struthidea cinerea. NCBI lineage: Eukaryota > Metazoa > Chordata > Aves > Passeriformes > Corcoracidae > Struthidea > Struthidea cinerea. Next base: position 748,150 of record VZTI01010902.1, on the reverse strand, counting down.
CAACTTTAAGCTCTTTTGGCAGTATAAAAGGGCCTGAAAGTGGATTCCAGTCACATGTACATTTGCTTTTAGACTCCAGTGCAGTGCCAGCGTGATGTAAAGGGGCCTCCGCGAGCCGGAGAATCAGGCCCTGCATATTTTACACTCTTTTATAGCTTACTGTGACTCTGCTTATCTCTAACAGTTAAAAAACGAGTGCCAATGGTCTACACGCTGGATACGTATCATGCAAAACCAAATATAGCACGGCTCAAGAACACTCTTTGCATAATGTACATATGTATTTCATTTATTTTTGTAAAAATTCTGCTTAAGCATATGGAAGGGAAGGAGTGATAACACTGCCTAGAGGCAGATATAATGTGGTCAGGCAATGTGCAAGCTTCCTCACACAGCTCGAGGAATGTGCCTGAGTTTGAAGTTGTTACATGAGTCCTGGACAATTCCTTAGCGGCGAGAAGCAAGTAGGTCATACAGATGACTTTGTGACAGGGGTCTTCATTCACATCAGATGGCAGAGATCCTCCAAATGCATTTCACCTGGGGCTTATGTTTTCTAACCCAGAACTATGGATGTGCAAGACTCTGGCTGAAAATAACCGTGGAGATCCATATTTAGGAGCCTGCATGCATGAATTTTTCTTCAAACTTTTGGCTTGCCACATCGACCAGTAATTCTACAAACCCTCTGGCTTATATTACATAGCACAACCACAAATGCCAATTGCAAAAAATTAAAAAAAAAAAGGTAAGCCATTACCAGAAAAAAAACCCCAACCCATATTTAATAAAATTTAAAGCTCCTTTTTCTTCCCTGGCAGGGACAGCCAGACAGGACTGACCCCAGTGCCTGGCCCTGAGAGATGCTGGGCTCCTGCCAGTACTTCAAACAAGAACTCTGCTTTGTTCATCTTAAAGTGTGCCTCTGTTCATGCTGCATTTTCCTACTTTCCTTGTATGAAGACAAAATTATATTTTTAAAAATCAGAGTGGCTTCTGCTACAGATTGGGGTAAACCACGTCAGCTTTAACTTGGGCATTTATCACCTCTCAGGCACAGTGGGAGTCACCGGGACCTGTTTGACACTGCATCACACATATCAGCTCCTGGATGCTTGGCCAAAGCCAACCCTGAGCCTTCTGTGTCCCTTGGCCAAACCTTGTGGCCTTGCTGTGCTGAGGGGATCTCCCAGTCCTGCCGCAGCTCCCAGTAAGCAGGAAAGCTGGGAGCACTGATCTGGCCAGCATCTCACTTCCCATTACTAATCTCTTCTGGATTTACCCCTGATTTTTACAGGTGCAAATGACAGGCAAACTAAATATTTTAGCACCAGCCGACGTTTGCAGATCCAGCAGTGTGTGGAGGTGCTTTGAAGCTGGCATGCAGAAGGCAGCTGCCTGTACTGGAGTACACAAAATTGAAGGGCTGATTTTCCAAAGAGGTTGCACCTTGGTTGGGGAAGATTCTCAGACATAATCTTGATTTCATGTTTAAGTTCATTTTGTTCAGGAAAACACCAAAGCATGTATTTATCTGTAAGTGGATAATTTAGTGTAATTCTGGATAATTTAGTGTAGCTCATCTAAACAGGGGCTGTAAGAACACACTTAAGCTAAACTGAAGTCAATGGGCTTTACTTCTGAGTAACATGACCTGGTGTCTGAAGCACTGGGATCAAGGTCTAAAGGGCTTGATGGGGAGGGGAAGGATGAAGAAATAGAGATTACAGTGACATTAATGTGGTTACTCATGGACACAAGTGCAGGATATGCATTTTACCCATGGATTTGTGTAGATCTCAGCTAACAGGCTTTGTTTAGGAATTGGGGATCTGTGGTCATGGCGTTTTCTTACTGGCTTGCAAACACTTTCTGCTGAGAGGCTGTTTTACAGAAGAAATTACACTGGCCTGAGAGAGACAAAGTTGGAGCAGAGATGTTTTAAGAGGACAAAGAGCTATCGGGGCATTAACATAACAGAGGCAGTAACATCCAACAAGATACCTTTTTCTCTGTCGTGCTCTCCCTTTCTACCCTGAGCCAAAGCTTATTATAATTTTTTTTTACTGGTATAAAGTGGTTTGCTTAATATAGTCTTATGCAGCTGTAACTGAGAATAAAATTAGATCTTGGTGTGCTAATTGGGGTCCTGACCCAGAGGAGCAGTTAAACATACGCTTAGCATGAAGCAGGAGAGCCACTCCACCTGAGTCAGTAAGGGTATGCCTAAGCTTGAGGTTAAGCATCGTTTCAAGTATTTGGAGCACAAGGTTCACAAGAGCTGGTTTCCAACCTCCTCCCATTTCTGCTTGGATACCTCAAAGCTCCAAACATTTTCATCTTAAAATAGTGAGTGTTTCACAGGGAACTATTATCGTTTTTCTACCTTCCTTCGAGGAAAATTGCCCTCCAAATTAAGGGGTGAATTTCATTTTAGGCGAACTGCAAGACTAGAGACAAAGGCATCTCTCCTTTACTGACCTTCATTTTGGTAGCAGTGGGAGTTCCTGGTTGCTCCTTCAGTGGAGGAATTAGAAGGAGGTGTTTGTAGGAAAGTCTGTGGTTCACTGGCTTGCAGATTGTAGAAGACAGGAAGACTGGGCTTTAATTTAAACTATTAATTGGAGGGGAGCAATAAAACATAAAGGATTTACTTGCCTACAAACCTCTGAAATGTCTTCTATTTTTAGAATTCTCTGCAAATGCTTTTCATGCAAATGTACATGCACGTATACATACGTATGTACATCTCTGTTATGTAAATCAACTCTGATTTCTTATTCACTGTGTTAAGGAGCTTCAGAAAGGCTTTGGCATTTCTTTTACTGTGATGGGATTTTTATTTTTAAAGAAATAGTTAAACCTGCATACCACAAAGGTACTTTTAAAGCAGCCTGACTCTGATAGCTGTATTCAAGCTAGATACAATCTGGTTGTGCCAGTCCCCTGAAGTACTTCCCTGAATACTGGCAAACTTTTAATTGCTTGCTTAAAGCTGATGCTGAAATATCTGGCTGAACTGAGCCTTATCCATTAATCCAGGGTGTTTGCCTGGAGAGCCAGGCACTTGAGGTGGGACAGAGGAAGTACAAGGAGCTCAACCTCCCTGGCCTGCCACAAAACACATATCTGACCCATGGAGCCATGGGAAGCCTTTACCTGCAGTGCAGGGTCACACTGAGTCTTGTGTCCCTTGTATCTCTGGTCCTCCACCCACGTGTCCCGTGATGGCACTGGGCAGGCAGCTCTGGGTGTGTGTCTCCTGGAATAAAACTTCTATTCTTTGAGTCACCATGAGTCTCCATCCTGCTGGCAGCGAGTCAGGAGATGACTACCGTGGACCCCTTCAGTGCAACACCACCTTTCATAAAGTCATCAAAATCCAGAGGAAAGCCAAGAATTCCTGAGGCTGGATTGCATTGCAGTGTGCCCAGTAAGCAAAGATGTACATTACATGTATGCCTAAAATGGAAACACGAGCTTGTGCTTGCTTCAAAGGCAGCAGTCAGCAAATTCTCTCTGGAGCCCAAATGCTCGTCCCAGCAGACAGATCTACTGGCTGAGAACAAAGGTGAGAGGCAGGCCCCAGCCCGCGGGTGCTGGAGTATCTGCAGAGCAGCAGCCAGATCTGCTGCAGGATATCTGCAAATAAAGTGGTTGGATCCCATCATATCTGTAAGAGGACTAAAACATTCAGCAATCAGAAAACATATTGGCAAATATTTCTTTTTTCCTCTAAGTAGAAGGATGTTTCTTAGTAGCAGCTTCTGCCTCTGCCCGTTGTCAGCTGCTTTGTGTGACTTCCCTTTTCACTTAAAGCTGTGCCGAACACCAAAGGAAATGATGTGGGATTATTTTACACCCAAGTTGTATATCCCATAAAAAAGGGAGCACCCTGCTGTGGCAAGCAATGGCTTCCATACAGTGGCAATGCATAGAAAACAGACACTGACTTTGAAAAGTAAAACACTCCAGGGAGTCACTGCTCTCCCTGAGGAAATAACATTTACAGTGCACCAGCTCCATTTGTTCCAGGGACGTTTCTAACCTGTTGTCTGGATTTTAATGCAGTTCAGGCTGTCACATCACACCAAGTTATGAGATGCCTTTAGTGAATAAGAACAACGGGCTCAAAGGATTGGGTTTTGTTGGTTGTAAATATTGTTTATTGATGAAAATTAATGAAGGAAGAGCCAGTGCGGAGCAATCAGGTAATGGAGGCAAAGCAGTGATGTCCCTTTGCCACAGATTGCCCTCCTAGAATACCAGGACCAATTGCCCCTCAGTCTTGATTTCCACAGGGGTCTCAGTGCTGAGCTCCAGCCAGAGGGGTGAAACTGAGCAATTTCCATATTGCCTGCATTCCCTGAATATTCATCCCTCTTGCTCAAAAAGGAAAAGAAAAAAAAAAAAGGAAAGAAGAAAGCAAGCCTCACATTTTCTGTGGCATCTCAAGCTGGGGGGAAAGGCCAAGATAAATGGATACTTTCAAGGTCATTAGCTTGTGGAGCTCACAGTTTGTATTGCCCTGCCAGAGCCTGGCTTGGAGAGGTTATAAATGTTTTTCGTCTGGAGCAGGGAGCTCATTGTTGGAGTTTGGATCCTCTGCTTGGCTGACAGTGAAAAATCCAAACTCTGGTGGAGCAGGGCCCCCCTCTCTGCCCAGGAGGTCTTTTGTCTATTCATCTGTAGCAGAAAACACAGGGAATTAGATGTGAGTTTGAAGATATTGTGATGCCTCACCGCTATGGTTGCCACCACCAAAAATGTCGCTGGGCAGCTGACCTTCCTGGCAGCCCACCAAGAGAGAAACAAGGTCAAGTGCTGTTTGCTCTCCAAGAAAATTACATTGAAATGATGTCCAGTCCTCTCCAGCCTCACCAGCCAGCAGCCCCATGGTCTGTGGAGAAGAGACAGGGGAAGGGACAGAGTCAGAAACCGAGGGTGTGGGGCAAGGCACCGTCTGCTGGTTGTGTATTTTGGGAGTACCCTGAGTCAAGGCAGTGATGTGCCTTTTGCAGCTGCAGCAAGTGCAACACTGCAGCAGCTGAGCCCACCTGCTGACATGCAGGTGTCTTCTCCTCGCCGCTGCTCCCAGGCCTGCCAAAAGTCACTGCTTTTGTTTGTGTAAGTAAATAACCCCTGCACCTGGCTCCCTTCCATACTGCTCGGGGCCCCTGAGGGGTTTGGAGGGGCAGGGGCACAGCCACCGTGGCAGTGAAACCCAGCTTCTGAGGGGGAGACATCTACATCTCTCCTGCCTTTTCCCATTGCTTTGTCACCCAGCAGTGACACTGGGTGCCGGAAGGGTGTGTGCAAGGGCAGACATCGTTCAATCTCACTGCCCTGCCTTGAAGGCTGCTGCATTACGCTATATAAGACCAGAGTTCTTCCTTCAAAATCAGGTTTCTCCATTCTCCCAGGCATGGACTGGGTTTGCTCAATGGATCAAGCTTCCCCCAGCACCTCAGGCCCCTTAGCTTCCAGGAGATTCATAAATGGTGCAGATAAATTGTTGTTTGGGGTCAATGCCACCAACTGAAATGGCTAGAAAATTCCTGCTATTTGGTGCACAGTCAGGCCAGATGTTTTATAGCCTCTGGTGGAATATCAGTAGAAGTATTTCACAGTGGTAAAGGTCAAAGATGGACTCTAAAATAAGCGGAGCCAGCATTTTTGATGACTCTCCAATTAGAGGAATATTTATTGGCATATAATATCCATATCTTCAGAACAAAAATGTCTCACTCAGAAACAAAAGAAGAGTTTTAGCAGTGGCCTCTGAGAGCCATCAGGCCTTCCAGACCTCATGTTGGCACAGAGGATCTACAGGGATTTTGTCATCTTCTTCCAGGGCTTGAAAGACCCCCTGACACATGGAGTCAAGCCCCTCTGCCTCTTGACTGTGCACTGCTGAAGAGGCTCCCTTGGTGGCTAACCACAGGGATTTCTGTTCATCAGTTCCAGGTCTTGACACTGAAGCAACATTTGGCATCTCCATTGCTTCTCCTTCCCTTGCCCCACTGAGCCCATGGGTCTGGCTTGCCTGCTGCCTGCACTGGTTGAGGAGCAGTGGGAGATGTTTTTCCAAGCCCTTTCTCCTCACCGCCTCGAAGAGCCTCCAAAAAACTGCCTCAGCACAGAGGAACAAAGATTTTTTTCCCACTTAGCTGCAGCAGGATCTGCAGGACAGATGGACCGAGCTGAGATTTAAGTGCCAGGTGCAAGTCCATTTTGCTACTGAATTTATGCCCAAGATAATATTCAGTGGAAGTTTTAGTTTATATAAAGATCCATCCCCAAGCATATATAAACTAGAGACTGAAATAATACAATTAGAAAGTAGGCAGGGCATGAATTAGCAGTGCTCTTCCTAAGATATTTCTGAAATGGCACACAGAAATACTGAGAGCAGATGTTAGATTGCTTTCGGAGGACAAAAATGGGTCAGACCTTATAGCAGCATTTCTAACCACCATGTAGTCTCTGTTGTCCTATATTTCTCAGGATGAGTGTGAGGAACACTAATGCTTCTGCTCCAGGTGTCCCGAACCGCTGGAACTGAGGCAGTGCTGGTATGTGTGAGAGGAAGGTCTGCCTTTCCGTCTGTCATCTTCAGAAAAATAAGCTCTCTCCACATCTGAATCAGGCAAAAGCAGAATGGTCAGCCCAGATGTCGCGTCCTAAGAATGAGGGTTTGGGGAGCAGACAGATCCCAGGAAGCATGGGATGAAGCCCAAGCAGCTGCAAGTGCTCTGGTTGTGGTGTTACTCTGTGGCCAGGGGCTGGAAGGCGAGGAGGAAGACTCATGAGACCTGTACAGCACTAGGCATGGAGCACAGACCTGGCAGCTGGGACAGGAGCCATGCTGGGGCTGGAAACCAGGGACCAAGTGGCAGGTGTGCCTGCAGCCTGGGCAGGGCTGACCTTGGCTGAGGTGGAACGGATGGATAGCCACAAGGCACCGGCAGGACCTCCCTGACAGACAGACCAGCCTGAAACATGAGGCCTCTGTATGGGAGCCAGATCATTTGCCATCACCTTGTCAGTGTCCTGGGATGACCTGGCCAATGAACCACTTCAGGCTGACTTAGTGCCTGGAGAGCCTGTAGCTCCTGGGACAAATAGCTTACCATCACCTTCACCTGTTTGGTTTTGCTAGCAGAAAGCTAGCAAACAATCCTGTAGTTTTGGTTTTTTTAAAAGGTTTGCTCTTTTTTCAAGTTGTGATTTCCTGTTGTAGAAGGTCTTCCTGAAGAATTGCCTTCAAGTCATCTGATGCTTGTTGGAAACTGAGGCTTCCCTGGGTAGCAGTGGTTAAAAGACACAGTAGTGTTCCCTGCATACTGCCAAGGTCTGTATCACTCTGTGCTGGCTGCAGGCAGTAGCAAGTCAGGCTGTAGCAGCAGGAGAGTTACAGGAGAGGGGAAAAAGTAAGCACAGGTAGTGGCTCTGTGATTCCTGCTAGCAGGTGCCCAGGATAGCAGAAAGCAGGCAGTGACACTTTAACTCTGGTGAAAACACCAGCAAAAGTCCCCCTGCTTCCCCACTCAGCCTAGGCTTTGGCTTCAGTATTCCTGTCACAAAAGCAACTGAGACAGGAGGGCTGTGCTTCACAGGCATGGCAGAAATCCCAGATAAGGTCTAAGAGAAAGGACACCCACTTCCCTGAGTGCCTGCAGTGCTGGGACAGGGCTGCGGGAACGGCTGGACCTGGCGGGGCTCCTCCAGGCTCTGGGGTCACAGCCTGATGGCTCCCGGCAGCGTTGTAGACTAACAAGGACGAGCTTCAGGGACCAGCATCTCCAGAGCAACGAGGTGGACAATGGCAGGAACGCTCCCTGGCCCTGACCAAGTAGACTGTGAGTCAAAACAGGCTATCACACCCAAAATCATGTCAGGGGATTTGTTAGTGCCAGTGGAAGGCTTACTGAGTTTCATCCTTTAAATACATGGACCTAAAATATCCTAGCAAGATACTGATCAGAAAAATGCCAAAAAGCCAGCCAAAAGCTTACCAAGGCAGCCATTAATGCAAAATAATTCAGCCATTCGAAACCATTTGTTTTTCACATCAGTCCTTGATTAATAGGCACTTAAATTAAGTTTTGTTTGTTTGTTTGTTTGTTTGTTCTTCTGGGATTAGCTGTTTCACTCTGAAAGAACACAAGCTCCTCAAAAGATAAATGGAGGTGACATGCTGCAAATATTCACCCAGCCTCTGCTTTTTTTGAAAGGCTTAGGTAACTTCTGACTCTCCTTCTGGGTTTGGACCTGCCCAAGATGCGAAACAGGAACATGGTGGGTGTGCAAGGCAGCAACAGGTCCTAGCTACGCTGGACTACAGTGAGGGGTGCTGGCATAGCTGGGTTTTGGTGACTGATAATGAAGCAAAAGGAGGTTTTGGGTTTTCCCCTTAGCCTAAGACAACATCCCAGGGAGGTGACACCAGGTTCTGAGGGCTCTGGTGGAACAAAGGTTGGATGTGCTGCCCATCTCAGTGAGAGGAACAGAAATTAAACTTCATGAACTTGAACAAAAGACTAATCTCTGTGAGGGGAGAGGGGAGGGACAGAGAGAGGAACTGCAGACAATTAGTACTCTACAGGCTCTCAGAGAGTCATTAATGAGGGATAATATCCAATTAAGGAGGAGGATGGGAAATCTGGGGAATGCCTGTATATATTCCAGTAAATTGCTCATGGCTCCTCCCTATTCCCCTCCCCAACTTTGACGAATGTCTAAACAGGAAAGAATGTTCAAGTGAAATATAGTTCATGGAAATATTTAGAGCCCACAGGTAGGTGGCTTGCTGCCCAGATGTCCTGGGAGCGCGTCTCTGCTCACATGCCTCATCAGAGATGCACACATTGAAGGGTGCGCGAGAGGGAGCCTAAAAGGTTCTGGCAATGATTTAACTCAATTAAAGTCTGTGGGAGGGTTCAGCTTCACATCATGAAGCAAACACAGGATGAGTAACTGATATAAAACTGAAAGGCACTTTACTTGTGTCTTTTGTCTTTAGGATGGCAGAAGGAGGGTAATATTCCTCCACTGACAGGGTAGGGCTGGAGTCGGGCAGACTCTCGTAAAGCAGTACAGATTTTTTTTGTTGTCAAAAAGGTCATCAACAGCTTGGAAATGCAGATTTCCTTTCAGCAGGAAGTATTTTTTTTTTTTTAAAGCCCAACTTTCTATCCATCTCAGCATTTCTTTAAATGGAACTGTTAGTCCTGTTGATGTGACCTAAATCAGCAATGTCCTGCATAAGAAAGAGAAATAACTCACAGTCCCCAGTGCCTCAGAAACACTTGACTGGATTGACAGAGTGAGAGTCTGCTTCCAGAGAGTCTCCTATAAAAATAGCTGGTAGTAGTTTTCAGAAGTTTGAATTGTCTGGGTTTGGGGGTTTTTTGGGTTTTGGCGGGGCATGGCATTTTTGAATAAGTTTATTTTTAAGGCAAACCCTCCCAAACATTAATTGTGTCAGCAGTGTTTTTTTTTTTTTAATTTAGCACCTCCCTGAAAGTGATTCCCAAAGTAGTTTGGGGAGTAAAGCTTAATTTGTTTAAGTCTTTGCATGTGCTGAATAGGGTGAGAGCTAGAACTCCTGAGACTTTTCCAGACCATTGGAGCTTTTTTGAAAACAAGTAAGTCGCTTGTCTCCTCAAGCTTTATGACTAAATTCTCTCCCCAAGGTTACTGCAAGGAACAGAGACCTTTACATGTCTGCATTTACAGATGGGTTGAACAGCGTAAGCTTTGAAGAATGGGACTTCACTTACTCTTCCTGTCGCTCCTTTTCTCCATAAATATATATATATATATATATACACGATTATATATAAAATCCCTCTCAGCCCCAGTGTATGCAATCAGTGGCTATTGCATCAGTGAGTGTTACAGATCCCATTTTTCCCAGGGCAGGGAGGGCCCTTAGTGTGCACAAAGGCACAATGCAGGGAAGATTAATATCAGCTTCTGCTTTGCCATTCCAAGCCCCTGCTAACTGTAAATAATATTTTAGCAAAGATCTTGATGCATCATGATCTATTGTGTTGCAGTGATGATGCTGCTTGTTATGTCTTTAGCAGTGATTTATCATCCTCTGCAATGACACAAATCATGGATGGCTCATGACACTCCAGGATGTATGATCTCTTAGTGGTGGCAGTGATGAATCCTGTGCTTAGATCATAACATTTTGAAACCTGGGATGTGGAGCTGATCCTTTGCTTTTTACTTCTAGAAGGTACCTAAAGCAATGAAAACCTCTCTTTGTTAGCAATATGTCAAGAAGCACATCTCCCCTTTTCACAACATCTCAATACCGTTAATTCTGGCTAAGACTCGAAGGGTTATCAGGCAACTCTGGATTACTCATTCCTTTTGCTTTTCCCCTACTACCTCCTAACCTTTAATGTCCTCCTCCTGCATTCTGGTCCCAGGGACATATTTTGAAATTCTGCTGCATGTATAATGAGTATAAAATGTTCCTCTAGGAGCTGGAGAAAGCTCAGATGTTTGGGTACAGTAGGCCCATTCCGACACAACAAGCCTACGCTCAAGCTGTGATCCCAACAGAGAAGAAAGCGTTTCAGGTCTGAGCTGCTCTCATCCAGTGAGCTACTGCCATATCAGCTCTGCTCCGAGGAAGTGGAAGTACTTGCTTTTATTTATTTTTATCCTGTGGCATCAAAATGCCCCTGGGCAAGAGAGGACAGAATGGGGAGGGGGGATGATGAAGGTTTTCACTCTTCACTGCTGGGTTCCTGCTCTGAGACAATGTGCATTTCTTTTAGGCAACATGTAGATTATTGTGAGAATACAGGTTTACCGGTTGGTAAAATAGACATGAATGTCAAAGACATACACACACACACACACACACACACACACAAAAAAA
>VZTI01010902.1:702868-737232 GCA_013397865.1 Struthidea cinerea | reverse complement strand
AAAAAAAAAAAAAAAAAAAAAAAAAAAAAAAAAAAAAAAAAAAAAAAGCCAGAGAGAGAGTGAGCGAGGAGAAGAAGGAAAAAAAAAAGAAAGAAAACTCCAAACAGATGACGGGAGGCCAAATGCTGCCCTTAGTGATGAGCACCTTAAGCACCTGACAAGCTGCTCTGGCTGCAGTCGAGGGGCCCTGCAGGCTGCTTTTACCTTGGACACAGCTGGAAAGCTGGGGCCTAGGATCACTCCAGCAGCCAGCACTCCCCGCTGGGCTCAGACTGAAGTGAAGGGGCCCTTCCTGCCCTCGGCTGCTGTTGCTCTGCCTGACCCCAGAAATTACAGAGAAATCAGACGCCCCTTCCTCAGCACCCCCACCCCAGAGAGGACTTGGACAGGCAGCTGGTCAGACGAAAAGCCGGGTCTATAAGGCAGCGATGTTGCCCTGCAGCCAGAGCGGTGCTGGAGCCCTAAGGCCGCCGTTCTTCGGGGAGTGACAGCTGCATAGTTGGGCTGTGTGTGCTCCCGGCACCCTGGTACCCAGGGAGGAGCTGGGGCATCTGCTCTGAGGGCTGCAGGAAACTCAGGCAGGGCGGCTGAGGCGCCCTGTGCCCCTCGGCTTCACTCTCAAAGCCTGGAGGCTCCAAGATGGCTCGTCACCACTGGATGGAGCAAAAGAGGTGGGCGAAGACAGCCGAGGAAGCCTCCCGGGATGCTGGGCTGGCTGGCTGCCTGCCCTGGCCGCGGCCCCGGCTCGGCTTCCAGGGAAGCTGTTAATAACTCGGAGCCTGCTCTCCCCTCTGCTCGCGGGGCCGGGGCCCCTCGGGTGCCCCCCGCCGCTCGCTGCCCAGCCTGCTGGCTCGCCAGCCCCGCTCTGCCGCAGCTGCTGCCGCCGGCCGCCAGCTCTCCAGGTGCTCCGCCGGCTGGAGACACCCCAATGGCCAAGAAGGCCTCGGCGGAGGGACCAGCGCCCGCACCCGGCACACTCGCTGTGCCGAAGCAGGAGACTGTGTCAGGGAGGGCTGGGGACCGGCTCCACAGCCTGCACGACCCCCACAGCAACTTCTTCCCGGCTGCAGGAGTCGGGCAGGGTGTTCCCTGAGCCCCTGGGCACAACAGCCCCATGCCGTGGTCGGGGCAGCTGGAGGAGGACCGGGGATCTTGTAAAGGCCACGTTTGACCATGCAGCCGCAGCACCCTCAGAAAGATAATTTCCTATCATTTCAGTGTAGTGCTGGAGCCTGGGGAGGCGACTCCCACTCTCCAAACTGGGAAGGGGAGGTGTTGCAGGCAGCAGCAGCAGCATCCAGGGGCAGCAAAGGTGAGGGAGTGGGAGGTAGGCACACCACCACAGAGAGAGGTCTGCCCACAGGATTTCGGTGCTTGCTGCCACTCCATCTCTGCTGGACAAGACCAGCCTGGTTTCTTCAAAGCTGTAACATGGTCAGACTTGTGGCATTTTGCTGATACAACATGTTGGTATCAAATCTCAGAGAACTGACATTTTTTTTCCTATTTCTTCCATCAAAGAAGTCCTAAGCCAGTCAATTAATGTAAGAACTCATTTCACAGGAGAACAGGGCCCTATTTAAGGAAGGAGGTGTTTTTTTTTTTTTTGTAAAACTTAGCAAAACAAGCACTGTAATTATCAGCCTGAGACAGCCAAGCATCATGGAAAATTTTACCTCAAATGGTGAATGTTCAGCCAAGTCGGAATATAACAAAGGAAGATTTTATAATAGAAAATCTCAGTGCTGCTTACAGTCTTCAGTATGCATTAGTACGTACCTGTGTTTTCTGTAATGCTGTAATTAGTTCTATAATATGATACCATGATTATGATACTGCTTCAGTAGGCAATGCTGTCCTCTCAGAAGAGAGTTATACTCAGCAAGAAACAAATGTATCATAATACTTTTTAGGCCACATACACAGGTACAAAACACACATAGCAGCCTTTCAAACCAAAGCCTTCCTTATTACTAGTCTTAAATATCTAGCTCCAGAAAAGAAAACATCTCCCAGTGGCATGCAAAGGTGAGAGAAACCATTTAAGATGCACCCTGTCATGGTAGCACATTTCTTCAGTTCCCAGTGTGCAAACATGGGTGTCACTGACATTTCTAACAGCTGGGATTCTACACATACAATAAATTTATCACGTATAATGCTCTGTAAATATAAGCATGTATTTGGAACTTAGAGAGATGCACCAAGAATAACCTTAAATCCTTTAGTATGTAACACTTTACACTATATTTCTCACTATCTTAAATTCTTTCTTTACAGTAAACACATTTCCATGCCCCATATTTCACCAGGTGTTTTTAACTTAATCAGTTGAAAATATTGTAAGGATTGTGCATCTAATGGGGTTATTGAATGTGTTTATTCAAAGTATGAATAGTTGGATTTGATAAACAATTAAAATTAGTTAGACTGAACCAAAACAGACAAGAATTAAAAAAGAAAATATAAAACTGATATGACTCAGGTAAAGAAAATGACATATCTTCCTAAGCTAAAACAATTACAATAAAAGAATTTCAGTAAAAAGTATTAATGAAAAGTGAGGGATGTAAAAGCTGGTAAGGCAGAATGGGAGAGAAGCAAGCCAGTATCACAGCAGCCAGAACAGTTTTGTTAACGTGGAGGATTCATGTTTAATATCCAATATTTTCCCATGCCCAGAAAAGATGTGAAGCCACATCACAGCCCTGTTCAGACAACACCCTGATGCTGAAAGTGTGAAACCCTACAGGTTTCATTGAAACAGAGTCTCCTTGTCCTCAGCGACTGCTCTAACCACTGTCCTACTGAATGAAAGGGGAGCCCTTGTCCTTGATTTTGTAGGAAGCATCCCGTTTTTTAACAGGTGCCTGAATTTTTTGACTATGCTAAACCAGCTAACAGTGAAAATTATGGGACTAGTTTGTCTACCATGTTCTGGTGCATTTCTTTCAGCTGCAAGTCTGGCAAAAATGACTTGAATTTGTAAATATGTTTGAGCTGCCCTGAAACATCATTTGTGGAAGCACCTGCTATTTTCCAAAATATGATTTGATGATGATGATAAGAGTAATGATTACAGCTGTTATTGTTCAGGTAACTATGAGTATTTTGTTATTTCTTCCTTTACATCACTTTTTTACTGCTTCCTATTTCTTTGCCTACCTGCAGCCTATTATTTTACATATATTTTCTTATTTATTTTGCGTCCTCCTCACCACTGGGATTCTTGGTGATGCCCTCATGGGCTTATATATCCTCAAGTGCACAGCCACACAACTCATGACTTCTTTTTATATTGCCTGGGCCAAATCTACTCCAGTTTTCCTCAGGTGCAATGCCAATGAAATCAAGTTGCATCAACAGACTTGTTGCAACTACAGAAAAAGCAGAGCCCTTATCAGTATAATACCTTGCTATATTTTTTCTTTCATAATGTCTTTCTCGTCACATATCTTTATTTACAGTTTCCTTTATTATTTCTCTGCACCTCATTTTACAAACCTGGCTTCTTTACATTCAGTAGCCATCACTGTGGTCTATCTGATCTAGACAGCTGTGCAGAGACAGGGGATTTTGGAATATTACTGTAAAAAACTGGAAGCTTTTTGCCACACTTGTATTCATTTTAGTGGTTATCACTGTAACAGTTAACAAAAGACACAAAGACATCCATACCCAAAACAGCATATGAAGATTTAATTTTTTTTTTAAATGGCACATACATTTAAATAGCTCCTACTTTTCCCATTTGGCAAGGCCATTGTTGTGGCTAATGTATGTATTTCTGAAAACAATGATACATTTCCAGTAGTATCTTCCACGATTTTTTTTCAATGAGCAATAAAGGAGGTTGAGGTGGGATGTGTTTTATCCCACCACATTATATCATTCCTCTTTTTCCTCTTTGTTGGATGGCAATCAGGAACCCTCATGCCAAGCTTGGGAAGCAACAGCATCTGGCTCCTTGGCAGATTCTGCAGGCGGTCTTGTTGCCAGCCTTTAAGCTGTGTCTGGGTCTGCTGCATGGTTTGGCTGCAGATGGGCTCTCTGGGTTGCCTTGTGCTTATGGGTGCCAGTTTTGGCTTACCTTTGATTCTGAGGACTTTACTCATTTTTATTCATTTGTGAATAAGGACCCATCCAAATGCTTCATGAAACCAGTATCAGAGTGTACCGATATTTAAAATGAAAAGGGAAGGAGGCCGTTTCCCTTCCCCCTCCCCTCCCTAGGATGAAACACTATAATAGCATCTGCAAATGGATCTGGATCTATCAGTATTTCCATTATAAATCAGAGGCTTAGAGCTTAGCCATGAATATTCCTCCCAGAATGAAATGCAATGCGGCCACTTGTATCAAAGGTTTTTTTCAGACCACCTAGGCATTCCCACACTCACTTCCCCTTTCTTCCGGGGGAATAATTTTGAAGACAAAACAGTCTAACATCAAGCGTATGTCCAAAAACCTCTGTATGGAAAAAAAACCCCACTTCTTGCTGTTTCTGGGTGCTGAGGTTCAGTGCAGTTTTAGAGATGCTTACAAGAACAGTGCCTAGGCCTGGAAGAAAAGCCTTGAAATCAGAGACTTGGTGGACATCGAGGAAGCTGTGGCTGTGAACACAGCCCTCCTGCCTCGCTGACCCACAGACCCCCAAAGTCTGGGAGGGTGCAGTAGGAAAGTGATGTATCTGCCTCCTGTATTTGCTATCAGCTCCTGCCGTGACCCCGTCTGGCCACTCTTTGGCCTGGATTTGGGCACCCAAACACCCTCCTGGCAAGAGCTGCTTCTCCTGGAGAGTATGGGGGGAAAGCAGGGTGTGGGGAGGCTGTGCTCCCTAATCGGAGGTGTCAGGCTGTTGTCAGGGGGGAGCCAAGTGCCTCTGCCCAGCCAGGGAGTGCAGATACCACTCAGCACAGATGGCCAGGGGGATCTGCCCAATAACCAAATTAGGCCTTCAAAACACGATGTGACTCCTAGCATTTTGGAAGGAACCTTCCGGGACCCTCGACTTCAGTGCCTGTACCTCCGCATGCACAGCCGGACCAGGGACGGCTGCTTTCAGTCATCTTGGGTTGGGTGCATTTGGGGCAGCTTCATTCTCTCAGGAAGCAACAATTCTGCTGAGTCAGGGGATTTGCAGGGACCAGCATCCCAGAGAAGTGGTTGGGATGGGGTTGGAGGGATCAGGGGAGCTTGTTGGCATCCTGTCAGGGTGTGCATATGGTAATACAGGTGACAGTGCCTGGGGAACAGGGCATTTCCCCTCCCTACGACTGGGCCCTCTCGATAATGCCAGATACTGGGCAATGCTGGGTCACAGCTGTCCGTGCTGATTCCCAACATGACCCTGTTTCCCTGCTGAGTGCTTCTGAGCAAGCTCTAAGCAGCCAGCCAGGCACTGGGGACAATGCACCGCAAAACCTCTCCTAATTACAACAGGATCCACAGGCAGGCGTTCCAGTACTGATAATGACAAAATAAAATTAAAGTAAAATACCCAGCAACACTTTTTCAAAAGGGTGTTTCTATTTTTCTCTTTGCTATTCGCAATGTAAAATGCCAGTGCACAAAATTTTATGCCTATGAATATATGCTGAAGGAGTCATGTCAGTGACACACAGTGTTACATGAAATCCAGCTGAACCTAACACAACATTTAAAGCAGCAGTTTCTGGTGCCCCTTGCTTCCATTTTTAAACCCCTTTTTCTGTACTTAGGAAAAAGGATTCTTTCCTTTCCATATTACCCTGCAGTCTACAGACAGTCTCTGCACATGATTTACAGCAGTCTTTCTTGTGAAGTCTCTTCCAAGATTCATCTTTTCACAATCCTTTGTAACAATCTTTTACAATCTTATGTTCTTACAGTCTTTCTTAAATGGATCAAGGCAGAATGTAAAAAAGTTAAATCACAACAAAATTGTTACAGATTCTCTTTTGCAGGTTATTTGGGGAAGGCAAACGATTCACCTTTAAAATGAGTGATGCTCCCAGTCTGGTGGAAGGCTTAAGCATCTGTGCAGTTCCAAGTATGGGAGGAAGTTACCTGCATTTGATGAAATTACTTGCCTTTTAAATTAAAGTGCTTAATAAGTTTCAAATGTCAGGTCTCATTTTTACATGTAGGTCTTACCCTTGTCTAAAGTTAATTTCTATTTTAGGCTGTTAAAAGCATACATTGCAGATCAAAATAATAACCAAATAATCAGTTAGTCTCCTTAATGAGAACCTCTCCCCTCTCCTGCATGAGTAGTAATAGAATTCTTAAGGAAATCACACACTAGCATTAAAAATACAAGCTAATATTATCTCCAAGAAAGACTCCAACATGGCCAAAGACAGAGGGTCCAAAAAACAGAGCATGTTAAGTGCTGAAAAACAGGACTGGTGAATATTTGCTTAAATGCCATTTGAATTCTCATCCCATGCCGTGTCTTCTGGATATTTCCTTAAGGAAGTGAGCGTTGACTATTGTTGGAGTGGTTGGTTGCTCTTTGTAATGTCCTTATTCACATAAACCCCACAAATGTTTATGAGTTTGTGGTATTTCCTTGTTTACTGTTCTCTTTGACAAGTTTCACCTACCCAGAGAGAAACAGACGAGGTACTGTGTGGTTTAGGTGATCAGTTCAATACTATGAGGGCTGAGTGGCAAATAGGAGACTGTCAACCCAAACAGCTCATAAATAAGGCACAAGATGAAAATCATGAGTCTAAACCATGACAGTGAAAAGTAAAAATATACCAAAAACTTAATGAATATGCTCAGTGCAGTTCCAGCTGGTCCATCAATCATCTACCAACAGAAGTGCTACAACCATGGCAAATAATATTTAAACAATACTACTACTATTGCTAGCTCTGTTGGGCATGACTGCTGTCTCACAGAGGAGGGTCAGGCAGGCATCTCCTCCCTGAGTTTAGAGCATGTCAGAGATGCTCCCCAGAGCCATCTCTCCCATCTCAGGTCTTTGCTACATAAGCAAGAGAGTAGAGGATTCAGTTATTGCTGTGGATCCAGGCACAGTGGTTGAGCAAGGCATCTTTATTGCTGTCTCACTGTCCAGTTTCTAGTGGGCCAAAGAGCACAGTACAAAAGCTGTCATCCCACTTGGCTCTCATTGCTCTCATTTTTGGCACCAGTAGCTGAGGCCAAGGGCTGAATGAGCACAGGGGATGAATCCTGCTTTGAAAGCTTGCAGATCAGGACTGAGGCATGTTGGAAGAGCAGTGCGAGATGCCTGCACACTTCCTTCTTGTATGCTTCTATTCTCTAGGTAACGAAGGAAATTATGATCCTGTAGGGGTAAGGGGACTCTTCTAACAATTCTGGCATTCTTGCTAATGGTTTGAGAAAGTGGTCAGGTATACAAACTGTGCTCCAGGAAGAGGAACTTCTGGAGTAGATTGGTCTATCCCCTTGATTTCTTGTCCACAGGTAGTTTTTTGTTTGGGAAGATTTGCAGAAAACCCATGTCAGGTATTTTATTCTTTCTTTCGTTTGATTTGCAAGCTGTGCTTTGCTGTGCTTTGAAATCATCCATAGAGCACTGAAACCTCTCCTTACGTTTATAGTTGGGCCTATCCTATTCATTTCCCTTCCATGGCATTTCACCTGCAAACTTAAGGCTCCTGCCATTTGCCAAGAAACATCCTCAACTCCTCACTGGGCAACAACGCGTGCACACATGAGCAGCAGCTGCTCCTTTATGTGCCTGGAACAAGCAAAGCTTGGAAAGTCGGGAGAGCCGTGTAGTGCAGCCCGATGTATGCAGAACGGGGGTATTTGCCGCACAGCAAGCCAGCCATGTGCATGTTGGCCCTGCAAAATGGCAGAAGCCCTGTGTGCCTCCTACGCCTGCCCACTTTACTCTGCCTTCCAGCTAGGGCGAGGCAGCCCAGCATGCGTCAGGTCTCTGCTGTGCCCCTGGCCATCCTGCCTGAGGGAGGGAGGGAGGAAGGGGGCAAATCTTCTGCTCTGGCCCTGGTTCCTGAAGCAGAGGAGCCACCAGCCAAGAGCACAAGTAAAACAACTGAAGTAAATCTTAAGGTTTCACTAGTTTGTTTGGGTTTTTTGTTGTTTTCTTTTCCCCTTTTCTACTGTGTAAGCTGTCTCTTGTTTTTGTTTTTCACAGGTTTGGCAAACATTTTGTTTTTACAGCTCAAGCTTTGCCCAGTCACAGAACTGCATATAGGCTTTGCTTAGCTTTTGTCTTGCATATTAAACAAGAATTAGGAAATAAAGGAGATATTATTAGGGTTTGGACTTTCTGATTTTGGAGTCAATAGGAGCTTTGTTCGGCACTTCTGGCAGAGGAGAAGGGAGAGCAGACTGCCTCCTGTTAACATTGTAACCTGGGAGTTTGCTCTTGAACCCCAAACCAGGTACGTGCTGCCCATCTGACCTCTTCCACAACCCTGCTTTCAGTCCCTGGCAAGAAAAACCTTTCTTTTAGGTTCCACAGAAGCAGGATAAGGTCCAGGATGTTTAAATCCTCAATACTTTCTGTTATTTCCTGACAATACCCAATTCATTGGTCCAAGATTTGAATACACATCTTCCTCGCACCATTTCACAAAAGGCTTGGACCCCAAGAATAGAAGAAACCACTGCAATACAACAAGGACATATAAATATGAATGTCAAACTGCCCCGTCAATGAAATGCTTTAAAATGCAGGGAGTGCCATGGTGCAGTGGGCCACAAAAACACAATGAAATGATAATGAGGACAAGCAGAGATGAAGACCACCCACCAGTAGTTTTATGACTGTGACTTGGAACGACAGTTCTCAGCGGGGCCATTGCGACTGGACGCCATTGTCATTTTTAGCACATGCTAAAGTAGCAATTGTGCAGACATTTCAACTGTTGCCTCTGACAAACAGCAGCCAGACTATTTATGAACAACCCCCAACCCCATTCTTGTGTGTTTGGCTGTGTCTGTAGGTAGGAGAGAGTGGAAGACTGCTACTTTGTTCTGACAGGTTTTCCCATAGTCACTGTCTGCTACTCCTTGCATATGCTTAATTTTCTGAGGATTTACGCTGGCCCCTTCCTAGACAGCTCTCCAGCATTAATCTTCCTTATGCAAGCTTCTACCCCACTTATGTTGTAGTCTCCTTCATGCTGCATTGTGTTTACCCTCCCTCCCTAGAGAAAAAACCAATATTCAGAATTAGGGTATCAGAGCAAACTTTTCTAGGGCATGGTTGTGCATGTAAGACAAAACTTGGGTTTTGGAGGAATGAAGAAGACGAGGGAAAGACAAGGCATGAGTCTGTTCCTGATATGTTTGTTCACCCTGCCAGGGAGGTGCATGTGCTGGATCAGAGCACCTCCCAGGTGTCCTGGCGTAGGTTTCTGCCTCTCTATCCCCAAATGCTGCCACTCATTTTCTTGGCAACTCTCACCAACACCTCATCTCCAGTGCAGGGCACAGGGGGTGCAAACAGGGTGCAGGAGAATTTTCTCCCACCCAACTTCCATGCCAGAAACAGTTTGGCTCAAGATTAGGTAAGCAACAAGTCTTCAAAACAATGATCCAAATGCAAATCCTTTCTGTTTTGTAACTCTGCTAGAAAATTACCAAATCACATTCAAGAAATGCAGCCTTTTAGGTTTGTTCACTGTTTCATAAATATCTGCAGATTACACAGCACTCTACCAGCCTGCCTTTAAATTTTATTGTATTAAGAAACTCATCCAAAAAACAGTTGATAACTAATATATTCTTAATCCGTCACTCTTCAGTTCCTGTCATAAAATGTGTAACTGAGAGAAGCTGTTCACATTAGCATGCCACCATATCAGGTCATCACTCCCAAAGCTTTCATTATGGGATGTTGCTGAAAGGTGCCATCTTCACAGCCAAGATATGCCTAATTTATCCATTAGGCGTTCCTTCAGTAGTCATTTAAAGTGAGCATGATTGGGTTTTTTTAACTGTCTATGCTTTACCAAGAAGACAGCTATAGCATGGCTCAGAAAATAAGCACTCATGTTATTCTCGATGGGCTGTGCAGAAAAAAATGTTTAATTTGCATGCGCATGATGGTAGAGGAAGCTGACTCAGAACAAGCTGTTGGTGCTTCTGGATGGTCAGAATTAAGGGACTGCAGGAGCACTGAGAGGTCTCCAGCATGGACCAGGGAACACTGCATGTGTGGATGTTGTTCTAAGTGTTGTATAACCCCTTAAAAAAATGGGGAGTTATGTATTCATCCCTGAAGGAAGGGATGAAAAGAAAAGGAGCTAGAGAGGGAGAAGGAGGGGAAGAGTGATCCACAGCATACAGAAATACATGGCTGAAGGTGCAAGGAGACGAGGCATCCCCAGCCTATTAACCACTGTGGAGAGCATTGCACATTCAGGTCTGCTTTTGTCTTACCAAAGCTTTGGGAGGAGGCCTGAGACGCCTCACTGAGACACACGTTAGGTAACCCACGAAGGCAATGGACAGATAGACTGGAGGGCAGCAATTTCATAAGCCTCGGATAAGAGAGTCTCCTGGAACTATCTATCACTTTCTGTCCAGCTTGAAAAGTGGGGTTCATCACTGTCACAAAAGCACAGATATGGAGCAGACAGCCAACTTCCCTGGCTCAGAAAGCTTCCTATCAAAATCTTCATGAGGTGGATAATCACCAAATACATAGTGGGAGCTGAGGGGAGCAAGAGTCCCTGGATCATATCATAGGCAGGTGATGACCGTGGCTCTGCAGGAGAGGTGTGCTCTGGCTCTGTGACTCCTCTGCACAGCTCCTGTGATGGGCCAACAGCTCAGGGCTGCCAGCAGAGCTCTCGAGGCAGAGGATTGTCTGTGTAATCCAGACTTCTGCTTCTAGAAGTAAGAGAGCCAGAAAGGCCTGCACCATGGAGTTATAAAGAGCAACTGCATGCCTAACCCAATCCCAGCCCCTTACGGAGCAGAGGGATCCCTGGACAGCAAATATTGTCTTCTGTCTGGGCACCTCATTGTTATCTCAGCTTTTCAATGCACAAGGTAGGAAGGCAGTGTCCAGTGATTCTCTGCCATGAATGAAATTCTGGTTTATTGATACTGGGTAGGAAACTCAGCCTTTCAGTGCAACACAGCCGTGCAGCTATAAAGCCACTGGATATACAATGGCTGTAGGAGTGATTGAGAATAGTGCAGGAAACTGGAATTTTCCCTTGCTCTTGGTCCCTGAACTCATTCCTTGCACTATCCCATGGCTTCCCTGAAATTTTAGTTTAGTGAGTACTTTGGTTTGCAGTGGAAATCTGGTGCAGGTAAATAGCAGTTGTCTTTCCATACCTCATGGGATGTTTGCTGTTGTGTAGAAACAAGGGTCACCTTACAGAAAGTTCAGGAGAATAGGCTTGGCAATAGTATTGACGTTCTTTGCCAGGCATGAATCCTCGGACTGATGTTTCCAGATCTGAGAGCCTCAGCTTCCTTTTCAGCCTGGTTAGTTAAAAGCTTCTCTGTGGTGCCAGCCTAAGTGGGATCTCAAAAACTCTCAAATATGCATTGAGACACCCAGCAAGACCTCGTGGTGTGGGCTGTCAGGTTTCATCATTTGACAGATTTCCCAGTTGAGGCATGTGTTGGTGAAGTGGCATATCCAACAGTGTGCAGGAAAATTTCTGGTAGAACTGAGAAAGGAAGTCAGTAACTTTGGCTTGAAGTTCTCTGCCATAACCCTTTCTCCTTCCCCTTCATCCCTGCTCCCTGAAACCCCATTCTTCTTAATACCTCAACATAGAGATTAATTAGGCCTTATGAAGAAGAGGACATGTTGTTGGAAAACATTGTATGTTTAAATTCAGCATAGCTGTGAGAACAGGCAACAAGAAATGGGATTACAAAGAGTCAAGCAAGTTCACACATGTTAGTTATGTCCAAAGAGAGTTGCTCTCCTTTGTTGCAGTGTGCTTCACTCATCTGTGCAGCTGTGCATCTGGCCTTTTGTTTCTCTACCTATTCTCATAGGTGACTGTTGTAGTGAGGAATGACAGAGACGGGGAGCTGACAGGCAGAAACCTCCCAGATTGGGTGAAGCATGGGACTCACATGAATAAGGCACTTGAAGCAAAGGAATCTGGAAAAGATATTCAAATATATACAAAACCATAAATACTACGAGCAACACTATTATTATGTCAGTTTTGCTTTCCAGCAGACCTCTGTATGCATTCAGCCTCACACTGGACTCTCTAGAAAATCTCTCCTGTTTATTCTGTCTGTGTTCAGACACTGTGGTGAAGACTACACGGTTGCTCTGTTGAAACACCTGATCACCAGTGTATAGTTGGTCCCTCCTCTGGACTGTGCTGAGCTTCCCTGAGTCCAGCACAGCTTGTTCACTGTGCCAAACACAGACCAAGTCACCTAGAGCAGCATTTTTCAAAATCTGTGTCTGATTTTTAAATGGTGGGTTTGATACTTTGTAGGGGAGATTGATGCCTGGCTGCCAAGAAATGTTTATTCTTGTGTTCTTGCCTAATCATTGTCACAGATGATTCAGCAAGAGCGGAACTGCCACTCTGCCTGAAAAAAATCTGCTGGGGCTTGTTCTTGTTCATTTTGGAGTAGAAATGAACAAAAATACATAAAGAGACATCCTTGTGTTCCCAGAAGGTAATTTTCTGTATTTTGAGGGAGGAATACTGGGCAAAAATTAGAGAAACTGCACAGGTAGAAACATTATTAATGTAATTAATGGCTTATGCAAACCAGGAAGAATGCTTTCTGGGAGATGTTTTGCTGTCTGCAAAAACCCAGAGACCTAACATTGTTTAGCCAATTTTCCCCTGCCATGAGGAGGTCAACAGTCATGCACCTTCTGTGTTGGACACTGTCAAGCCTTGTTTACTGTCATTAGAAGGTCCCGGGAGAAAGCTGGTGAGTTTTTGGCAGTTTATGGCAGAGGAGAGAGCTACAGCTGCAGAGCAGTTGTTGTCATAACACCTATTCATCATTATCCCTCCCATCATGAATCACCTACTGATAACCAACCCCTCTTTGTTTACATTCATCACATCTAGAAAGCCGGCGCTTGCTTCCAGGAACCACATCTCTACCTGGGAAATCTCTGGCTGCTTTTGTGCCAGTATTTCTCCCCCAAAACCCAGAATATTCTCAAAATCTCCCTGCTGAGAGAACAGGGACAGCTTTTCAAATGTTTTGTTCACTTCCACTTAAAATTCAACTGGAGTATCTAAATTAGGAATGCTGCTATATTCCAGCTCAGAGAGCTGCAGTGCTCTGTTACAAAGAGGGGCTCTGTCTCCTCCTCATCATCCAGAACCCTGTCTTTCTGGATCGTCTGGTCCATTTGCCTAGGTGGAAAGCTCAGTAGGGGGCCCATGTTGTACCCTTCCTTCTGTGTCTGGTACAGCATGGAGCACCATGTCAGCAATGCACTAATACACAAGAATAATCAGCTCATCAAATCAGCTTCATTAGTTGGAGCTCGAGAGCACAGCTCTGCTGCCCAGCCCTGCAGACACGCAGCCTGCCTCACCACTCCATCTGCTGCAGCCGAGCAGGAGGGGTCTGCCCATTCGGCTGTTCACGCAGAAGTGCAAAAGCCCGGGACACTGGGGGTACTTCGAGCATGTGCCATGTTCCTGCCTGACACATGTCACCAGGGGACCACTGCTCCTCCCCTGTCTCTTGTATGGAAGACCAAATCCAACTCCAGAGTGCCAGCAATGAAGCCGCTAGAGCGAGGTTTTAGGCCACTAACGATTTTCCCGGATTTTGGGGGGAGGGGAGTGGAGTCTGGTCCAAGAGGTCTGCCTAACATCCCTATCACAACGCGGACTCCTGGAGGCCACCCCACGTTGCTGGTGGGTGGCTGTGCAGTGGGGACCCTCTCTGTGTGACGGGAGAGGCGAGAGGTGGCAGTGCAGAGGCTGCTGGAAGGTGGCTCATCACCGCAGCAGGCTCAGGGCTCTGCGGTCCCTGTATGTTGATAGCAGAGGAGCAGGACATCAGCAGGTCACGAGTTTCACAGATTTGTTCACTGCTTGGAATTTCTGAGTGAGAGTATTTATGGATAGCTCTGGAGTTATTTTTACGGGAATGGCTCTGTAACTAAGCACTTCAGAAAAAAATCAGGCCACCATGTAGATGAAAAGGCAGGTGGAGGGGGCTTCTCTTAAGTGTATCCAGCCTGGAAAGGGATGGGTGTAAGCCCCTAGCAGGCGCTTGCTATGAAAACCCCTAGGGCTGGTTATCTTCACAAATGCTCTTCCTCAAACAATGATGAATAATAAACACATGTGCAAATCTCTCAGTCTTTGGTATTGCCAAGGGTCTGTGCAGAAGTATCTGTTGCTTACACTGAAGTTCTCTCTCTCTTTCTCTCTGTATATTTTTAGCATGGATGGAGATATAGTCTCAGAAAATGTAATGACATGTGACATGCAGGATTCATATGTATCTAGGCAGTATGGGAATGTACCATGTAGGAGGAGATGTAACATACTGCTTGGCTTCTAATACCCATTACTTAAGCACAATAAGGCGCCTTATGGAAGCAGATAAGGGGGCTCCCCATTGCGCCTAAGCATTAGAAGACATATGTTTATCCCATACCTGTATTCTCTTTTGGCTTTATGTCATTACATTTAAGCTACTTCATGCAATATTGACTGACGATTTATACTGGCTTGTCAAAAATGCTCTAGGCATTCACCTTTAGAAGATGGTCAGTTTTCACAAGAAAACAACTATCAGCTTGATTCCACCTCTCCCATGCCATTAACAAATATCTGCTAATGAGTCCAGACTGATACCAATGCAATGCTATGGCAAATCATCTGATGTTCAAGAGAATTTCTCTGCTCATTTTAAGAGAGTCAAAAGGCAATTTTCTGTCATGGAGTTACCTCTATAACTTTAACAAGATGCGACAGTGAAGTTTTGCCTTGTAAATGATTCTAACAAAATGGTTTTTTTTCCAAAAAATAGCATGTTTAAGGAAGCATTTAATGTCCACAGTATCTCTGCCACTGAGAGGAAGTGTCTCAAACAGAAGGGATCAGCCTCTTCCCTCCCTTGTTTTCACATTGCAACCTAGTTTTAACAGGAGCTGTAGCCTGCAAATGGATACAGAAAAGGACCGCTAAAGGATCTTAATATCATAGTTCAAGCAGAACTGCCTATTTTCCTAACTAAGGTTTGAATTGCATTGTAAAGATAGACACTGGAACGGTTGACAGCTTTAACAAGAAAACTGTGACTGCAATCCTAGTACAAACCATACATCTTGTGAGATCAAGTGGAATGCTCTGTACAGATGCCAAAAGGAGCTGAATGTTTAAAGCCTGGTGTTTTTTTATTAGTAGTTAATGGTGTATATTTAGCACTGAAAAGATCATTTGACAGCACATCAGTCTTGCCAGATACACGAGTAAAAGGAAACTCAAAAACCCCACATTATTGTGGGGTCTTTTTCGTCTGAAATTTTAGGAGGAAACAACCTACCGACTGCAAACTCTGCTGAACTAGATGGAAAGAGTGCCATTGATTTCCATGGACTTTAGATCAACCATAAGGAGGGGAAGCAAAATGCAAGCTAGGATGTTTCCTTGGTTATTTGCCTGTCCTTTTAAATGCTATATGTGACATTTTAAAGTTCAGGTGTTAAAAAAGGAATGATAGCTTCATGAAGGGTTTGTCAGTGAACTGCAGAGTTTAGAAGGCTGTTAAAAATATGAATATAAATGTCTCTGTGCATACACACTACAGGGACAGAATTTAATTTAGCTGGAGCTGGTGGTACCTGACACTTTCTGCTATGAGAGCCTGTTTTCAGTTTTCTATAACTTTGCCAAGTTTTAACCATTCAGTGTCTACCTCACACTGAATATTTTGCATCTCTTGATTCCACCAGCAAGGTGATGAAAAGCTACCCAGTACTGCAGAATGGAGAAGGCAATCAGGGGATCTGGCCACATGGGAGAGGGAGTAAGTGACAGCAGGAGAAGCATGCACATGGACAAAGGAGGGGACAAAGTGAAATGGAGGGTAAATCAGATAGGGGCAGCCAGACATAAGAGAGAGTGATGGGATGGGGTTAAGGGCTAGGCCAGCAGGAGAGGCAGCCTGGGAGAAAAACACAGGAAAGGTTGAGGAATAAAAGACCCCCAAAGCAATCTGAGCAGTAAATCCTTGAATCATGCATTCATCTTCTTTAGGTTTTTGGTTTTTTTTTCTTTTTCCCCCAGGCTAAAGAAAATGATTTATGCAGCACCAAGCATAAGGGGGCCCCATTCTCCACTGGCTGGTAAGCATTGCTGTGAGGAACACAACGGCAGCAACAGCAAAGACAGGAGATGCCTGTTGTTTCAAAAGCCCTGGGAATGACTCACTGGTCAGACTGCTCCCAAGAAGACGAGTTGCTTATTGCAACTGTTTGCTTTCTTTTCCTGTCGAGATTGCAGTGTTTATATTCATTTTCCAAGCACTAGGAAGAGGCTACGGGACTACAGAAGTAGGCAGAAAAGCTGAGAAAGGGAGAGCAAGTGCAGGGAGTTATAACAAAGGCACACAGTGAGGAGGGAGACAAAGCACAGATGAGGAATGAGAGCAAGTGAGGAGATGCAGAGAGAGGAAGAATCACCAGATAGGGGACAAAAAGCCAGATAACAAAACCTCTCAGCATTTCTAACTCTCCCCCAATGTACGTGTATGTTCCTGGTGCAAACACTTCTTCCCAGAGGTGCTTCATCTGCCGGGTACAGGGATGGATGCAGAGTCAGTAGGAAGAACAGCTGGAGAAGTAGATGATCAGACATTGGTATGTCAAAAGATGTTCTCTGGTACACCACACCAGTAGAAATGCTTGAGGAAAGTCCCAACTCCTGTATTCTCTCACTCTCTACCTGATGGGTTTACAGCCTGATGTCCAGAAAGGCAGCACACATTTCCTTGTTCTCTGGGACCAGAAGCCAGCCCCACCTGAGGCACGGTAAAAGTTTCCCATGTTGAGATCCACTGGCACATTACGTATCACATCATTTTTGTGGAGCTGTATACATGAGGTCCTACTAACACGCACTCTCATTCTTGAGCAGCCTGTGCCTGTGTGTGTCCCTGATCCACAGATTAATGCTGAGATTATGCCTGTGGTAGCTGCCGTATTGCCCTGCTGCCGGGAGACAGCATGTAGGCAAGGAGGTATCCCTCTTGCTCCAACTGCACATACCCATTGCAGGCATTTCTGTAAGGGAGGTTATTTTGGAAGTGCAAGGAATCACACGATTCCAGTACAAATGTCTCCAGGAGATGTTGCTCTTCCCGCATCTCTTCCAAAGGGGGAAAAAAAAAGGGAAAAGGTAGAGGGAGACTTCCAGCCAGCCCCAGTAGCTTTTGCAGATGAATTCTCTTAACAAATGAAGCCTTCTCCTCACAGCATGAATTTTGCACATAGGGTGCAACAAGTTTTTGGGCATGTCCCTGTTCATAGCTGCCTGGCAAGGAATTTGGGCAAAAAAGAGAAACATGAAAATGCTACCCTGGATTTGCCAGTAAATGGATTATTTGGAGTTTTGGCTAATCACTTTCTGTGACGGATGTCACCCAGTCTTAATGGCATTGCCTCTGTGCATGCCACAATATAGAAAAAAATTGTTTTGTTGTATTTTTTCCTGTTTCACACACATTCCCTAAACGTTTGATGGGTCTTGGAATCTGAGGGTTTTCCAAATGGCTGCAGAAAGCCCTTCTGATGCTAATTTATCCAAGTGAATATTTACTTCCTATCAATGTTACCATCCCCCCCAACAGATGCAATCACCTGTGGCAGTTAGGCTGCTTTGCAGGACAGGTCCCTAAGTGATGACTGAGAGGAGAACATAAGGATGCATGAGTGGAGCGTGGCAAGGAGGCCAAGCCAAGCAGGGTGACTGCTGTGGTTTAAACACCCCCCAGTTGTAAAGAGGTTATGGCTTCTCCTGTTGCCCCTTCTTTCACAGACAGTCTGGTGACTACAACCACCACCACCACCACGGGAAGTAAATAAGGTCCAAAACACCAGCAGAGGCAATCAGTAGTTTTTATTCACTAAAATATGTGTTGTTTAAAAAGAAAAGAAAAAAAAAAAAGGAAAAAAAAAAGAAAGCTGTAGTCACACAGCTGTAGTCTGGTCTCCCACGTTTCAGCTGTTCCCTCTGTCCACAGGCAGAAGCAGTGCGTCACTTTCTGAATTGTTTCTTTAAAGAAAAAACAACAACCCAAATCAGTTAATCAACAGCAGCAGTGCTGCCGACTGGGAACGGCCGGCTCTGCTACTGCCAGGAGGCACAGCACGGCCCCTAGGAATGGCCGCAGGTAGGAGCTGCGAAGCTCGGGGTTCTTTCGAGCACGTAGTGTCCCCTGCAGCCTCGGAGAGGTCTGTCCTGCCCAGCCAGCGCCCGGCGCAGGTCTGCTCTGCTGGATTCAGGAGAGGCTGAGCACGGCAGGTTCGAGCAGGCTGCGGGGCCCCGGCGCCACAGCCCGGCCACGGACAGGGCAGGAAAATGCTGCATTCCCCGGCAAGACGCACAGGATTTCCTGCAGCGGGTCAAGAAAACATACCTTCCCATTGTCCCCGCCATGTCACGGGGAGTCCTTGTGCTCCGCTGGGGACAATGTCAACTCCTTCCCTGGCAACCAAGGAAAACAAGGACGGTTGTTTGGCATTTTACGCGAAGCTGCCGCCCGCCTCCCTCACCAGACAGGCCTGGCACTGGGAGGGACGGCCGCCCTCATGGCCACTAACGAGCCTCCCTCCCCGGCCGTTGGTTGGCCCCTGAGGTGGAAAATCTGTGGCAGCCCAGGGAAAAAAATATCAACTTAAGACAAACAGCTGTTTGTGACAGGGGAGGCGGCGATGAGCGGACACCATCCAGCCCTTCCGAGGACGGTGCTGATTCCTGCCCTCCGCCATGAGCTTGGCTGGGTACCCAGCGAGAGCCTGTGCAGTGTTTCGGCCGGGGCTGTGCCCGGAGCAGTGTCCACTCGGGAAGGGCTGTCCCAGAGGCACAAGGCTAGCGCAGGAGCCCATGTCGCACCCTGCAGCATGTCTGGGACCGGGCTCAGCGCCCACTCTTCCATCAGCCCCGGTAAACTGCAGGGTGGGCTTCCTACTGCCCTGTCCTGGTGTTCAGTGTATTCACTGTTACTGTTGCCTTTTTCCTCCTCTAAAAATCACTTCATCGTTCAAACATCAGTCATAGAGAGGAAACGGCAGTCTTATGTTCATGCAAAGCCCAGGGACTCAGTCTTTTAATGGGCGCTGAACGCACAGAAACGCGACGTGCCGTGCTGGGCGCCCGGGAGGTGGCACAGCCCCCGCCAGCACACGTCCCCCGGGCACTCCGAGTCCCGGCCCCGTCCCTGCAGCCTGGGTCCTGACCGCCTCAGAGCCCCGTGAACAGAGCTCAGGGAAGGCTCAGCTTTGATACTGCTGGGCTGGCACATCTCCAGGGTTAAAGGCTCTATTTGCTTCCTATAATGCTTTCGTGAACCTGCGTTTGCTTTTTGTCGTAGCACCAAGCCAGCAAGTGCAGGATGAGACAGAGTGCCCTGGAAGGCAGTGGCAAGGATTATAAGAAATGGAGCGTTTTACTAGAACTTTAAGAAAAGAAATTATCACTCTGATCCTTTAAAATAAGGTAATCTTAAAGCACACGTGGAAAAAGTGTAAATCAGCTTAGTGTTAACGGCGACATGGATACACACAAGCCAGTTTGTAGGGCTTTACCTCTGGGCTCAAGAAGGTGTTTCAGTTTCTTGCAAAATACAGATTTTCCCCCTGTTTCCAAAAAGTCAGTCTGTCCTATGTTTCAGTGCCCCCTAGAATACCAGAACTGTTGTTTGACTAATACTAGTTATTTGCTTGAGTAAGGATCACTAATAAAATCCAGCATAGAGTGAAAATATTTACCTTTCACCAGAAAGGTGAAAATACTTAAAATGAAACCCTAAGAGATAGAAGCACATATAGGCCAGGCTCTTAGGCTTCAGAAGTGCCCCTGCCACTAAACCAGGTGCAGACCCAAAGTGCCATGAAATAGAGCTGTGTCCAGAGCCAGTGCTACTGTTTGGCAAGATCCGCAGAGGGTATCATGTAGAAGGCTGCCCATTCAGAGAAGGGAAGAAAGACACATATAAAGAGATTTTACTGTTAGATTAAAAAACCCCAAACAGTTGAAGAGTGTTTGTCCAGGAAGGGGGAACATGTGTCTTTAAATTTATCATAGATAAATGGGCAGAGGGAATAGCAGCCAAGATTTCCTTGTCCGAAAGGCTGAAGCTAATACTGTCATCTGTGGTTAAGACCAATTTGTCAAACAGAGTATGCTGAGAATAAGGAAAATCAAGTCTCCCTTCCCTTTTTAATTTGACTTAATTAGCCACAAGTCCCTTTACCGAAATAAACACATTTTCAATTGCAGGACACATTTCTGTGCCCTTACTTTTACTAATGCAAATACATAGCTCTGCATGCAGGGAAAGCAAAAGCCAAACAAATGTGCTGCAAAAACAAGATGCTCCACTACACTCACCTCCTTCCTTGGGAGAGGAGGACAGAACAAACAACACGTGGCAGATGTTAGCCACACAGTTCAGTGCCCTACTGGGAGGCATGCAAATACTATCGTGATACACAGGCTGGAAGAAGCTACATAGGAGAAAACAGGGCACTTGTTGTATGTATGTCAGATTTGCCCCTCCATAGCTAGGAGGAGGCATGCACTCATAGCACGGCACAGAGTACATAATGCAATTATAATTGGGTGCAATATGTTCACAGCGCTTAAAAAAATGCTGTCTTAAAAAACTGAGTGCCACGTTCAGATGGCTTAAATTCCCCAAGAGCCCCTGTGCCTACTGCTTCCTACTGGCTGCTTCTGGTCCTTCAGCGGTGCCCAGCCAAGAGGAAACTTCAGGGCACAGATGGAGTTCAGGCTAGACAGTCCATAACCTTCACTGGATCCTGCTGGCATCCTGTGGTGCGAAACCTGCATCCCAGAATTACTTGGAGCAGTTGTCCTCCCGAACCCGATGAGCACACTTGCTTAAAATAGTCACTTGCAAAGGTGTGGCGGGGCCAGCCTTGGGGCTCGCAGAATCGCTGAGGGGGACTGTGAGCCTCAGAATATCCTTGTAATTCATCTGTAATGTTAAACTTTAAATAACTGTCTTCCTCTTTCATTCCTTTCTACCTCGGCTAAGAAATGCGACACGCACTGTGTAAAGGGACTGTCACCAGCTGTTAATAAGAAAGCAGCTTTAGCTTCTCTCCGCTTCTCTTGTTCACACGTAGACAGTGTTGGAAATCAGTGAAAACGGGTGTAGCCCCTCTGCTACCACCACCACCACCTCCCACAAAGAGAGCAAGTGAGAAAGGGAAGAGGAAAGGTTGAAGAAACGGGCTGACCTACTTAGGTACTGCGAAGGACGAGCATGCAGGCTCTGAGTGCTGGGATGGCTGCGCGCGTTTGTTCTGGGCACCTACTGTTACCCTGGCATCCCTCCAAACAAATGGCTTTACACCCAATTCCAAAACAGCTCCTTCCTCCTCCTCTTCAAAATATGCCCTCCCCACCGTGCATGCTCTCCCTGTGATCCTTGCCGCCTTGGTTTTAAAACGGCCGCTTCCCTGAGCAGGCAGCCAGCCCCTGTCTTCTCACCCACCTGTTAATACCTGGCCTCCTGTTTGTCACATGGCAGCTCTGGGCTCTGGACCAGGAACCCCCCCCTTGCTCCTGTGCCGCAGCCACTGCTTCCGGCATGGGCCACCTGTCCCTCCTGTCTCAGCTGAGAAAGGACAGGACCTAACTGCAGGGTAGGTGGCTGTCAGTGAGCGGACCCGGCTTGCAAGGAGTGGTTTCCAGAAGCAGGAAGGAGAGAGGAGGCAGGTCTCCTTGCTCTCAGGAGCCCTGACTCAGACCCCTTCCCGTGTGTTGCATGCCGCCCCCTCTGCTCCGCTGGCTCTGAGCCCCTGCGTGGCATCACTCGAACCCTGTGAGTTAGCCAGCCTGAAAATTATACCCACTGGGATCTGGCCAGTTTGCAAAGCCTAATATCAGCGATTGCAAGGTGGGATCAACGCATTCAGGCGACACAAAGATTGCATTATAAACCCTTTTGGATTTAGACGGCAAATGATCCTTTTGCTCTTCAGACAGTATTTCTGGCAATTCAGAGCACTCACAATTGCTTGTCAGAACAACCAAAAGTGCTTCCCTGGCAGCACGGCATATCTTACTGAGAGACTGGAAGAACCTTCTTTGGTTTCTATATAAAACACACTTATGACTCATATAGGACTCAGAAATTGTCTTAGTTAGAGATAAATGGGAAGACACACTGCAGATCTGGAGAATGATGCTTGAGTCACAAAGCTGGAACCGTGATCAGAAGGCAAAATTCGCCAAAGTTTGGGGTCGTAGGGAGACAAAGAGGAGTTTGTTTGCATTTGCATGCAAGCATTTGGCATGTCTTCTTTGTTTTTTCCTTCCCACTTTCTCACTGGATGTGTTCTGGAGTGTGAGAGGTCTTGTAATTCCTTTTGTCTACTCTTGCTGCCCCCCTTTGTCTTGCATCACATCGGTGATGTCCCAGAAGCAATTAAAAGCAGTTCCACTGAGTTCCACAATGCCACATCAGCTTCAGTCCTTTACCAAAGAGTACGTAACACAAACCACAGTGGAAGATCATTACTAAGGGTGACAAAACCAAGCGCTGAGGAACTAGAAAAAGCCACTACTAAGCTGGTTTGTGGAGTTGCAGTTTGGCCCCTCTGTGTGTACACACGTTGCAGCAGTCTTTAATTACATGAGCATAATCCTGCGCTGTTTGTCCCACAGAACCCCTGCCTCATCCAGCTCATGGAGCAGGTGGTGCTCAATTAACAAGCAGCTATTTATACTGGGTCTGTGCTCAGTACAAGACCCCATGCCTTGTTCACTGAACACTGTTCAGACCCCAGTGAGAAGATGGAGTGATTTACTTTCCCGAAGGCTCTGCCATCCTATGAAGACAGGCTGAGGGAGTTGGATCTGTTCAGCTTGGAGAAGAGAAGGCCCAGGGAGACCTTATAGCAGCCTTGCAGTACCTACAAGAAAGTTGGAGAGGAACTTTTTACAAGGGCATGTAGTAATAGGATAAGGGAGAATGGGTTTAAACTGAAAGAGAGTAGGTTTAGATCAGATACTAGGAAGAAAATCTTTACTGTGAGGGTGATAAGGCACTGAAACAGGTTGCCCAAAGAGGTTGTGGATGCCCCACTCTGGAAGTGTTCAAGGCCAGGTTGGACAGTGCTTTGAGCAATGTGGTCTAGTGGAAAGTGTCCATGCCCATGGCAGAGGGTTTGGAGCTAATTGATCTTTAAGCTCCTTTCCAACCCAAATCATTCTGTGATTCTAGTGTGCTTACCAATGTTGTATCAGTGGGCTTCATTTCCGTAATACTTTTTGGAGATAAGAAGGTAGAATCATTCCCATTTATAGATGGGGGATTATACAGGGGATGAGAGGGGTCCAGTTCTTTAAGGTGACCCTTGAGGGGTTCCTGGGCTTTCTGTGCTCCACACACAGGCTCCCACCAGCATGTGGAAGCTTGATATTTCTACACAAAAGACTGTGGTAGGCACTTCCATCATCTATTCACTGTGGAAAATTTGCTTTCAATGACTTGCCTTATATAATATAGGATCTTCTAGAGCTTTCTGGGATTTCCTTCATATACAAATATTTGCCAAAAATAGTAGTGACAAAGAGATTCTCTCAGCAAATTTTTTACAACTCTTGCATGATAGTTTCCAGAACAGCTAATTTTAAAATATTAATCTCTCTAGGAGTCATTTCATATACCCTTCAGTTATTTGTAGATTGAAAAGGACTTGCATATCTTCATTTGATACTGATGTTGCTGTCACCCTAAGACAGCCGTACTCTTTTCCAAGTAGAATGAAAATATGCATTGTTTCTGCATCATGAACAAGGTTGGCATTCCCCTCTTCCCCAATAATAGGCTGATGCAAATTTCTTTTGCTTCTACCATATTAAATAAAATGTTCTTGACCTTCTCAGTCTGCTGTTTCCCCTGCTCTTGTAACCTACTTTGTTATTGTTAGAATTTGTTAGGTTATAATACTGCTTGTTTTGTCTCTCTTGCCTTTCCATTTGCATTTTTTCCCCTAAAAGATGACTCCTCTCTGCCTTGCAAACAGAGTGAGTTGTCAGGCAAATCTGCCTTCTTTTTCTTAATTGTGAAAACTTGACCACTTGACCATATAATGACCTCAGTATTCTTACACACCCTTCTTGGTGTCTTTGCAAATTTTTACTCCTAGCTTTCCTCACGTTTCTTATCACCCAGAGGTATTAGCTCTTCTCAAATGTCAAACTCACGTACTATTGGAGATACTGTCTCCGGTGTAGTGGGTGCATTCAGGTCATGAAAAATGTCCCCAAGCAACCACCAACTTCCATTCCGTTGATCTACACATACCATAAGGAAATCCAAACTGGAATTCCCTCATGCTGGCTGCCATGTCTCTCATGTCAAGGAAGTCTCATCAACAGTGCTCTCCTGAGAACACAGTTCTCCAAAATGGAAATCCATTGGGGAAATCCATAACAGTACAGTTCTTTCCAGATGCTGTAAGAAAGTCACGAAGAAGTGCCCTTTGCTGCTTGCAGTTGGTCTGCCCATTCCTCTTCATGCTTTGGCCTGTTCAGTCTCCCACCCTCCAAATGATTTATGCCCCAGCCTCTCTGCTCCCTATTCTTGTCTTCTAGGCTTTAAGTTTATTTAGCTCCTTACCTCACTAGATCCAGTCTCTCCCTGATGGCTTTCTCTGTGTTTTATGGTCTACACCTTTTTTCTCATACTGGCCAACAGGCCTAGTTAAGCATTCCTGAGCTTTCTGTCCAGTTCTGGTGCTCCTATCCACCTCCACTTTGGCACTTTTAGTTCTTGTCCCCAGGCCGTCCTCTGTAACCACTTTACCAAATTTGTCTTCCTTCCCTGGTTTTGTTCTCCACTTCCACTAGTCTCACCATTGCCAAAGACCCAGTCTTCCTTGTGCCTCAGCAACACAGGTGATCCCATTGTCTGTCCACAGTTCGTCTCCAGTGTTCGCTCACTCCCATACTCTGTTCCTTCCTGCCCCTGGCTCCCGTTCCCAGCATATCTGTTCAGCTAATCCCAACCCTGGTTGTTCTAGCTCTCCAGGCTCTGTAAGTCGACAGATCCCTTGTTTCAGTCTTTCCATCCCTTTTGCCATCTTCATTCCAGTTGCTGTCTCCTCTGCATTTGAAGCCTCCTATTTAAACAAAACCTACCAGGAGTGTCACTGAGGCAATAAGTTGACTAAGCAGAAAGTACTCAAGGTTTTGTCATTTGCAGTCCCAGTTCCCTGGTTAATTGAATCAGAGACCTCGGCAGAGCCTCTGCCCACCCGTCTGCAAGCCAGTCAAGTGGTAACCTGATGAATACCCATCCACCTACAAGAAGCTGGACACCTTTGCAGATCCACCAGCTTAAACATAACCTAAGGTTGTTATATGGATAAAGTCCTGTACACCACAGATACGGCCCCTCTTCTCAGTGCTGGCTCTAACTCAGCCTAGAACAGCTATTACAGGAAAAAACTGGCTTCTGTTCCTGGACTGCTGGCCTCAGGCACGCTCTGCTATTTCATGGAGAGGTACATGTTCAGTCTCTATTGTCTCTTGGAGATAATGATGAGATAGAGCATGCGCCATGACAGTGGCATTCTTGGGGGCTTTGCCTGTTAACATCTAGAGAGTCTCCACTGAGCAGCTATGAAGCAAGATTTTTGGTTTTCCCTCAAAAGTGTGTGTTGGCCAAATTAGGTGGATTTTTCAGAAATGTGATACAAGGCATATCCCTGAAGTCAAGGCCAAACCCCTGCCAGATTTCAAGCCCTGCTTCAAAGCATGGGAATGATGCAATGGTTCCAAGAAAAAGTTGCCAGAACATTTAAATTTGGGCAAAACAACATATTTTCCCAAACCTCATTCTTCAAAAAGCCAAAGCTGATGGATCAGAAATTTTCCCAAAAAAATAAATCAATCAACCTGAACAGTATGGCAAATTTAACTTGAAATCATTAATGTTTGGCACAGCTGTAAGATGCCAAACCCATGATTTTGTAATACAAAGCTGTGGGCATTTTTTATAACAAAAACAGGCCAAAATCACTTGTAATCATTATTATCCCCTCTTTAATTTTTAGTATGCTTCTGTCTTTCCCTGTTGTTTACAAGTTAAAGCAGATTTTAATGCATCCTAAAAGATCTTTTAAGGTCAACACTTCACATTAAAATATGCAAAAAAAAAAATTAGAAACCGTGCTTTTGCTTTCAAAAACAAAAATCAAAATTGCGAAACAAAAAATAAGACGGGGAATTTTCTGGTTTTTTATTCCACAAACACACCTCACAAATGTCAGATTTCTTAGCTGTACAATCAATAAGTGAGGTGTAGAAAATCACTGAATATTTTTCATCCTGGTCTGAGTAAACATACAAAAAGTGACTTATTTTCATGGAAATGCATGGGAATGTCTCTTTGGCTCCAAAATTATTTGCCACATTCACACCAGCTAAAATTGTAAAAATTGGAAGATGAAAAAGTTTTATGGGAACCAGTTTTGTGCAGACAACTGAGGGCCTGTTATCACTCAGAAGTCGCTAACTGAAAGTGTCCAGTTGCTAAAATTTTAAGTATCACCGATGACAGCGTTACAACTGTGTGGCAGTATCTTTCCTCTCATGATACACTGTGTTATTGCTTGGTGCCTTGCTGCAGATACTGTTTAGCCAAAACATCATTGACTTGAAAGTGCCTTTTTCTGTGCGGAGAACTGAATTTTAATTTCTGATTTACCAGCTGCAGTTTTTTTGCTCTTGTCTCAGTGACCTTGTTTTCTCAATACAAAGTGTGGATTCAGATATCTTTTGAGAGTTGTCTCCTCTGGTTTCCCCAAGACAGCAGAACCACTTATTTCCCTTCACAAGACATCTGAGTTCCATTTATTAATGGAACTTACTAAATCCATTATTAAATGGTTTTATAATCAACATGAAATAATGTAGAAGTCATCTGTGGAAAATTGCAAAGTGTGGAAACGATGTCATCATATATTAGCAATGCTCAAAAATAAAATAAATAGCTCCACAGGGCTTTTCCAATATTTGTGGAGTGGCACACCTCCAAAGCACACTCAGAAAGGACAGGGTGCTTTTGGAAAGCTTGTTTGCATGCACCCAGGCATGCAAGTGCACACACACACATGGACTGCAGGCACAGAGCTATTCTATTTTGCTGGCTTTGAAGAAGTCAAGTGTTGGAGGGCACTAGTCAATGCTGCCTGCTGCCAGGCTGAATAGGGTTTCTCTGTTTTTCTGTTCTGGGGGTGCATCACAACTGGGAAGAGCAGTTCTGCCCTGCCCTTGCTCCCCTGCCACTCCCCAGCAGGGCAAGGATGGGCAGGACCAGCATCCCCCGTGGAGGACAATGCACAGGAAGGTGCCAGCAATGCACTGGGGGTTTTGCTGGCCTCCAGGAGGGGAGAGTGACAGCTGGCATGATCTCATGCCCCAGGCCAAAACTGGCTGGGGAGAACTTTAATCAAAGGCTAATATTCACAAAAATTCAGAAATACCTAGCTGGGTGTAATACCTAGCAGAGCCATCCCTACATTTCGAAGCACAGTGCTTAGTGATGACAATCTCCATACATAAATCTGGTGTGCCCTGCTTGCCTCTCATTAAGCGTAGTAGACCTTCATGAGGAAAGGTGCTGTTGTAACCAGCTTAGTTACTCATTTTCTCCCTGTCCCCCTTAGCACAAGTAATGAGCATGCTGAGGCTCTGAAACGGGTAGACAAAAGATGACAGCACTTCCTGAGATTCATATGGCACATAAATATTTAGCATTTGATTTATGCTGTGTTGATGCTATTCATCAATTGCCTTATTAAGACCCAGAAACTTTGAGAGAACTTTGTAGATGGGAGAAAGGAAAGTCATCCCTCTGATGCTAGAAATAAGGAAGAGTCAGAGGTCTACGTGTTGCGGGAAGAGGGAACTGCCCTGTTGTGTGTCTGATCACTGTGGAAACTGCTGCTCTGCTTTTGGGTTCACAGCCCAAGGGAACAGAAGGATTTGCTCCTTTCAATAGGCAGATAGAGCTGTATTAAACCTCTCCACATAAAACTGGGTAGATCAGGAGTTGTGCTTCTTTTTCCTCCCCCGTCCCCAATTTAGAGACAACATAGCTGCAAGGACATTGATGTACCAGTGAAGGCAAGGGTGAGCTCAGTTGTGCATCATTTGCCAAATGTGTGAGAGTGTGTGTATGTGCATGGGGCTGAGTCAGGGCGAGGGCATCTTCTGCGAGGTCCTGGGGGAGCAGAGCAGAGAGACCAGCAAGACTGCAGACCCAGAAACTTTGTGGTGGTTTTGTAGTCAGTAGCCGCTGCACCAGTCATCTCTGCATATTTTAAAAATGACAGGCAGTTTGGGCATCTGCTTACATCAATATTCTGTAAATACAAGGATAAATTGGTAGGCCAAAACAGTGAGAAAGCTTTGCATAGGTTCTGTTTTGAATGCTATTTATTACACAGCATGATATACACAGCACTCTTATTCATGTCAGTGGGAGTTTTATGCAAACATGGAAAGCAGAATGTGGCTCAAAATTGTAACTTGATTTGCTGTAGACAGGCCTTTCTGCATGCAAAGCTGCAAAGGCAAGTTCTCCTCTTCACACAAAAAAGGTGCAAAGCCAGTGTAATACGGAGTCTGTGGTAAAGTGCAGAAAGGTCCTGCTGCCTGGTGTGGTTTTACACCAACTCTCCCATCACCAGGACTGAAGAGAAAGAGAGAAGGGAGCAATCCTGGGAAATATGCATAGATAAAATGTTTCCCTACAGCATCTGGTTATATTCAAATTTACAATGGATTGTTTTTAAGGAATAAGTGTACTTTAGAGATGGGACATTATTATGGGGAGCTGGTAAAGTCTCTGTAGATAACAATGTACTTAGATTGCTGGGAAAAAAGCAATTTCTATCATCCTAGCATCATCTAACCTTAAATGACTGACCATAAGGTTTATGAATTTATAGATTTACTCTTTTGAGAGATGTTTTGCTTTATTTTTAGAAGATGTGTTGAAAAGACCCGCCTTCCCGACAACATGGAGTTTTAAAAAGTGAGAATATTTTTTTCTGATACTTACCTAAGTTTTTCTTGCCCTAAGAGTTAGAAGTGTTCTTATTTATACTCGCCTTAGCACTCTGACTTTTGGATGGCGGTGTAGTGACATTGAAATTTTAAATTTCAGGGAAGTGTATACCTTAAGTATGCCTTAAAGTTGCCAAATTTTATTACATAATGAAACAAGTGGCCACAGGGCGTGTGTAATTTGGAGTTCACAGATGAAGAAACACCACCCATGGGAAA
Source organism: Struthidea cinerea (assembly GCA_013397865.1). Taxonomy (NCBI): domain Eukaryota; kingdom Metazoa; phylum Chordata; class Aves; order Passeriformes; family Corcoracidae; genus Struthidea; species Struthidea cinerea. Next base: position 707,740 of record VZTI01010902.1, on the reverse strand, counting down.
ATCCAGATGCTTTGACAATAGAGCATTATTACCGTGTAGCATTACAGCACTGATAAAGATCTGCCTCTGAAGACTTGGACATATTTATCACCCAGAACTCCTTCTGTGATTGTTACTGCCACAAATAAACTCCTGCAGAGCACATAAGCTTTTCACAGAACAGACTTTTTTTCCCCTTATTTTTTTGCTTAGAATAAAGACGATCTCCCTTCAAAAAAAAAAAGGATTTACCCAAGACCATTTTGAAGAAAATGTAGCGGAAGGAATCCCTAAAAATTGTATATCTAATGCTTAATTAACACACTTAGGCTGTAAATGCAGATATGTACTACAAGATAAAAAATAGTCTCCTATGTTGAGTCTATTTCATATTCAGTTTGGAAATTCTAAACTAAGACAAAATTTTCAAGGTATTTCAAAATATACTTGAAAGATTCAGTCTTAGAGTTCTGTGAACCTTAACTCTGACCACTACTGATGGCAGAGGGCCGTACATATCACTACAGAGAGCAGTGTGCCCTGCGTATCTACTGCTGAGGGCATTACCTATTCAAGGTGTCACAGCACATTATGAGTGAGAAAACCCTTCTAAACACAGTGAAGTGCCTCCTAGATTTGCACTCTGTAGCATTCCATATGTTTCATACATGGGCCCACTGGCTGGACGGCAGCTTTGCAGGAGAGGACCTGGGGGACCTGATGGATACCCAGTTCAACAGTAGCGAATCCCTGCAGCAGAGGTGGATGGCAATATCCTGGGCTGCATTGGGAGGAGTGTTGCCATAAGGCTGGGGGAAGTGATTCTTCCTCTCTTCGGTGCTGGCAAGACTACTGCTGGAGTTGTGTGTCCAGGTCTGGGCTCCTGAGGGTTATGGAAAGATGGAGTTACCAAGGATGATCAAGCTAAGGGCCATAAAGATGATTAAGGGTCTGGAGAAAAGGCTGAAAAAGCTGTGACAGTTCAGTCCAGAGAAGAGAAGGCTCAGGGGGAGTTCTCATCAATATATACAAATATGTGAGGGGGCGTGTAAAGATGATGGAGCCAGGCTATTTCCAGTGATGTCTAGTTACAAGACCATGAACAACGGGCACAAACTGGAACACAGGAGGTTTTGTCTGAACATCAGGAAACACTTCTTTACTGTGCAGTTGACTGAGCACTGGCACAGGTTGCCCAGAGAGGTAGTGAAGTCGCCATCCTTGGAGATACTCAAAAGCCAACTGGACGTGGTCCTGGGTAACCAACTCTAGATGACCCTGCTGGAAAAGGGGGATTGGACAAGATGATTTCCAGAGGTCCCTTTCAACCTCACCCATACTGCAATTCTGTGGTACTACTAAACATGCTAAGCAGCAAATTTAAGCTTACTTACTAGAGGTGTCCTTTCCATGCATCCCTTCCTCAGGTCTCTCCAGAAGCCTCTGGGCAACCAAAAGCAACTTGTCAGTCAAATATGCTACCTTGCAATCAAAGCATTGCCCTGATTTTAACCGTTAAATAAGTACTGACCAAGCAGTCTAGCATTTGTAAACCTCCAAAGCAATTAGAAAGATTTTGGGCTTTCATACTGTAAAGAGTGTATGTGCAGGGTACAAGGACACCTATCGTAACACCCTTGATGGAATCAGCTTTGATCACAGTGATGTCTTTTATTATAGTAGAATATAGGGGAAAAGTTAGTGTGTGTAGGCTCATCCATTTTTAAAAATGTCTACTGCTTGCTTTTTTAAAACCTTTACTTTCCATTTCAGAATCTCAACTTGAAAAAAAAGTCCTAATTTAAAATGTCAGGATTTTCTTTTTCTGTATTTTATTTGGTTTTGCTAATTTGTCTTCATTTTCTGACCAGAAATAACTAATTTAACTAGTACTGCTATTTATTTTAGTAACTGATTTAGAACTGGTACAACCTGGTGGGGCTGCTTGTGCCAACGGCGTGACGGTTATGTCTGCAGCAGAAAACCTGGCATCATTGCTTGTCCTGAGGAGTAAGAAATCCAGTTTGGAAATCATAGCTTTTCTAACCCCCACCCACAAACCCAGCCTTGTGCACGTATTAAATCCTGTCTGTTTGAGATATGACCTGGATGTGTGCCAGTGCTGTCCCTGCAGCACCATGTGTACCAGCAGTTCTGACCTGCAGAAGAATTTGCTGGGGAAGCATTGAGTGGCTGCTGAGAAGAGGGAAATGGAGAAACCAGGATGGGATTAGCATCCCAGGGATGGGGAAAAAGGGTCATGAGGGGAGCACTGTGAAGAGGGGAGGCTCCCTCTGTGCACCAAGCAAGATTTCACCTCTGTGTGCATGTGTCCTGTAAGTCGTATCTGGTGCACGTAGCATTCCTCGTTCAAATCCCTCACTGAGGCAAGTCTTTGCCAAAAAGACCGCCCCCCCACCCCCCAGGAGACTTCAGTCCTTCCTCACATCATATATTAGCACCTCAGATCTCCTGCATTACTGCTCAGACTAAATGTGCATTTAAAAAGAAAGGAAAAAAAACCCCACACATTGCAATCTTCCTGTGAAAAAGAATCACAAACATGAGGATAACACCCCAGTCCCGGCTGTCGGGAAACAGTCTCTGTTTGGGGGGGCTTGCTAACTCGTCCTCTCCGTGGTGGCCGAGCCACCTCAGTGCACAGGCAGTGTAGTGTGTGGAGCCCACTGAGGAGCACGTCCCTTCTCCTGGGGTCGCCACTACAATAAACATCTCGTTAAATAACTGCAGCACTTGGAGATACATGGAGTGCTTGGTGACCCTCATAATTTCTCATTTCTTCCCTCAGATGAAGTGGTCGGCAAGTTGTGCTTATGGTGGTAGTCTGAAAAATGTAGGAGCTCTTGGATGATCTCTGCAAGATGTGCTTTCACTTATCCATGTGCATCTCTTTGTTTCTGAATTTAAAATGTGGTACATCTGAGTGAAGAAAACTAGGTTTCTATGCAGGCTGCCTCTTTTCCAGCTCAGAAATAAAAGATGTCAAAATATGCTTTTTGAACAAACCTGCTTAGAGGCAGAAGGCTTTCTCTATTGATCAGAAAAGCCCAGAATGACCAAACTGAAGTAAAAATCCCAGAATGGTGTGGAGGAGGGTATCATTATTTTTTGCAGATGGCATGTCTGAGCACCATTTGGCTTTGGTTCCTGGACTAATGCAGCATGTTCTTGCTGCCGGTAAATCCAGTCTACTAGAGATGTGGGTGCTGCAAGACATTCCTAAAATCTCCGCAAGATCATCAAGATCATTGCATCCCTGCCTCACTTGGGGTCTTGAGTTCCTTTCTCGATCTTCAAATCTGCAACTGTCAAAGTTAATAGCAAACACCAAAGGGGGGAATTGAAGCAAATCTGAAAGGTTTCTGTGGGAATGCTGAGCAGGAATCCCAGAAGTGCACAAGAGTTTTTAGTCTGAGCACCTGTGTCACTTAGGCACTACTGAAAGCTGTAGCTGCAGCTTTCTTGATCAGGGGATGGTCTCTGGCAATGCAGTTGCTAGCTGGATTTTTTTTCCGAGGGATTTGTATGCCTTCCTCTCTGAAGATTTCCCACTGCAAATATCTAGAGGTATGTGTAGCTCAGGACATGTGAACAGAAAGAACTCTGCATATTTTGTGGTTTTGTGGAGTAGCAGTGCACCCAGATGATGTAAAAGCGCCTCTGATTTCCAACTCTGGTACTTCTTTCTTGGAGAAACCACTAGCCCTCTCAGACCCGTGGTTTTTTGGTCTGCACACTGACAACGGTGGTATGTACTTGCCCTCCTCTGTAAAGGGACCCCAGCAGAGTTGGAGAAAGTTTCAAAATCAGCAAACTTTTTCATCATCTTGGAGCTGCACAAAGAGGAGCAGAGAGTTTGTGGGTGCTGAAAAGGCTCAGTATGTCTGTCACAGCTTGCTTGTCTCCCCAGATAGCAGCTATAGAGTACTGGAAGCTCAAATGACTCAGAAGGGGAAGGGGAACCTGTGAAGTCAATGCTAGCAAACCCAGCAACTAAGTGGTGAGGGAGAGACTTCCTCACTTTTGTGTCTGTGAGTAGGACAAAACATTTCTGGTGCCAGCCTGGAGCCAAGTAACCCACAGCAAGCTGTTCTGTGGGCAGTGCCAGCGACAAGTGAGCTGAAGTACTGCAGCCAGGTAAACAGCCATGCACGCTTCTCCGCAGACCCAGACTGCTCATTTGGTTGCTGTCTAGACGGCAATGCCCCGGCACCTCCTACCCTGTGCCTTCCTTCCCTTCTTGCACACATTGCTTGTGGACTTCCCCATTGCACGGGACTGCAGTGCCGCTCACTCCTTGCCTGCTGCCTATGTAGGCAGCCAGGCTTCATTTGCCCCTGAGGACACCAGCTCAAACATCAGCTGGAGGGAGGAACTTGACATCAGGAGAGAAAATGAGCAGTTTCTCCAGACACCCCTTAAAAACAGTTTCAGCAATTTTTATGTGCCGCCTGGTGAAATGCAAGTTAGCTGTTATGTTGGCAAGGGAAACTTTTATGGACTGTTCACGCCCTTTGGGCACGACCCCGGCCCCGTGTCTAAGCTCCCTCACACATGTGGGAAGCAGAAGTGCTATAGCAGGCAGCACAGTCACACACGCCGAAGTGAGATGAGAACCAGACTCGCCTTTTTAGTAGCCTCTTAATGCCGCTGTATCCAAATGAACCCTTTCATTGGATGGGTGTGCAGAGCAAATCTGGGTGGCAAACATACGAGATTGACTCATAAGGCAGAGGTCGAGCCATCACAGGGAAGAAATGATATATTGGTGTAGGCATCAGGCACCCCAAATATGCACTGGCAATGTTCTCTGGAAAATGTAAGCCCTAAAATTCCAGGCCAGTGTCTTGTGGAAGGGACCCCCCACGCCTG
>VZTI01010902.1:680900-702846 GCA_013397865.1 Struthidea cinerea | reverse complement strand
CCCCCACCCCCACCCCCCCAGCAGTTTCCATTTAATTTTTTGAATTATTAAAAGATCAAATGTTGGAATGCTGGATCGCCTGAATTCATTTGTCAGATCACGAAGTACTCATAACATTTCTCAGCCTTAATAACACATCTGCTCTTAAAATGTGGTCTCTTGATAATAGCTGGCTGAAAGTGTCTGAATTTAGGGATTATTTGAGACAACAGATTTCCTTCTATTTGGAATTGAATGAGGCATCTGCTCCCTCACCGTCAGCTTTGTAGGATATTCTCAAGGCAATCATAAAAGGGCAGATCATTTTGTACATTATGAGAAGGAAAAAAGACCTCTGTTGGCAATTATGAGACTTGGAAGGGTGAATTAGGGACCCGCAAAGGTACCACTTCATGTCTAAAAATTCTAACTACTCCATCCATTCTCCCCTCTGTGTAGGGTGGGACACAGATTTATCTGATGAGTGGAGAGGGAGGGGGCAATTCTCCCGTCAAAGGCAATGTTGGCAAAAGGGAAAGAGAAAGAAAATTAATCAGGAAAGGATATGTGCACTCCATCTTGGATAACTGACCCAACAACGTATTAGAGAGATTAGGACTCAGGATGGAGAGCAAGGCATGGATCCCTTGGAGGATTAAAGGAAATTTTGCCAATATTTATGCCAGTTTGGTACACTGGAAAACCAGGACAAAAAAATGAATGCTTGCAAATTATTTAACACATATTCATCATCAGAATCTTCTCCCACATATCAGCGGAAGATGATTAATAAAGAAGTAAAAACAAAAGCAACTGGAGCTGAGAGAAGGCACTGCTTTGCACTTTGCAGGTATATAATTCATTTCTGGACATGACACATGACAGGCAGCGCCCAGATGATGCCATTTGCTAAGGTAGGACAGGATGCATGCTCTGGGCCACCTGTCCTGGCCAGCACACAGGTGAATGCAGACAGATCAATCTATGCATAAATACACACAATTGCATACATGCTGATCTGTGTGCATCCATATATAGCGTATGTATGTACTCACATGCACATATCTATACATATAGATGTATAGATAAGTATATTTAGCTTCTTAGTCAAGTGACGCAAACTGCTGCAGCTGGAAATAACACTGTCTGCTCATGAAAAGACAGGCGTGTACTTAGACTTATTTATGTGGTAGAAAATATGTTCAAGGGATGTGAGCTGCCTCAGAGCCTTTGTCAGAGGAGAGGGGAGCAACCTGTGAAACGCCTTGGATGCAATTGCGTCTGGGAGTAATTATTTACTCTAAGACTGATCCCAACATGAAATACCTGGAGTAGGACCTCCTGCTGCAGGGTGGGATTCAGGCAGGTGGGAGTGTGTGCCCTATGGCCTCACTGTGATGCACAGGAGTCCCCAGTGTGTGGTGGGGAAGACTTTTCTGGTTGGAAGGACGTGAGCTGCTCTATTTAACCTGAGATGGACAGAAGAAGGCACCTGACACTGGATGCTGGCATGCAGGCATATTTTTGAAAATATGTAGCCTGAGTTTGGAAAGGCCACTGAATCTTAAGGGAGTTGTTAATTATTTTGTGTTTTCTAATACCTGTCTAGAGCCCAAAGACTGACTTAGGAGCCTTGTGTGAAGGTCCTTTTCTGAAAATTATGGCCCTTCATTTTGAATGACTGAAACCATAGCATAAAAGTCTAGGACCTCACAACTCTTCCACTCTGCTTCAATGCTGCACCAGTGCCATAGGCATTGCAACTGCCTCTGTAAAATGGGATGAGGCAGAGGATTGATTGTGCTTTCCCACCACAGAGAGTGTTTGGCACCTCGGCACAATGCAAGGTACATAGGACCATCCCAGAGAGCGAGCAGCAGTGGCTGAGCTTTCTACCCTGGGCAAGTGGTGTTGGTGTTGGATCAGGGCAGGTTTTTGGCTCACAGCTGATGCGGGGAGAAGGAGCAAATACAAACGCCCTGCATAATACATAACATACCCACAGGTCAGTGAGCATCACACATCCTGCTCTACGGCTGCGCTGCAAAGTAGGAGTCTGCTCTTGTTCTCAGCCCAAGAGACTTGCTCTTTAGCGAAAGCTATGGGGGCTTATGCTAAGAAGGTCTGTGGTGCAATCCCCGGCCTTAGCGGGGATGCCTGGCAGCACCGACACCACCCTGAGCCGCCCCGAGCGCTCCCCAGCTGCCGGCGGGAGCCCGGTCAGGGGGCCGGCGATAGATCCCTGTGCAGGGCTCCCACCGGAGCTAGGCTTTCACACGCTAATCCTCGGGGGGAGGGCAGAGTCTCTAGCTACAGGGTTTTCATTCGGGGATGGCTTGGTTTCAAAGGCAGCTTTTTAGCACTTTGATTGAGGCTCACATCAATTCTTCATGTTTTATATTAGATATTGCATTTTATATTAGAAGAGGTGTTTGAAGTTTCTGATTTTCCCCTCGGCCACCTTTAAATCTAATTTCTAATACCTTAGCCACTCTAATGAAGTTCTCAGTAGTTTACATTGTTATTAAACCTCTGTTTGGGGAATATAGCTTTAATCCTCATAATATACCAAATACAGGTATCGAATATTCATTGTGTAATTGCAATTAAAAAATACAACCCCCAAAGGATCTTTTATATTAATTTAAATTATCCTGCACTTATATTATGGTTTGAAATAACCTATACTGCTACAATGTCTTTATTGAAGACGTGTCAGTGTCTGTAGTTATACTTAGAACTCCTCCTTGTTTCAGTTAAATCCTGTTCTATGACACTGTAGTCATGTAGATATAGATTTACAGCAGTATTATATTTGAGCCTTTCTTTTCACCCTCTTTGTACTTTAAAGTAACAGTTGAAATCACTAATTTTGCATTCAGTGTTAGCAAAAGTGGAGTAATTAATCCAGGCAGCTTTTTTATGCATTTGACAAAGCTTCATGTCACATGAGCTGTTTTCTCTTTATAAGCGGAGAGACAGATTCTTTACTCCTTGCAAGTATCAAGAAAGTCATCAAGATAAATCCCCAAATAACACATTGAAGGACTTTAAAATACCAAATTTACCATTTACAACTTAAACATGAACAAACCAATTTATAATCTTCTGCATATAGATAGCATGGTTTGGGACACATTTGCAGTGGATTTCAATGAAGTAAACTGCTAGCAATTTACAAGATTATTCATTTAAGCTAATGTTTGTAGATAATAATACCAATTTAATGTATCTCTCTTGATTCTTACACTAAACATCCTTTACAAGAAAAAAAAGGGCTTTCGAAGTCTTTAGATGACAAATGTTATATTTACATGTTTGAAAGCTGCGTTAACTGGCATCGTCTCCAAGGGGAAATACTCAGGTAGAGCCAAGCTTACTGCTATGTAGCAGCTTGATTACAAAGAAGGGACTCCAGCCCTGGCCTCTGGGAGTCACTATGTGGAGCAGCCACAGCAAGACCCATCACTGGCTTGCAGTCTGCACAGATATGCTTGGATATTTTTATTTAAACACTGTGGAAGAAAGCCCAAAAGGTCACATTTCTGCATGCCACACATCCCTTTTTGTTTTTACAGTCATAGTAAGTATTAAATGGAGAAGCTGTCAGACTAAATTAGAATTAGCATTAAAACAAATTCTGAAATCCAGACAGATTTGGTGGAAATTTGTATATGATCTCTGATGCCCACCCTCGCTTTTTTTTGAACTGACAAACCCAAATGGGAGGGCCATGCACAAGTTTTCATACTTGGTTGTGTCCCTGTTTTAAGCATGATCCCCAAATGTGAGGGAGCAGAAAGGGGACAGGAATGGGAAGATTTGGCACAGTGGAGGAAGTGGTGCGTTCCTCACTCTTTCTGTGTAACAGCCTGCTGCATGCGGTCACTCAGGAGAGGAAGTTGTCCCAGCAGTGACACCAGAGAGCACAAGCACTCAGGCTGCTTCGATGTTGTGAGCTAATGGCTTTTGGAGGCTGAGTACTCTTCCCAAGAAGATAAAACCAGGGGACTCTTTGGAGTGGCAGCTGCTACTAAAACCATAGTGGTAGTATTTGAATAACAGTGGGAGAGACTTTCTTCTGTTGCAGTAGAAGGAAGGAGAAGAAGGAAGGAAAGTTAAAAGGAGTTCTGACATGAAAGCCATGTCCATGACTCCTTGTTCCCTATAAAGACTGATGGCAGCAGTCCAGCTAAAAAGGAGTTGTGACCCCCGGTGCCATCTTTGATTTCTCCTCAGGCTTACAACTCTGAACTTTCTGGATGGACATCATCTGTGTTTGAACAGGGCCCTCCCACTCTTGTGGTTGAACCTGTCACAGCACATGGACAGCAGGGACTCCACTCCAATGCTTCATGTCCGGGAAGTCTTATTGCCCTTCACGTTTCATCTCCTGTCTTTCTACTGTGTGCAGACTGTGCATCACCTGTCCTTAGCACACAGCTTGATTCACCGGCCACCCACGTGGCAGCTGGAGCTGGGGCACTCCTCCTTTTCCTGGAGTCTTGGTAAGCAAAGCCAGGTGGTGCAGGGGAGTGAAACCCAGCTGTTGCAGGTAGGGTGAGGGCTATCAAGCTCCCCACCTATGTGGTGGTTCTCATCAAGATTACCACGTAGGAAAGACATCAGTGCCGAATGCTCTTGGCCCATTCCATTACTGCCAGAGGATTAGAAGCAGCTTGCAGGTACCAGTAGCACCTCTAATTGAGGAAGAGGAGGAGGTTGTTGGCCTCTCTACTCTTCATGTGGATCAAGACTGTAAGTGGCAATTCACACATCACTGTGATCGTCTGCAATGGGGTGAGTCCAAGCTCTTGACAGGATGAGACCTCACCTTGCCTGTGCTTCCTTGTCCTTCCACAGACCTGGCTGAAGCTGGAACCACGGTGGTTCTGGTGCCAATGACCCCATATGACTTGCAATTTAACGTTAAGGTTGTCCCTGGGTGTCCTCTTGCCAGGCTGGTTTCTGTGGGCTCCCTGTCTGCAGGAGTTACTCCATGGAGGTTAGGCAGAGCTGGGTTTATGGTGACAGTCCTGGGGAGCATTTTTCCAGGGAGCTCAGGGGTGTGGGAATGTTCTTTAATTGCTGAACTTGGCATCACTTCCTCAGGGGCTGGGTCTCAGCTTTTAGATAATGAGCACTGCAGGTTCGCTGTCCAAAATTGTACCTATATTTCTTTTACCTGCGGTTATCTTATCTCCATCCCCATCACTGATTCCATGCACAGACAAGCATTGTTAGTACTGTAAGAATTAATCACATACTGTTCGAAAAAAAAATTGACATTTGCATTTCAAAACTCTTACCAATTCTAAACATTTATTCTACAAAACTTGGAAAGATTGTAGTTCTGTTTCAAATTATTCCAGCACCGTGGGCATTGCCACAGAATGTAAAATTACAGAACATATGAGACTGAAACCTGACACCCGTTCTTCCCTGTTGTGAAGTGTCGTTGATGAAAAATACACTAGTTTGAAGAAAAAAAATTACATAGGAGCATGACCTATTCCCAAAGCAGCTAGCCAAATTCACTCATGTTTCAGAGAGAGCTGCATATGTAAATAGATAGGGGACACTTCTTCAAATACAATCAAATTTGTTTAAAATAGTAAGAAAACATGAAATATCTCCTGCAGAATAATCTCCTGACGCTACTGCAAGGATGTTCGAAGTGTTAGCAGAGGAAAAAAAAGGGCAGGATACTGTGTGTAAGTGTATCTCTTCTGTAATCAAAACGACATAGAATTTAGTGAAATCAGTTTTTATTGCTATTAAAATTCTTCTTCCTTTAAACATTTTCCAACTAGACATTTTTAAGTTTTGTACTCAAAGAGATGACTTTTGCATGAAATGAATAATCTACTCAGACATTTCAGTACTTTAAAATGATCTAGAAAAGATGGTGAGACATAGGTTGAAAGGAGCATTTATACGGAGGTGACATGAGTGAAACTGGAATTGAATGTAAATACAATTGTATTAAATATAAGCATAAATATAAACATAAATATAAATATGCAATGCATGTCATTAAGAAAACCGACTCATCTGTGTATTTGCACATACACGTGTGTATATTTTGCTGCACACACACACTGATGTATCTATGCAACGCTTTCATTTGAAGACTCCAGAACGCTTCAGAAAGCTGAGCATTGTGCTTTGCTGCTCTCATTTTACAGATGGGGGTGTTAAAGTGCAGAGAGGTTACACGTGCAAAACACATTGCTTTCTTGGATGTAATAACCAGTAAATGAGTTCCCAGCCAGCAGAGGAACTGCCTCTGCCACCTTCAGCAAGCCACCTGTTGCTTTTGAATGCAGAATTAGCCATTTTGGTTCAAGCATTTCATCTTCCCATTCCAGCTGCTACTTTTCACTCTACCTGAAGAAAGCAAAAGCCACAAAGAAGTTTTGACGTTTCAAACAGAGTAGCCCATTCTTTAAAAAAACAAGCCTAACCTCACATAGTACACACCATTAATTTGCCAGATCTGGGCCCAAGTCCTGCTTCTCACCCATGCAGCATTTAATTCCCTTTCTAAATCTCTCCTTTATCCATCAGTAAGTAGGAGTGTTATTTGAGTAAGGAATGAGCAAGAGCTGTAGGCTTTAGCCTTTGAGTTTCAGAGATGAAATCGTTTACACTCGCAATATGTTGTATTATTTGAAACAGGGAGATAATATTTTTCAGTGAAAATTAAATTTAAAACATATGTCGACTATCATCCACATCTTTCTTTCACAAAACATTGCATGTTCCTGAAGGTCCTTATTTCACAAAGGTGGGAGAATTTTAGTTTGATTCCCTGAACTGTTCACTTAGTCTTTTTTCTCTGATCTGCTTGTGTCTTGCTCGTTTTTATCAAATCACCTGGACAGATAAAAATGAGCTGTCCCACATAGATGGCCAGTTCTGGAGCACGCATGTAGCAAGAAGCCCTCGAAAATCCCAGGGCTGCAGAGGTGGCATCCCTTCCCACCCAAGCTTTTATACTGATCTGCTCAGTGGTCCACCGAGGAGTCCAATTTTAAGACATAAGTTTGCACATTCTCTGCCAGCAATGCCTGGGGAACAGTGATAAAGGAAAATCTCTCCACTACCCATATGGGCTGCCTTTGCTGTAGAACATGAAACCCTGGCAGACCCCCCATCTCCTTATTCCTTCTTCCTCTTTCACACCAAAAATGCTCTTGGAGAAATTTAATTTTAACTGTTTCTTCATCACATTGTAAAGCAAACACTGCTACAGAATTCTGTGCTGCATGGTCTACTGCTCACAGCAGCCCAGCTTCACTTCACTCCCATTTGGGGTGGCTAGGGCAGAGCAGAGGTGCACGGTAAGGTCTGTGGTGGACTTCAAGGTCCTCTGAGGACCAAGCTTAAGTCTCAGTTGCCCTGAGCCTGATCCCTACAGCCCTCGACCCTGTCCCTCTCTCAGGCGTTTGCTTCTAGGGGCTTCAACTTGGGCTGCTCACCCCATAGCCTCCTCTTAACCCCAGTCCTTCACCACTTTTTCTTCACTGCTGCCCATTCTTGCTTTCCAGACTCCTTCTCCCAGTCAGCCCAGTTTCCTTCTGGCTCCCAGCCCACCTGTCTTGAGCCATGTTCCCATCTGGATGAACATGTGGCTGGAGCCTTGGATAGAAAGAGCAGCTAGAGGGGCCAGCAGGACCTGCCTTATGGGTAAGTCGGAAAAAAATCTTCCAAGGGCTGGGTGGTAGCAGGGTCAGGGGGAACAGAAAAGAGGTATGTACTTCACCTCAAATCTGGTGGCAATCAGAAGGACCTTGATACTAGAGGTCATGGGTCTAACGGTGGCAAGATTAAGGTTTTAATAATGCTCATGTCAGTATTTAAGGTGGTGGATCTGCAACAAATGCTGGATTAACTCCAAACATTTCTGTAAAACACTTTTGGTTTCATCCACTTTATAATAGTTACACTGGGATTTTGCTGAATAGTATGCTCCTCAGTGGTGCCTGATTCAGAGCCAGATTTATGAAGACATTTAGGTGCTCCTTCCCACTGATTAAGGAAGTAAAAGCCTAAATTGGTTTAAAAATCTGCCCTTGGGAACAGCCATGTGTGTCTGGGCAGCCGAAGCACTTTAAGATTTACGGCATATAAAGATCCAGAGAAGATCAGAGAAATTCTTTGCCAAACACAAATGGCAATGAGACATACTTTGAACTGTCAGAAGTATCACCTTTAATTTTCTTCTCTGAAGATCAGTGTCAATGAAGAATATAGTGAGTCTGGGTTTGGGGACCAGTTCTGCAAATTGGGTCGGATGCTGCTGCCACGGGACCAACTGTTGTCCCCAGCAGAAGCCAGACCACACCTAAACAACTTACTCGGTGACACATTGCAGTGACTTACTTGACACATATCTTCTCTGGTTTCCATGGGCTCAGGGGGGAAGTGAAACCTCATGCCCACAGAGCAGCAGAGAGCTGGATTGCAGCTGGGCTGCAGGCACTGTGTGCCAGTCAGTGTGCTCACCAGCACTTCTTCAGCCTTTGGATCTAACTGGAAACTTGGGCTTCTCATGCCTAGATGGTAATACTGGGCTCTCTGAGATACACCCATTTATCTGTATCAAATGGGAAGGTGGAAACGAAAGATGCTTCAAGACACCTGAGTGATTGTTTCTGTTTGATCTGATTAAACATGTTAGAAGACGTTACAAGAAAAAAAGTGGCCTTTTCAAACACATTCAATTTGTTTGAGTCCATTTGGCTTACAAGAATAAATAAAACCTCTCTTAATGCTTCATAATATCAATAATACCCCTGAAATTATTCTGCACTTAATGAGCAATTTAAGAGCATTAAATGCTGTGAACAATCAATTTGCTGGGTATTATTGTGCTTCTGTTTATAAATGTCTAATTATATAGGTCAGACTTGCTTGTAGCCTGTTACCTTTGGTAGCCAACTGCAGACCTCTGACTCAGCGCAGTAAAAAACAATTCCTTTATAAACCTCTCCCAGAAACAACAGCAACACCAGAGTTCCCATACAACTCTCCAGGTTTTTGCTTTGCCATCAGTACATGGCCCCCATCCGTGTCCCCACAGCCCTGTCCTCGCGCACGGCGGCCCCTCCACACACAGGTAATGAGGAAGGCAGGGCTGCGCTGGAGAGGGGAGCACCACATGCCTTGGCAAAGGTTTCCCATAAAGATCTGTCCTCTAGCTGCGGATGCAAACTCAAGCTGGTCGCGCACACAACTCCAGCATGCCGAGCCCACTACCCCTCGGCACAGCCAAATGTTTCAGCAGCTGCCCTTTTGTCCTGTTTCTTAAATAAACAAAGAACAGATACAAATTAATGACCTAAATTTATGGCAAAACACACTGCCTTCCCAGAGCAAATAGCCTTAAAAGAACAGATGTTAAAATAGCATTTTGTACTCAGAGAGAGAAAACGGCTACCGTGCAAATGGAAAAGCTCAGGATGTGTAGAAGAGAGAAGCTAAAGCATCTAATTGTGCCACGCCGCCTCCTGCTACACCACAAACCCCGTAACCTTCTGATGGTGCCTTGCACAGAATAATTATTCTCCCTGGGGCATTCCCCATCCCTTCTTGCCTCCTCTTACAATCCTAGTAAACTTTCTCCTTTTATTCCTTTATATACCTTTTGGAGATGAAAAGAGCAAAATGATCATTTTGCCAGCACGTTAAACAGCGACTGGCAATCCGGTGCTGTAATCCTCAATGTAATTTAGCCCGGAAGAATTGTGCTCCCGCAACGCATCATCTCAACAAACCATTCCTTTGAATTACCTCTTTGTTTTACCCTGAAGGGTGCATTCATCACGCAGGAGAGATTATTTCTCACTAATTTTTTTGCTGAGACTTATCTTGCCAACGCCTATAGTTAAGCAATTGTTAATGATATCCATGTGGGAAAAAAAAAAGGTAATTAAGATGGATAGAGGCTTTGGAGAGGGGGTAGTTATTTTGTTATTTATTTATCATTTTTGCACAAAAGCAGAGGGAGACACAATCATGCACAGGAGGTGAACGTGCCTTTCGGGCGGCAAGCAGTCTCTGCCATCCGGTGCCGGCAAAGGCAGGAGCAAGCGGCACCGGGTCATGGCGAGAGGAATTAGAAGGCATCTCTGTTTTCCCGCCCCGCAAGTGCATTCTGTTTATACTACACCACATTGTATTTCTAGTCTTACTCAACATTTTAATATACATTTTCTTGTCAGGCGTCTTGGCAATCGGGTACACGACTTGCAAGATGGACTGAGAATTCCACAGGTGGACTGATTAGTGGGTGGCATTTCTGAGCTCCAGCAAGCTGTTAGCATTATGTCTGTTTGCTTTAGGTACAGATGTGAAATGATTTGACAGTCAATCTGAAAGTGTGTGTGAGTACTTGAGCTTTTTTTTTCTTTTTTTTTTTTTTTTTCCTTTCTTGGTATGTCAAACTCTTCTTATAATACAATCCTCATCCGTCTGGTTGTCCATTGAAAAAGCATCCCCCCCGTACCCCCCTCCTGTAGCCAATCTGGATGAGTCATGCATTATTCAGGAGATATAATTTGTAAGTGTCAGAAGTGGCTTTGGTTTTTTTTCCTGTTCGCTCATTTGAGGACCACAGCTGTCGCGACCGAGAGTCCTTGCCGGGCACAAGGGTTATCCCACTGCAAAGGCGAATTGTTTCCTTCGGGTAACTTGTCCGAATGCAAGTTTCCTTAACAAAGCCATAGTCGTAAGCAAATGGTGTTTGACAAGTGGAATTTTCTGTTGACTTGCTCATTTCATTTCCTTCTTTTGGCAGAAACACTTGGAACTTGATTTTCTTGCAGTTACTATGAGCCCAGAATAATAACTCCTAAATCAACACTGAGGAGGTGGAAAGGTACAACAACACAAACACTCAGTAACAGTCAGGACAGCGACATGGAAATATGAGTTGACATGCAGAATAACCACAAGTGGTGCATAATTTATTGATTGCACCTTGTCATGGGAATGATGAGCTCTCAGC
Organism: Struthidea cinerea; assembly: GCA_013397865.1. Taxonomy (NCBI): domain Eukaryota; kingdom Metazoa; phylum Chordata; class Aves; order Passeriformes; family Corcoracidae; genus Struthidea; species Struthidea cinerea. Next base: position 691,853 of record VZTI01010902.1, on the reverse strand, counting down.
TAGAGGAATTATATTTTATATATTTCACAACTTCGGGGAAAAATATAAATATTATATATACAAACTGCATATACAGTAACTAATGGATAGAGCAAGATTCCTATTTCCAGTTAGTGAAAAAATTATGTGCATCACAAGGCAATGTTTTCTGGAGCCGGGTAAGCCCAGGAGAAGGGAGGCAGGAGGGCGGTGAAGGGGTATGCAGTTCTGTAGCATTGCTTGGGTGTTCAGGTGGACATGGTCAGGTTAGAGCCACTTCACTTCAGTCTTAGAATTTCCCTAATGCTGGAAACCAGCTGTATTGTATTGTAAACACTAGATTTAAAATTGCTTTACATTTCAATATAATATTTCAGTTGTGAAGTCTTATGTACATGAACTTGCAAGAAAACTGCAGCATGAAGCAGTGTGTGGAGACCAGCAAACTACACTGGAAAAACAGGGTAAAAGGTCTGAGAAGTGTCTATTTCTTATCATCTTTCAAGCTTTCAACCCAGCAGACCCTCGTGCCTCCCTGGCTAGGTACAACCCCACAGCTTCTTTCTCCTCTCCTCATCCTATTTGTTTTCAGCACCAGGAGCTACTTTGCTCCCAGGCTGGGGCTGCCCCCCTTTCAAAGCTGTTGCTGTTTCCTCCTTGTTTTCCTCACTGGGTAAGCAGGGCACCAACTGAAGCAGACTGTTCCCTGTCTCTGGCAATCACACAGCCAGAAGAGAAGACACAGCCGCAACACTGCTTGCTGAAGGACGGTGGCTAAGTCTCAGAGTGGGCGGTCGACAAGAGAAGCACACACACATGAGGACCACCGGCTGCTCCACCAGCAGTACTGACTCAACTGAATGGTTGAAACCCAGAAATAAATGAAAAATCCAAGTGTTCACCCTACATAGGTTTCTTTCAACAGGAGCAGGCTAACAGGTTAACCAACAGAAAAATCAGCTTCCACCACTTAAAATAAATTGATTTTTCCTCTTTCTGCATTGGACAAAACTGTAAGTGCTTTGATTTCTGCTGATTACCTACTACAGCACTTGAGTTACAACCCTGGAGTCAAAGCTTTCTCCAAGTAGAAAAGCTGTTTCTCCAAGTGCCTCTTTTTCAGTGCTATGAAGAAACATGTCAGAGGAGACACGGCAATGCACTCCAAATGAGAAGCAGGGGCTCGGCTCAGTACTTGCTGGTATCAGCAACAGATTTGTCTATATCACCTTCTGCAGCTAGGAAAGTTGCTGCCGTGCATTTGCCATTTAAGTTGTGAGCTGGTTTCATGCTGCTTAAGGAACAGCTTAAGTTGGAATAAAAGCAGCTTCATGGGAAGAAAGCAGTAACAAAGCCTTGGGTACCACAAAATCACAGCAGAAAAGTGCTCTGCGGTGTAGCTAAAACGAAAGAGCCTTCAGCAGAAAGCTGGTGGTCCTGCTCTAGAGAGCAGCAGCTGCTGCCTGGGTGACATGCACTTTGGTTTAAATATGCTCAGGGTCCACCCTGTCTATGACACACATTTTGCTTTATTTTCTCCCTTCAGACCCAGAAATATGTTTACCACCCTGCTCCAGACGATATATATCTCACCATTTCCCATGATTTACAATTAAATCTTGTCTTACAAGTGGAAATAATTTCTGAACTGTTTATAATGTGAATGTGATGGAGACCTATGACTAAATATCTCGTTTATTATTTTACATTAGTCTTCTGACTTTTTATGAGGTTTCTCTATGTTAAAAATAGAGAGCACTTCTGTTAAACACATATTTTGGGTGACCTTCTCAGAATAAGAAATTACCAGGCTGAATGCACCCAGATGTGAATCACAATGAGTATGTGGAGGGCTGCAAGAATAAGCAAAGGCCACTGTGCAGATGCCGCTGAGGGCTGCAGGGAGGGAAGCAGGGTGGGAGGACACAGCCTCCCCCACTCCGCGGCCGCTTCAGAGGCACCCGACAAGCAGCCAGCAGCAGCTGACTCACCTCGGCGGCTGCCAGGGGTCTCTCTGGCAGAGATAAATTCCCTGTGAGAAGCGGATCTGCCTTCCTTAAAGCAGAATTATTGAGTTGCTGGGCAGGGAGGTGCGTTGAGTGGGTCCCCAGGAAGGCGGGTGGATGTGGGCGGCAGGGCTTTGTTAAATGCCCAGGCTTCGCCCCGCTGAGCCCGTGGCGTCCCTGGCGTGTGGCTGGAGCCCAGCTCCCTCTGCTCAGCGCAGTTGTCTCTTGCTGTGCTGCTTATTCACACATCCCAGCTCGCTCCGTCTAGCTGCCTGGGTACCGATGCCAGGGAAGCTGAAACACCACAGGCTCTGCAAGCCCACCCAGACCATAGGCTCCAAAGTGCATACTGCTGCCTCTTCCTCTGAAATTAATATCTCAGCTCGCTAACTTAAAGCAAGCGGGGTTTCACCCAGGCATGTTGTGATCACACCTCCAACTTGCAATATAGATTTACCATGTAAACTGCTAAGCAAGGTACAGTGCTTTCCCAGCAGGAGAAGACAATGTCTGCCTGCAAGGAAAGGGGTGGGAGAGCAAGGGTGCAGAGCCCTTCTCCAAACACCTCCAGGGCACCTGTCCACACCAGCGCAAAAGACCCGGAACACGGAGAGGAGGCTACATGAAGAAAGATGTTTCTCACCTGGAGGGCACTAAAGTCAGAGGCACAGAACATGCTTTATAAAGAAGGCAGAAGCCACCACAGCTGAGCAAGGTGAGGCACGGAGGTGGAGCACAGAGCAGGCCAGTGCCAGGGCTGAGCCCTGAGGAGGCTGTCCCAGTATAACCCAACAAACTGAGTATTTTAGGATTTTTGTTCATCTGTGCAGAGCTCAGTGTTTGCAGGTGGGTCGTTTCTTCTGCCCAGCCCCTTGCTGCTCCTCTGCTGAGTGCTCTTCCACGCAGCTTTGTCTGCACCCAGCGCACTGCTGAGGCTGTTGGGTTTTTATTCTTTGCTTTTAAATCAGTAGACTTGTTACCATCTTTTAAAAGTGTGAATAGCTGCAACAGAAGCCATCAATTAGCACAAGCAAACAGGGCCAAAGTCCTTCCTTCCTCCTCCCCCACAGCATATTGTGAGGAGGGCTGTGCTCTTCTACTTCGGAGGCTGCTGGAGAGGCTCTGAAGTTGAGCGGTCCCACTGCCGCCTTTGCATCTGCTCTAGGACGGACAGTACACACAGTGCTCAGAGGGAAGCAGGATGGGCTTTCGGCACTGGCACCACGACAACGGGAGCGAGACCAGCTCAACAGCAGCAGCAAAGGAAGGCAATTTTTTTCCTCTTTCTGTTCCAGAGAGCCTTCCAGGGCTGAGGGAGGTTGCCAGCGGTTGCCTGGGTTTTTTTCAGTGCCATTCCCCCTTCCCAGTATTCAAGAAGCTACGGAGGGAAGCCCCTCCAGCAGCTTTGCTTAATTACTCTCATCTATGGAGAGGCTAGAAAAGCCTCTCTCCTGAATAGTTTGCAAACCGGACCGTGCATGCCAGAAGATTTCTGTTGATTAGATGATGCAGAGTATTAATTAGAATATAGATTATATTCAGAGGCTTTACCATAAGTTTGCTGCCATTTGGTCTGGGCATGTACGTTTCTTGCCACATTGCTTTTTCTCCCAGAAAAGCAGTCTCATGGAGCCAGCCCGGCTCCTAACACAGTTCCCATCCAGCGAGGAGGAGGCTGATTGCATTCTCGGCTGTGAGTGAGAATGCTATTACTTACCAGCCTGGTGAAGGATGCTGAGAATTACTGTAACATTGACCAAACCCCACAGAAATGCGTAGCTTGTGGGCGAGCCCCGCCCCGCCTGCCCGGCCCCTCAGCCGGTGCCACCATGCCGCAGTCAGACGGGTCCCCAGCCAAACCAGACATGGGAAGCGTAGTCAAGTGGCCACCGATTTAAGTGCCAGCATACACTTGGCACGGGCTTCCCCGAGTCCCCTTTCAAGCCACACCAAATGCAGCCTCCAGGAGGGTTGTTCCAGCCACTGATTACTTTGTTTGCTGGGGCCCTGGGATTTGCTTATCCAGTTCCCTTGGGCCACACTTGGAGTGGCTCTTTCCAAGTGCAGAAGGACATCTGGGATGCAGTTACCACTGAAAAAAAATGTAATAATTTTTCAGATCACAGGGCAGATCAATGACCTGTCTCACCTACTGCTCTTGCTGACAGCCACGGGTCCTTGAGAGCAAGGTACAAGAATTCCATTTGGGGCATTTTGGGAAATATGTGGCCCACAGGGGACATTTTTTTCCAAGCTTTAGTTGGCTTACTTACTAAAGCATGATTTATAGCTTATTATCCATATAAATAGGTATTTCTGCTAGATTCTGTAACCTTTATATGCTCTTCCAAGAACAGGTACCTTGTGGCACAGTGGTATATTACCCATGCTTGGAGAAAATCTTCTAGTGCTTATGTGTCAGTAAATAGAAATTACAGTCTCGTAGAGAGTGAACAGAAGCACTGGCTTATCTCTGCTGTGCTATTCACTGCCTTATATACCTCTAATGTGCCCCTCTTTCTTATCCTATTTCTAAATTAAACAGTCATTCTGTTTTTCACATCTCTCATTATATATAGAGGTCTTTCCATATGTCTAACATTTGTTTGAGTCTCAATACATCAGACCATGTAACATGCTGATTCACAGAAATCTCACGTTCTGTAATGACCCAGCCTTTGAAATCTGCCTGCATTTAAAAAAATCTGGATCAGATTTTGACTTATCAAATTTTATCTGACCACCTCTTAATCAGAGATTGCTAGAATTGCTTTCAAGTAAGATTTGACCTCAAGCTTTCACGTTTGATTCAAACTCAAGTTTATTAAAACCAGCAACTTTGTTCAGCTCTTCAAAAGGAAGACAAACACTGACGTGTTTGCAACTTGGAAATGTCTTGCCATTTCCCTTGATCACAGCTCATTTAAAAGCAGGCAAACTGGCCACTGCCCCTTCCAAAATACCACCTTCATATCCAAGAGCCGCTCTGCCTTCAGATATTTCCAAAGCCGCTTCAGTCTCACAGACATCACACTTCTGCAGTGCAAAGTAGTTGCCTTGTGGTGCTAGAAGAGCTATTGGCAGCCCCTTGCTGGGTGGTGTGGGAGATGCTGAGGTGGGCAGCCATGGTGTCCCTGCTGGCCCTGGGCGTCCACTAACTCCATGTCCAGTGCAGTGGCAGGTAAGGCATTTCTGGTCCCATGCACAAACGCAGCTGTCTGGAAAACTGGCCAAGCAAAATGGCATCTGTTTTGCTTGGTGTTTGCAGCTGGAGATAGTCAAAAGCCGTCTGGACCTGGTCCTGGGCAGACTGCTCTGGAGGTCCCTGCTTGAGCAGGGGCTTGGACCAGCTGACCTCCAGAGGCCCCTTTCAGCCTCAACCCTCCTGTGATCTCTGACGCTGTGGTAACACATCAGCCTCCCCTCCTTGGCTGGTCACAGCAACTTAATCATCAGCCAGCATCGTAGAGCCATGTATGCTGCAGAGCCAGTGTGGGTCTGCAGCACAGGAGCCCTGCAGGGAGGAGGGCTGCAGCCTGGGTCCTGCTGTGGGCTCAGGCTCTGCCCCTCAGGATTTACTGCAGGTCAGCACGTTTGGGCCAGAAACAACACACCTGTCACATCCTCAGCTGAAAATCAGCTATTGCTGAACCTGACACATTTCAGAGTTAGACACAGGTGAAAAAGTTGAAGTGCCGTAAGTGTAACTTTGCCTGTGTCCACACATAATGCAGTGCCGTGGTCAGACATTGATGGTACTGGGGCCACAGAAGCATTTCAGTGACACATTCCTGCTCATGATACTGAGTCTCCCCATCTCATTCAGGATGTTGGAGTTGCAGAGGGCACTGGCTCGCAGGCCACTCCCATCTTTTCCATCATGCAATTCACTGAAAACTTTTACATCTCACTACCTTTGCTTGTAACATTAACCGGGTTAATGTTGTTAACAACGAGGGGTTGTCCCTTCCCTGCACTGAGGTCTCTGCACATTCATTCATCACCCTCTGTTTGTTCCCTGTGACCCGTGTTCAGATCAGCATATGACATAAACTATCCGAACCTAGGAGGTTTCCTATGCGCTAATCTTCCAGCTACTCTACAGTGCAACCCACCCTGACTTCCATGCTGCTTCGATGTAAAAAGTGCCTTGGATCATTTAATCGTTGAGACCCTCTTCCTGTTGGGTCTTTTTACATTTTGCACACCAATGGATTTATTTCCTGCTTGTCTTGGCCCCACATCCTACTCATACCAATAATTTCAATCTTCCTCACACACCAGTCCTCCAGCCCCATCATAGAAACCCATTTGCTCTTTCAGAAAAAAGGATTCTCTATTAGCTAAAATAAATTGCATTCACTTTTACTGGCCACAGATTGCCACAGTCACTAGTTTATGTTCATCTTTATGTTCAGGCAACTGATATGTATGGTATTGAAAGGCTTTGATCTCTTTTCTGGGGGAGCTGATCACTGAGCTCTAACACAAAGCTCTGGTTCAACACCATCCCTTTACTGTTTTCAAACAGGGCTAGGACTAGAGACAGGACGGTTCAGTGCTTGGGACACTGAGAGGCAATGCAAGGGACTGTGCTGCAATCTCTTTTCTGGCACCAGCTTCCTGCAAGGCTTGGAATGGTCACTTGATCTCTTTGGCTCTGAGTGCCCCAGAAAGGGCTCGCCAGCACAGTTCCACCACCCAAACACAGCTACAGCCCACTGCAGCAGGCAACAGCTTTTTCTCAGACATCCTTAAAAAAACCCTGCTCCCCAAGTGTAGTGATCTAACCCAGGGGAGGAATGTTACATCCCTCTAAAGGCAGCCCCCATTATGCTGCGATCAGCAGAGGTACTGTGACAAGGGACACAAACTATTTCAAACCATTTCTACTGCTGTGGCTTGCCAGGTTTGCATGGAGAAGTTTTGCTGGCGTAGCCTGGGCCAATGCATCTCCGAACCTTATGTACGAGGGACAATAGGCAATCCAGGCCTCACAGACTATTTAAGAATAAACTCCAGACTGTGAGCTGCTCAGACATCTTGGTTGTCGACTGCATATAGGTGCCATCCTAAAACTGTGAAACTGAATACCCTTAATTTAAAAATTCATGCCCAGATCTGTGCTTTGCCCTTCATCCTTGCATTTACAGAAGGCTAAATTGAGATCCCAGATTTTACATCCAAACGCTGAAATGTTCACAATTCAGGCTCCTGCGAAGGCTTACAGACAAGCACATTTTAAAACTGCATCGTGTAAACTGTTTATGTGCTGAAAGAAAGCCAGGGATTTTGCTAATGACAAAGAAATTGTTCTCTCCTCTGATAGTTGAAAGAATTCCTCTAATGACAATAAACCCCCTCTTTTGCAAATTTGCTTTGGGTAGATGGCAAGATTAAAGAACAACCAGCCCAGCTATGATTTTTCAGATTGCATAAGTACCTTAAAAAGATGTTCATTATCTAAAGTGACGCCTCTTCCCTAATTGCAATGCCACTATTGTGCGAGATTTTTTTTTTTTTCCCAAACCCTCATAGACAGTAAAACCACGTTTTAGCCTCAGGAGCAAGCCTTGCTTGGAGAGGTAGTGCTTGCTAACGGAGATGGGGGCAGGTGTGGGTCCCCCCCGACGGCTGCCTGTGCTGTGCTGCGAGGACCGCTCTGCTCCTGTCCTCACCTCACCCCGTCACATCCAATCTGCTGCCCCAAATCGCAAATGGGAATAAAAAGAAGTGCAAAACCCTCGACTGGGAGGCGGTTGCAGGAAAAGCTGAGGCTGACACTGAAAACCAACATCTCCGACAACTTGCACACACCAAGAAATATTTGTTTGTTTGCTTCGACTCCCGCTCCTCCTGTTCATTCAGCCCCTGGTGTCGTGCCAGGGCCTGGCCACATGTCCCATCCCGGGGGGATAGGGCACCCCGCCGGAGGGGAGCAGCCGTGGCTCCCGCTCGCCGGCGGCCAGGCGGTGCGATAGGTCACGGGCTGGGAAAAACTGGGAGCTTTGCCGTCACCGTGAGGAGTTAGGCACCAGGGAGGCTGACAGCATCCCTGCCCAGCCACCGCGGTAGGCAGGGGAGCAGCCTGCCTGCACGGAGGCTTTTCTTCCTGTAGCGATGAAGGTGGAGACAAAGCGTCTTTCATGCCCGGGTGCATCAGGCGGAATTATTCCCTGGGCCAAAAGGGCACCCATCAAATCGCTGTGAGCAGGGTGGCCGCAGCACCCCGAGGCCGCTCCCATCTCCGCAGGGCACAGGCAAAGTTTGCGTCGAGCCCCTGATAGCGTTTGTGCCTGCCCTTATCCAGGATCCCGGCTGCCACCATCATCAGCACATCGGCTCTTTGGTGCCCCACAACTCACCCACATTTGCAAGTGGCCCTCAGCATACAAAAGGGGCTCTGGGAAGAGACCCCCTCCTGTCAGCCTTCAGAAAATCAGTGTTATTTGGGCAAAACTTTATTAAGGTTTCTGTTTCTCTTTGAAATACCAAAGCATAACATATGCATCTGTACGTACACTTGAAATTGCTGGGAACTCTGTAAACCTTGTCATTTTAATCCTATTATATGGTTTACATTTAATTGGTTGCTAGTGAGAGATGAAAATTTCACAGATCTCCTAAAGGAATGAATATTGTTAATCAGCTCATTTAGCGAGGGAAAAGGATACGCATCCGCTCTCTATACCAACATTTCACAGCACTGCACAGGTTCCAGTTACTGCAGGAGTCAGTTACCCCTCAAAAAAAAAAGTTGAAAATTAATCCAAAGCTAAATCAGTGACATGACTGTATTCCCATTACATTCCACTTAAATGCATATGTTTACAATATCCTTTAATAATAATTATTATTAAACATAGTAAAATACTTCCAAACTTGGCTCATGGCATCGTTGTACTTCTAGTGGAAAAAAAATTATCTGAAGCCCTGTCAATATGCCACTTCCTCCTCCCCCATCTTTTAACAGAAGCAGCCTCCAGTGAAATAATCCAAGCTGTGTTCAAGAAGTTGGCAAGTGGGTCCAATTAAATGTGGTTTTAGTGTATTCTGGCATTTGCATATCTAGTTTGCCAAGAAGTAATGTTTTAGAAAAAAAAAACCACACCATCAAAAAACCACACAAAAACCCCTGCGTTGGTCCAGACAGAGAGTGGATGGTGTGATGCATCAATGAACCTTGTCCCACGAATCACAGTGGTTTAAATGAATAAATAAATAAATAATTTTTGTCTCATCTATTGCCCCTTTTTGGCTAACAGGCTTTACAGTAATCTGAATGTCCTGTAAAAGAAAACACACAGAGGGAATATTAGAAAATTAATGCAGCGGAAGAAAAACCTGCTTTAATATTTAGTGAATCATTAAAAAACTTAAATCACAATGACCTTTATTTAACGGAAATATTTAATGCCTTAGCGGAGCCGTTCTCCAGATAAACAGTGATTAAATAAAGCAGCCCATCAAACCAGTGCCTGTTCTCCAGGATGCAGCACTGAGAAGTCAATCGTTGTTTGTGAACGATCGCTCACCGCTGTTGCGAGCAGCGCCTCGTTTTTTGTGGCTCCTTGTCCTCCCCTCATGACAGTAACTGCAATCACCTCCCCGGTACCCCAGCCCTCTTTTTTCCCCTCTGCCGGTGGGTTATGTGCAGACCCCTGGGCGTGGGAGCTCTAATGTCCCAGTGGCCCCAGGCCACACCTTTGCCACCGATGTGGGATGCCATCGAGGGGCCACAGGTGCAATCCCTCACCTTATTCATCGCTCCAACCCAGAGAAAAACCTCAGCAGAGGAAGGATATTTGGAAAAAAACCCCACCCTAATTCAAACCCTAATTCTACACAAGGCTAAGCGTAAAATGATGTTTAATGTGTACTGGCCATTCCTTTCACTCATTTATTCCATAGCCAGGACAACCTTGCTACAAAGCAAGGAGAGTTAATTAATAAAACGAGGCAGCGTGGGGTTATATGGAATCTTTAAAGCCTTTATCAGTTTGCCAGTCCATTAGCGGGGCTGCATTCTCCGCAAACTCCCTGCTCCAATATGTGCAGCAGAGCAGTTAATTTCTTTTGGACTCAGTCTATGGCACCAAGCTGTTTTTTTTTTTTTCCATCTTTATCCAAACAAACTATTAAATAATCAACAAATAAGAATATTTAACCCAAAATAATGAGAGGAACGATCGCTTGCCTAAAAACTATAAATTAAAGCTATCCAATCACAAAAGAAAGTTGAGTCATCCATTAAGCAACAAAGGAGAAGGAAAAAATAGATCTCACTCGGATGTTTTTGTGGCATTGGTTGGCTCACAAATGTGCCCAAGCCGAGGCCCCAGGAGGATGGACGGCTGGAGACTGAAATTACTCTGAGACCATCATCAGGCAAGAGTTTCCAAAATATTAGAGTATGCCCCAAAAAACAAGTAAACAAAAAGATGAGGGCCACTGTGTCCCTCTCTCTGACCAAAGTGTAGGGTAGGACTTGTCATTTGGAGCCAGCTGTGGAGGGGGAGCCTTCACCCAGGAGCAGCACATGGCCCAGAGAAATGCACCGTGCGGCTGTGACACGGCAAAGCCCAGCCGCACCGAGGGGTCAGGCCGCTCTGCACTGGTGCTGCAGCATCCTCACCCTTCGCCAAAAGGCTGGGGAAGGGGGTGATGATGAAGGCACCTCCCTGCGTTGCTGCCGCCCCATGGGGCCGGGAGTGCTTCCCTCTCCTTCAGCATGAGGAGAGCAACAGAGCCACGAACCTGCCACCAGCCTCTGTGCTGACTTTCCTGGCCTTGCTGACCATTTGCCCTGCGTGGCTACTGCAGGCTCAGGCAGCAGCACTTTCCCAGGGACTGCGATGGAAAGTAAACCCCAATTTTAGGAGCAAACTCCCCTCCCTGTTCCCTCCTTCTCCTCACCACCCCCCACCAGTCATGCACAAGAGCTGTGTTTAAAAATGGGGGGGGGGGG
>VZTI01010902.1:668332-680836 GCA_013397865.1 Struthidea cinerea | reverse complement strand
CAAGACGTGTGTTTAAAATGGGGGGGGGGGGGGGGATTTGCAGTGATTTCCAACCCCCCAGCTGTATTTCTCAGAGTAGTTTTCTTGTGGATGCTGTGCTAACAAGATGCTTGACAGGCACCAGGCTGCGCGCTCACAGCCACGCTGCCGACTGCCGAAATTCACAGCCCGCTTCCACACGGCACAACGGGAGAAAGCCTCCTTCGCGGCGTGTGCCCGGGATGGCAAAACGGTCTCCTAGGGAAAATGAGGCTGGGGAGGTGGAAAGGAAGTGGGGCAGTTGCAGGAGTGTGCACATAACCTGGAAAAATGCTACAGCTGAAGTCATTAGCCCTTCCTTATTTTTCTAAATAAATAGCATAGACACAAAACAGGAGTTCCAGCAAGTGCCCCCTGAAGACCAGCAAGTATCTCCGAAGGACCTGTGATGGAACAAACACTTCCATAATTAGCTTAATTTCTGCCCAGAACCTAGGGATGAACTTTTATTTAACCATACTCCTCCGGTGTTCTCTAGAGGACTTGAAAATTGTTTTCTCTTAGCAACAAATAACTCTGGGAGAACGCGTTCAAATCAGATCCGCCAACAGCAGAAAGGCGCGGAGCCAAGCCTAACATCAGGCATCAAACATGGTGCACAAAGGGGCTGGAGAGGTAGCACTGAAGATGTGATGAAAACACTCTGAAATATCAAACCCTGCATCCAGCCTCAGGAAAAACATGACTTTCACTGATGACTTTCATTCCCTTTTTTTTTTCATCCTTCAATAAGTTCAGTGGCTTCGAATGAGCCACATCATTTTACCAAGCAACATTGGCCACGGACTTCCCACTCCCAGTGCCTTATTCAGCAGGAGGGCAGGAAAAAGCCAGGGACCTCTGCTCCAAGGATAGGGTCTTGCACTGCCCTAACAATGAGACTTCGAGCATGGGCTTCAAAACCGTGACTCTGACATCTGTAAAGTTAGGAGGAGGAGATGTTCCTTTATTTGTTCAAACTAAAAAAAAAGAAGAAGCCTTTGAGATGGATTAAAAATGTATCATCCTCCAGGACTGCACCAGGAGTGAGGCTCCCAACCTTGCCGTGGTATATTGCTTCCTTCCTAAGAGCCAGCATAAAAAAAAAAAAGGAAAAAAAATCATAATGCTTTTGTCCTTAATAAGAATCAAAGTGGTGTAGAAAACAGTCTTTATACCTCCCATTCCCATAGCCTGATTAATGTGCTCTGTCTTTCAACATGTGCTTTCCCTTAAACCTCATTTTTCTAATTTCCTTCATTCTTTTTACAATGTGCTTATCCCTCTTCTAAAAAAAAAAGAAAAAGCCATTCTTTACAGATGTTGCCTCTCTTCTCACCACAGTTCGAAGCACAGGATCGTTCTCCTTCTTCTAAATAAAAAGAGATAAGATTGTTTCAAAAGGTGAGCATCAGTATTAAAATTTAGCAATACATAGTAAACTGATGTCTTTGTAAATAATATTTTTCTGCTCCAGACATATTCCTACCCTGTTCTGGAAGTAACAATAGCTACCCAAAGTAGTTGGGTATTTCCAAAGGCAAAATTTTGCCTGCCATTAATGCAGGCAGTTTTGGACTGAAAGGATCTGGCCCAGCTATGAACAACTGCAGGACCTATCAAAGGCTCTTGTTAGAAAAAATCCTAAACCACTAAATGGTCGTGCTTTCATGTGGGGGAGCCCTGAATCTGAAGAGCACCAACCTAAAATAGAAGGCTAACATTAGGACGAGTGCTAGTCATCTACTCACTGTCTTGAGGGTGACTCATACATAGCTCACGTCAGGTAGGTCCCAAATCTTAACACCTCCGCTCGCCCTCAGGCTCGTATTCCACAAAGAAGGGTTGAGAGACCAGACCCTTACGTTTGTCATACTTCTTTTTAAATAGCATTGCAATACAGCACCCAGGTATCCAGCTCCAGACCGTCCAGCAGCACTCCTAGTTCAGAGTACAACACTTTAAAATCAGCTTATACCATCAAGTAATTCTGAGAATTGCACATCCATTGGCCCAGGGCAGGCAGGGAGTGCTCCCATCTCCATTCTCTGCTGAGAAAGCATGAGCACAGTTGTTTTAATACCTTGATTGAATCCACATTATTCAGCATCTTCCTAGAAGCAATGCTTCAGGCATTTTCAATCCCTCCGGCAGAAGCGTGCCCACAAACCTGCTGGCGTTTGGGGATGAAGGCACCGTTTGCCACAAGATGCTGACCCCCGGCAGGCTCGCTGGCGGGAGCTGGGAACCGTCTGGCTGGGCCCCACAAACAACCCCGGTGTTTGCCTCATGCCCTCACCCCGACACAACACCCTCAGGCTGCAAGGTGAATATGGCTCTGCTGTATTTGCTCTGCTCAGCAGGAATCCCACCTTTTCTTTCATGCTGCAAACTTCATGTTATAGATTAGAGAGAATAATAGAGCACATTAAAATTAGCAGTCTTTAAAAAAAAATAAAAAGAAAAAAGCTTGATCTACTCTCATTTTTAACTACTGGCTATGGGCATAAAAGGTTTCTTCACTGAGATTTTAAAATGCATGGGTTTCTTGATCCAAATTTAGCCTAAGAATAACAAATTTCCTAAGTGAAATACTGCTAGATACCATTTGTTTCCTCACTTTTTTTTTTAAAGTTTTGTTTTTGCGATACTTTTCCAATGGTTAACGAAAAATAAATAATTTATGTTTGTCACGCTAAATGGGGCAAAGCACACCTTCGGGTTCATCTTGTGGCTCAGGAGCTTTTCCTTTTAAATACTGAGTAGCAGACTTGAGAAAACCTCGGAAGTATGTTGCAATGAGTTATCCAATACTTGCAGAGGTATGTTGGTCTGTCTGTCAACAGGGAGCCCAGTGTTCACGTGCTCATTAAATTATATCCTCATAATTAATACAGAGATGTACAACTCTTCATTTCTCCAAAAATTAAGAATTGCCTAGTTAGTCTCAGCTCGTTAAACCACAGATTTTTCTTAAAAGTCACTCAGTCATTTGAAAATAATAAAATACTGGTATTTTTAGTGTTTTCAAGCTGTCATGTATTTAAGCCTGAAAATCATCTACGAACAGAAATCATATTCTGGATAGATGGTGCCAGTCAAACTACTTTAAAAAAGAGAGAATAAGCTACAGAAAATTAAGACCTGGTAGCTATAGCCTATGAAGACAGAATATGTTTCATTAAGATTTTAACTATATTTTTTATCTTGGTATGAATTTCCAAAATTATCTCAACATGAATCCTCACTAAGTGTGAATACGTGGCAAATGTAGTTGAAAATAAATTATATCTTGTATGATAAACCTCTATCAGTTTCAAGGAGTTTTATTTATAGATAAAGTACATTTTTAAAATGGTAAAAAAAATTGTAAAATGTATATTGGGAACACATCCAAAAGTTTAAAAAAAGTAGCCTTAATGCTAAAATTGAAGACTATTTGACAAAAGCATAAAACACAGCATCGAGACTAGTTTTTATTTTCTTAATAGATATAAATAAGACTTAACCAAACTGTATTTTGGGAAGGTTGTGAAAGAAATATTTAAATCCCTATCTAGATTTACATCCAGATACAGCGTATACCATGCCGTGGAGCTGTTTTGAGACAGTTAAGCCTTTTAATACGCCTCCTGTAGTACTGAGGCAGCAACATATTGCTTTACCAGTTAAATCCTTTCGGAAGTCATGATGTACATGTAACTTGCTCTTTAAATATTTTACTAATTTAAAGCTGGGTTTCATGCACTAGGTTGTTATGGCTGGGGATGTGCTGTGTAAATCCCTATCTGGCATGTTCTGGACGTGGCATAAAAAAATCCTTCTTGGTGCTCAGATTAGCACTGATAACTGCAGGAATCACAAGCAAGGTTGCACAAGACCACGTCGTGTTGGCTGCTACCTATGAACACTAAACACATCTTCTAAAGATCTTTAAGGAACTACTCAGGCTATGATTTTGATGCACACCTAAATAAAAATTACCAAGTTATTTTTAACTACTTCCTCACATGCAGACACATATGTTTATACACAATATGCATTTTAAAGTACAACACTGAGTTTAAGAACGGTGCACCTTAAAATGTCCTAAAAAATATTTACCAGCTGTATTTTGCATTCAATCATTTACTTGTTCCCTGCAATCCCTAAAATACCCAATCACACGTTAATTTCAGTTCCGAGGCTAGACTGCATACCTTCCTTCTCCTTTGCAGCCACAAGCAAAATCTTGCTAAAGCCAGGCTGTCTCAAAAAGAAAAGAAAATTTGGCCCCCCAGTAAGAGCCGCGGTGTAGGAGAGGCATGAAGTCTGTCCCAGTGAGGGGATGGCTGTACACAGAGCACTTGTGTCCCCTTGCTACAAATGGTTGATGTTACGGAGTTATCAAGAATGAAAACTGTGTCCATTCTGCACCAAGACGACGGTGTATTCGTGGAGCGGCTGTCTTCTGACGAAAAGAAGCCTGAAAGCAAGAAACTGAATTAAAGCAAAATGAACCTGAGGATAATAAATAGACAACTTAAACGAGTTCAGTTAAGTCGTAAAAATTAACTAATCCAAGAAGGTCCAATGTAAGAGAAATACTCCAGCTCAAACATAGATTATTTTTGAAAACAAGAAATATATTTGGGTGGGGTTTTTTTGCAAACATCTCTGTCACTGGATACCTCTGCAGCGTTTGCCACCACTGCCAGAGTTAAGCCTGTAGTACCTTTGGCTTTCCCACTGCCTGGCTGTGCGGAAGGCTCACCCCTGTCCTGCTCCGGCAGGGCTGGGGAAGCTGCCGATTATTTGCACGAAAAGCATTTCAGTTTGACAGCTGGTAAAAAGTAATACTTCTTTTTTAGCCTACGAGAACAAAATGGATAACCTTTCCGAAAAGGACCACCTCTCATTGGTAAGACCCATTAACAGGTTTAGCTGAATTTTATCACACTAGCAGGAGCTGCTGACTGTAGATTTCAAGGAGCAGGACACTTCTTCCTCTCTCTATCCACATTTGCCAGCAAAAGGGAATATTTCCATCTTTAGTTCAAAAACACTCACACAAAAAAAGGACAAACTCCTCTCTTACCATCTAGAAAATATTTTTACTCCCAAACTCTCTACATTTAACGGCACGATTAAAATCTGAATGAACAGATACAAAATTTTCACAGGACACCTGAAGCAGAATATTTTGAAAGAGCCCAAAAGATTTGTGCATTGTTTTTTCCTGTCTTTAAAAATATAAGACAGTTCTGTTAAAATTCACATTTACTGTGCCAGTAAAAAAAAACTTAATGCTTTGGGTAGATTTCTAGATTTGGTTAGATGTGGGTAATAAAAGCACATACTCTGGATATATTTGAATTTGGAAATCCCATGGACAAATAGTGTTAATAATGCGTAAGTTTGAGAACCTGGCCACAGAGAATTATATGACACCATTTTAGCATCAGTTTTATAATTTTGGGGTATTTTTTGCAGGATTGAAACATATTTCACCTTCATTCTGAAGGAATTTGCATTGCTTCAAAGTGAGGGGAGGGAGCAGGTAGGAATTTTCTCGCCTTCCAAGTTTGCCTCAGCTACAAACTGCTGCAGCATCGCTGATCACAAAACAGGAGGCTCAGGGTTTCATTTTTAAGTAGGCTGGAAGAATGCATATTCGAAGTTGTTTATTAGGAATCAATTAAAAAATTAAAGCATTTGATTATTGCGGATTTGGCTGGGGAAGGCGGGAGGCAGTCAGTCCACCACCACCAAATCCCTTGCTCCGTTATCTGTAGAAGGAAAGCAGAGTAACGCTGTTGCAGGGAGAGAAAACGGTGGTGCCCTGCCCGAGCAGGTGAGCCAGCACGGGGCAAAAGGGAATCTGTACCCTTGCAAATTAATTTATAAATTTTATTGAGGCTTCCAACAAGGCAGTGCACGTTTTGAGGGAATGTACTGGCTTTCTTTAGGGTCAACAGAAGTACATGCGATTGTTTGGCACTTGCTTTTACCCTAAGGCAGGAGAGCAGGAAAAACAATGAGGATCCCTTCCCTTCCTTGGCCAGAAAGTTTTCTTTTAAACTCCTACCAAGTTTTTCAAATTGCACCTAATACGCACAGATCTCAGTAAGTAGATGGGCTGTAGAATGCTGTGCGTGGTTCAAAGGTCTCTGTCCCACCAAACCCCTAAGCTTTTAGAGAAAACACTCGTAACTAAAAGAATTTTAAGCTGTTATAGGCAGTGATTTAAAAAATAGCCAAATTATATATTTAGTATTTTCTCTGTGAGTCAGTCTAGAAGTACTCACAGTTAAAAAGTGACGACTATCACCAGTCAGAGAAAGTTGTCTGAACCCGTGAAGTTTAGAGCGTAGTTTCCATTCCCGCGCCTTGCCTTCAACCATCATGGCAACACAAACGGTGAGGATTTTGTTACCACAATATCCTCAAGCCAAAAAAATTGCTTATTCATGCTTCATTATCTAGGGACTGTATTAAAAAAAAAAAAAAAAAAACAAAGAAGAAAAAAGAAAAACGTTACAGCTATTGAGGTAAGTCAGTACAATAAACCTCGTGGAGGGAAGCAACACAACGGGAGTATGTTTCATCTTTTCATTGAAGAAACACTTTGATGGCCACAAGTGTGTGCTGCACACATACAAACCACCTCTAGATAAACCACAAAGTATAAAGAATATTTTGAATTATTTTGTCACTGATAGCTAAGTTTTGTTTTCCGTTCCCTTCTGAAGAAGGACTCCTTCTAAGTCTAGTTTTATTTGGGAATCTACAATCCTTGAAAATCTTAATGTTGGAGAACAAATGGTGAATCTGCCTGGAGCCACAGTCAAAGCTCATCAGCTGCACAGATTTCAGCACTGCAATATTAGCCGTCTTTCAGTCTTGACGATACTTAAAACCATCTTAACCACACATAATATTCTACCATATGAAAGCCTACAGAAAAGGTCTGCTGCTAGAAAACAGAGAATTCTATGCGACCGGAGATGCTAACATTGGCAGAAGGAAATGTTTTCAAAATATCTCTAATAACACAAAAAACCCACACCGCAAACACAGCAAATGATGATTGAAAATTGTTATAAAGAATAAAACAGTGAAAAAGATAATTTTGGCTACATACAAATTACCGCCGATGTAGGAAGATAAGCAGAATAGCTTAGGCACCAAGATTCACGTGGTCACTGCACAACTTCAGTGGTACCTGGGCAGATGATAAGTGTAATGAAATGTTTAAATTAAGGTATTTTTCCCTCCATCAAATTGGCCCTGCTGCCTCTGTTCCGGCCTTCTAATTTAGCTCTACTTTCGTATTCCCATTGGGCTCCGCAGTGCTGGTCTCGTTCCGAGGATAGAGCAGCCTCAAACGAGAATTCTGGGTATATCCTGCAACAAGCATCTAAACCAGGTCTTTTTCAAAGGTTTTGCTAAGATTATTATTTTTTTTTTAAGAGAAACATTTAGTCCGTAAGAAAAATACCCAAAAGATTTAGGATTATTTCAGTTTTCCTCTGTAGTCCAGACAGCTTTGATGTGTTACCAGTAGTTTGGACATTTTGACTGCCTACTGTAACACTGACAGCCAGTCAGTACCCGGCCAATGCTTCAGACTAAGTTGTTGCCTTCTGCTCTACTGTTCTCACAGAGACTGATATATAAGAGAGTGAGCCCAGGAGAGTTCCTTGGAGTGAAATTAAGCCTACAAAGGGCATTGTGTGCCTGCACAGATATTTGCATGGTAGCAAAATTTCTGGAATTCAATAGATTGCTTCTGCAAAAGTCTTTGGGGAAGTAAAAAATAATAATAATTAAAAAATACCTCTACAGAATGATCGAGAGCTACACACAGAGAAATGCTTTCAAAACACAAGCATTTAATTTTTTTAAATGTTAAGTGAGATGTAAATATGTATGGTAGCAACAAAGTGCCCAAAAGCATACTGAAAACATATTCCATACACAGTTAGCAATAGAAGTCTGTACAAAAGTAATAAAGTTACACATTATAAAAAATACTCCATAACTGTAATTTAAAAGAGGGAAAAAAGACAAGGGAATTGATTTCTCAGTTCATATAATTTATTGCAGTTAGCACACAGTTTAAAAATTCACCAACACACCAATAGTACAAAACTAAACAGCATTATAAGTTATTCCCTCCTCAGGAAAATAAAACATACTATGATTGTCAAAGCTAGATGTCAGTCTAAGTTTTAGAACAAAAGAAGAATGTGAAACTAAGGAAAGGAAAAAAGCAATCACTCACGAGGACCACAAAAAAATCCAAGAGAAAGTCCATTTTCCTCAGACACTGATTGTCTTTTCTAACTTAAGAAAAGAATGTAGTTTTAAACCTAGAAACTATTCAAGTAACTAAAGATAACGCTCCAAGGCCATTTTCACAGCTTTTTTTTTGTTTTAAATGCCATTACAGCCAAATTAACACACATTTGACCAAATATTTCCAAAACAGTCCAGCAATACACAATGGAGTTTTCCATTCAGTATCTTAAGCACAAAAATAGGCTATGTTTACAGTAGTTAAGGCGATCAAATTTTAAACAAAAGCAGAGAAAAAAAAAAAGGAAAAAAAAAAGAGGAAAAAACAGCAAACGTTTTCCATGCTACTCCCATAGACCTTATTTGTAAGTGCAAGACAGGAAAACAAACACTGTGCAAAATGCTTTTGACCTGCGTGTTGGTCATTAAAACCACACGTCAGGCTGCAGTCTCTGCTGCTTGGATACGCATAGTCCTTCCCCGGCCCCCCCGGCCCCCCCTGTCACTCAGGCCTGCCCAGGCCTTTCAGCCCGGGGCTTTTTTTGCTTTTTTTTTTCAGTCCACAGCCTCTTTTCAACGGGGGGAAAAAAAAAAGAACGACCTATTGTGGTGGAGTGGTGCAGCAGGAATCCTACAAATGCTCATCTGGGGAAATGGACGCACCTCAGTTGGAGCTGGCGTGGGGTCTGTGCAATTAGAAGGGGTCTGGGGTTAGTAAATGCACACCGCACATGCAAATCTCGAAGCCTGGTTGTAAACATTCAATTTTTTTCCTTGTTAACGTAGCTAAATCGGCGACTCGTAGCTTAAGTTCTTCTCAACTTAAAGACAGTGGGAAAGTAAATTTAAATTAGATAAAATAAAAACAGTGCATTTCTCGTCTTCATAACACTGGCATTTTCAACGGTGTCAGGTTTTTTTCCTAAGGAAATTAAATAATTTTCAACTCACTCGTTAAAGTTATACAATGCAAACAAAGACAAAAATATACTGAAAATCATGCATTTCTGTAGCGTTAATATTTACTTTTCAAGACTCAACTAAGAGCATCAACACAACCTGCCAAGTTCTTTGATACCTCCCCCCGGCCCATGTAATCAATTACAGTATACAATAACAGTAATTCACATTTTTTAAACACACAGTTCATCACTGCTGAAGCTGCAATATCCTTTTTCATCCCAAGCAAACCTTCACGTAAGACAGAGTCCCAGTGATCCCAGTGTACTCTCAGGGTTTTTGTTTTATGTTTTTGTGTTGGTTTTTTTGTGGGTTTTTTTTTTCCAGTGGGAACTGTCAGAAATCCAGAAGTTGCCATAATAAGTTTTAAGTCAACCGCTTGTTTAAAAATAGATAATCCAGCATTTCAGAAATTTTCCATTTGGGTCTAAAAGCATTCAGGTTTCCAACAGCTAGAAAGGACTCATGCAATTATAGAAATGTAAAGGAACTGACAAAATTGGGAGAGGATTTCTACATTCAGATTTTAAGAGGGAAAAAGATCAAGAGTTTAAAAGAACGCAGTGTTTTGGGGAGAATAAAGCCATGTCCAAATTTTTTGAATTGGAGATTCCTTAGAAGTAAAGTATCCGCTGGCTTCTATTCCGAAAAGGGGGAAAAATACGCTCCGCAATTAGTTACTTTGTCGGATTACCTCTACAGTTCATTTTTACTGGAGTGCTAAATTAGTGAAATATTCATGCTGCCTTAAAGTGCAAAAACAAGCTAATAGCCAAACTTTCAGTTCAAGGAAACAAGATTGCTTTTAGACTGTACCACAACTATATAGATTTATATATATATTATTTATATATATAAAAATTTTATTTCCAAAGTTCTTGTGAGCTATCTTCTAAGGTCCAGTCTCTGACAGTAGGTAAGCTCAGTGCTTCGCTTTTGACAGACAATGAGTTCACCAACTCACAGTGAAACTTCCGAATGTGTCTGTAAAGGTCTCCGGACTGTGTGAACCTGCGTTCACACCACTTACAAGCATGAGGCTTCTCCCGCGTGTGAACCACTGCGTGGCGGCTCAGGTTGTGGGAGTACTGGAAGCTCTTCCCACACTGGGTGCAAGTGTAGGGCTTTTCACCTGAATGAGTCCTCTCATGACGTTTCAAGGTGTACATGCAAGAAAAAGTCTTACCACACAACGAGCAGGTCGGGACATTGACATCGGTAGCAGGCTTGCTGCGGATCCCGTCCTGCTCTCGAAAGTGCGTGCTTAAATGAATTTGCAGGATGTGGGGGCTAGGAAAGACCTTGTTGCAGAGAGGACACATGAAAATTTGGCCGGCGGGGCTAAGTATGTTTGACACGTAAGGGAGCAAGCTGCTGTCCATGTTTCCTTCCACCTGGACTCTCTCATTCTCTGGAGTTATCATTTCATCATCGCTTGCCTTGTCCTCTCTATCTAGCTCCCTCAAGACCGAATCTTCCCTCATCGGAGCCAGGTGGGCCGGCTCGTACTGTACCCTGTTATTAGTGCTCACACTTTCTTTCACAGTGCTATGTTCCATATCATAGTCATTAGTGCCAACATCACTCTCATCACAGGAAGCCTCTTTCTCCACCTTCACCTGAACCAGGCTGTTTCTAAGCATGTCCTGCGAAGAGAAATAAGAACTGTTCAAATTTTCAACTCCTGAAAGGCTGGACTTGACAGACAGGTCCAGCACGCAGTCAACATCTGCTGAATCCCTCACAGAGGTGACAGACCTCTGGGACAAAGACTCTGTTGAGCTGCAGGGGCTGGCTACTGTTTTTCCAGCTGCTGCTGTGTGCGTCTCTGCCTCTCCGCCAGTCTGGGGAATGCCTGCTGAGTCTGAGGGCAATCTCATCCACATGTTCCCAGGCTCAGCCGCCAAGTCCCTTTTGCTAGGCAGGATGTTCAATTTTTCATCTTCTCCGTCGTCTTCATCACTGGGCAAGTCTCCTGGCATGTGGCTGCTGCCGTCGGAGAGGCTCTCCACTTTGTCTGAACAACTTGAGGCGTCTTCCTCCTTTTTTGTACTGTCTGCCTCCGTGGTTGCTTTCTCTTTCAGCTTCTTTTTGCAGACTTTGACAATGTCATACATGTGGAGATAACTGGCAGCTGCTAGCACGTCTTCAATGGGCAAGTCTTTGAACTGGAGCTTTCCTTCGTACATGAATTCAAGCAGGAGAGCGAAAGCTGGGGCTGTAACAATGTCGCTGTTCAGATGAACAATGTCCCTTTTGTCCAGCTGGTCCTTGTAAAAGAGGTGGAAATACATGCTGCATGAAGCCAGTACAGCTCTGTGCGCTCGGAACTGGGCATCTCCTACCAGAACAGTGCAATCACAAAGAAAACCCTGATGTCTCTGCTCACTCAGACACTGTAGCAAATGTCTACTGTGGTCAGGAAACTCCATACTGTCTTCATAACCTATAAGCAACAAGATTTTTAAAAATTAAATGTAGGTCAGAATCACAGAACTTATGAATCCAAGTAATTCCACTCTAAAAACCTTGTATTTATATTGCAGGAATTCTGGTACTGACACCACGCAAAGATTATTTAACACGAACGTACAATGGCAACTCTTTCCCCGGCTGACCACTCCAGTTCTGATTTCCTTTCTGTGGTAAATAAGCTGGTCTAGTGAGCGCGTAGGTACATCTGCAATTTTTTTTGAAGTATCACTGCTGTTCATAAAATCTGTTCAACAGTTTGGATTTTTTTTTAAGAGAACTTCCTCCAGATTGAGTCCCTAGGAGGGCAGACCCAAAAAAAAGAAAAAAAAATTTTTTTTAAACACTAAGTTAGAGAGATCACAGAAGTGGCAGAAAAAAAACCCAGATCATCTACCCTCTTTTTAAAGCTAAATTGTAGTAAGAGGAGAGATTCTCACACGAAGAAATGTTAACGTACCCAAATCTGACGGTCTAACATTCATAAACTACAAAAATTATTTACACGTGTCAATTTATATCAACAGCAAAAATGGACATTTTTACAAATTTAGTTCATGTGGTTTTCTTATTGTAGTAAGTACAGGTTTTTTTAAGGTTTTCAACCTTTTCCATACTGTACAATAGAACATGATCATTTTTTGCCAACATGCAGAATATACAAAAGAAAGCTAACAACCAAAATGCCAACGAGCACCACTTCCCCAGTGCAGAAGGACAGAAATTTCCCTCCCCTCCCACACCAGGCAGAGTTTGCAGTACTAAGCTTAAAAA
>VZTI01010902.1:633895-664912 GCA_013397865.1 Struthidea cinerea | reverse complement strand
GGCGCGGCCCGGGGGCCCGGCGCGGCGGGAGCGCTGCCGGGGGGGGCTCCTGCGGCCTCGGGTGCTCCTGCAGCCTGGTCTGGCCTCCTGGGCGCTGCCGTCCTGCCCGGGGCCGGTCGGCGTGGAGAGCGTGCTATAAAGTGCTGAGACCATGCAGTCATTAGGGGCAAGAGCATTGCTAGTGTGTTGGGCAGGGTTATATGTGTGCTGTGTATGTATAGATGTGTAGTGCATATTGGAGTGTTGTCTCAAGACCCAAGAGGCGTCACTTGCCCCTACTAAGAACACACAGTCGACTAAGATAAGGGAGCTTTCTGCCAAAATTCACCGAAGGATCCATATCTAAGAGAAACTTCGGTTACTGATGCTTGAACTTTGCAGAAGTTGACTGCAGGAACATCTGGATTAGCATAAGTCACAAGGATGCTGATGGATGCTGCTGCAAGATGTACGAAAATAGAGTAGCTTTCCCTTGCCACATTTATGATTGGATAATTAGAAATAAGCACCAGTGGGTAATTAGGTGATTCATATCATACCCTTGTGTAAAAACCCCTAAAGCAAAATCTCAGGGGTGTGCCCAGTTTGGCTGAGACACTTCAGACGCAAGGATAAATATTTATGTTTGTAATTCTGTGGTTTGTGTCCTAGCCTCTCTCCTTGATTGGCACCAGCCAGCTGTGAATTCATAATAAGAGTGCAAGTGCTTTGGCTTCTGTCTTCTGAGGAAGTGTTCTGCCCTGAGCTTTCACCTCAAGCGTTGAATTACTGTGGGTAGTCTTTGTGCTTCCCGCCGTGCTGGGGCAGATTATGAGGAGCAGTGCCAGCAGACTGGCATCGTTTGGGATGTGTGTATGCCCAGGTCTGCGCGCTCCTGGGCAGCGCTGGGAAGGCCGGTGCCTGAGGGCAAGGGAGCTCTCCAGACCTCATCATGGTTCACAGGCTGATTGAGGTCAACGGCTTAATGGCGGGTTAGGATAGGGCAGTGGAGGCCGGGTTTGAAGGGCTGAGGTCTTCCTTAGGAAAGGACTAATCCAAGGGGATTTGGGTATTTCCCCATCTCCCCTTCGGTTTCAGGTAAAGAGGTAATATAGGGAAGTATTTTAAAGAAAACAAGGATCACCAACAGAGACTTGGAGTTTAAGGGGAACGAACTCAGATATGTATTAATAACCAACATTGATTGAGTAGATCTAAAAGCTGAAAGCATGTACTTCGTCTCTTCAGTAATATGAAACTGCTACAGAGAAACATACTGAATTCTAGCTGTGCCTAATTGCTTTGACAGCACTGCTATGTATATAACACAGCAGCTAGCATCTAGGTGTCCATATGCTTCAAGCATTATGTACGTCTATGAAAATATGAAATATATATGTGTACAAAAGAAAACACTCTTCTCTCCATCCTTCGGTGAACTAATTGCTCACACTAGGTGTGGGATTTTTTAATTATTGACTTTCAGTCCCTCTTAGATACTGATACGATTCCATCATTAAGAGTTCGGGTATTTTTTCCATTGGCATCTTGTTCCATATTTCATTATAGCTGGAACTTGATAGGGTTTTGTCCCTGTCTTCAGGATACAGCAGCTAAGATGCTGACTCTTCATGTTCCCTGATTGTTTCCTCAGTGCTAATAATCACTTCATCTGAGAAAAATCAGTACTGTATTCCCTGCTGTCTGTCATTTCTTGAACATCTTCCCTATAACTACTAAACTGCTTTTTCTTTCAATTGCAAAAATAAACGTTGAAAGTATTTTAACAGGAAATACTTTTGAAAATAGTTCTAAAGTTTAGGGGTTTTGGGTTTTTTTAAGGTAAAATATACAAATAACTTATGCAGTTATATATATTTGAACTGTCAGTGAATGTGCCTGAAATGATTACATTAACTGTGTTGTCCTAGATCTCTAAACTTCATGCTGCCTCTTGCTTCCTAGTGTAAGCCATCTCACCAGCTGCTCCAGGGCGGTTAGTAAGACCTCAGTTTGTGAATATTTACTTATACAAGTACAACTTTAATGAGGGAGGCAGTTTAGTCATGTTTGTAATAAGAAACTCTTTGAAAAATGAGTCTGCTTAATGTCAAAAAAATGAAAGAATTTATTTGCTAAAGAGGACATTTAGCAATTGGACTTTCTCAGATCCTTACAGACTTTTACAGGACCTGAAATTTAAAAATAAACGTTAAATTTAATTTAATTTAATCACTGTTTGTACATTCTGTTAATTTATTATTTCTTCCTTATATACCAGAACTTGCCTCCTTATGTTGTTAGATGTACTGAGAAAAAAATTACTGTCATTCATCTAGTATTTACAATGCTGACTCCTAATTAAATCAAGTTGTGTTTTCTTTTCCATTCTATCACTTGTCTATATGACCTCCAGCAAATCACTTTGTCTTTTTTGTGAATTCCTACTGGTTCACCCTGGGGCTGCAGGTTATTTCTTACTACAGTTATATTTAAGAGAATGATCTGCAATTACCATTTATACAGCTATTAAAATAAAACACTTCTTTTACTATTTCTAAATAGGAGATGGAGAGAAACAGAGAAAAAGTGAGTGTAGGTAACACTTTAAGATTAAAAATCTTTTTTGGCAGTGAGTAAGATTTCATTGATTTAAACCTGGAACTGTTGACATTTGTCTGGGATTTTTTTTAATGTGAAAGGAGCTCTAATTTTCTTTAAGTACTTAGAGAGGTTTAAAGACTTAGCATTTTACTAAATATAGAGACAAGATGATAGAAAGCAAATTAAAGAAAAAACCTACAGAGGGAAAACTCACAAATACCCAATAGTCCAGTTGATCCTCTATTAAAAAAAATAATATAAGACGGGCATTCCATTGGAAGGGATGGTGAAGTCTTGTTGTAAAGGGATGTAAACATCTGGCAGTACACCTGGTCTCTACACATATTTATAAATCACCTCAGGCATCCCAAGACACTGTAAAGAACACACACAAGAAAATTGAACTAAGAGCATTCATAAGCCAAGGAAAATAAAAATGATCTCAATATAGCATGGAAAGAAATGAGTCTCATTTACTTCACGAACACAGTTCGGAAAGACATGATGCAATTTTGCACTTCTTGCACCTTTTCACTTGCTGACTTTCATTTATATCCTCCAGGCAGCAAGGAGGCCTGAAGGCCTTTGGCTCATAACCAATGCTGACGTTGCAGCGTGGAGCTACAGGAGCGCCTGCAGCTCGGGTAGAGCCTCCCGGCTTTTGCCTCTGATCTGAGAGCGTCGAGGTTTCCTGGTGTCTTTTCTAACACAGTTTGTGTGGTGAATCTCCTGATATTGTTTGTTGCTGCTCAAGATTCATTAATACGTAGTGAGCTGCTTTGCAGATGCCAGCTTTGCCTCCTAGCCTTAAAAGTATTTGTCGCATTTGTTTCCGGAGCTTGAATGGAGCTACATGCTCTTGGAAACTCTTCTTGAGGACAGTCCAGCAGAAGAGCCCAAGCTGACAAAGGTCAAAGTGCCTGCATGACATTTGGGTCCAGAGCAATAGATTTAGATGCTAACACAACACAGCTGTACTGCAGAACCAGATGAAAATCTGGTCCTTAATACTTTCTTATACCTACTGTAACACAGTTTCCTACATTTTCTTCAAATTGTAGAGTGGTGCTGTGCTAATTACTGTACATTCCATTCATCTTGTTCTCCATGGCAGAAAAGAAATTGACAATGGAAACAGCTTATCTGCCACCAAATATCCCGGGTTTATGCCCCCCAGGTTATTTCAAACCATACACTGTCACCCATATGCATTGCTACTGTTTACATTGATAGGACAATGGAAAGTGGATACCCGCTTGGTAAATTAAAACTCTCCCAGAAAGTTTTGATGAATAGGAGTGGAGGTAAAGCAGAAAAAATATCTCCCGTATTATGTATCCCAGAGAAGTGAAAATTAGGATTTATGATCATGGCACTCTTGTTTTGGTTTTTTTTATTGTAATATAACTTAATTGATGGCAGTCTGGTTTTCAGAAAAATTAAAAATTAAGTAGTTTTTGAAGCTGCCATCACACGAGGTTTAGCTGATGTCACCAAGGAACAGAGATTTCTCTCTGGGGAACCAGTGCTGAGGAAGTGCCAAGATAATATAATACAGCCTTTGCATGAATTGGCTGTATGTGCATGCTACTGTGCCAGAGGCTGACTGGATCAGTAATTCTTATCTGCCCTAACTGTGCTGGATAAGCATCAGGATGTACTCATCTAAGAGCTTTTCTTACCATGTGGGCCAAAACCTCCTCTCTCATCTCAAATGCTCTCACATGTAGGAGAAGGAGTGCCCTGCACTGAGGTTTGTCACCAAGGTGGCTGCTAACATTCACGCTACAAGCTGACGACAGACACTGGTGATAAACTTTCTTTATGTCCAGCTGTCCTTTTCTGGAGCATAGTTTTATCTAGTTTTAAGCTACAGCCTCTGCTTCACATGGGGGTTATTACTGAGGGCAAGGATTTCTTTGTGATGTCCCAAAACAATTTCAAGGCTCTGCATAAAAATTTGATTGTAAAGAGTGGAATCGGCCTTGTGGGTGGTGACGAGAACTGGAATTCAGTTGGATTTGTTTGTTGACTGTTAATGATATGCACACCATCACTGGAAGAAGAAATGTTTTCTTTCTAAAGACCTCTTCTTTTGGATACAAAGGCTTCAAATTTCCAGCCTAGGAACACCTGACTGCTGGATTCCAGTCTCCCACAACCCCAGCCAGCCACGAACAGATGCTTAGTTCAGAGCAGAAGTACACCAGGAGCCGCTACCTGCTCACGAGAACACACAAGTATTATCCCAAAGATACATAACAAATGCAAAACCTCAAGTTTAAATAGAAGAGAGACACAAGTAATGATGCCCCAAAAGGAAGAGGATGGGAGTGGTGGTTAATTTGTGCTCTGAGCCCTTGCAGTGGGAGAGGTGTACTGGGTGGGACTGCTCAGAAGGCATCCAGATGTCTTCCTTTCACAAAACCTCCTGCGGTTCCTGCTGAGGTTGCATGGGTGCAACTAGTTATTGTAGTTGGAGTAATTCTGAGAAACTTAGAAGGTGTGAAGCCATTTCAGCTATTGTGGTGGCCCACACCAATTCTGTAGGTCTGCCTTGTTGAGAAGGTAATAAATAAAATGGCAACTTTTACAAAACCATTGGTTTAATTTTTCTCTCTTTATATTCTGAGTGTAGGTGTATGCTTCTGTGTATATTTGTGGGGTCCCCCTTCTACAAGGACATGCTGTAGAAACAAAATAAGTAATAGCCGCTATACTATTGTTTCACTATATTTAAAGCAGACCTGAAAAATACAATGTTTAGCCAAAACTCTGTTAAATTTTCTTATGCTTTTTCTGTAACTTCTTTCCTATCATTACAGATTACAAAGACATTTATGCCTAAACAGAAGCTGTCTTCTTCCAATCAGCCTGCTCTTTCTGCTCAGTTCATTCACTAAATCATTTAATCACCCAAGGCCATATGTTACCATCTTGTGTAAAACGGGTGGAAGAGGAAAAAAAATATGCAAAAATCTCTGCACAAGAGTGGGTGTCAGCATCCAGCATAGCTCCCACTAGGAAGCACGAAATATAAAATGTTATCACCAGTGAATGTGACTATGAAAATAAACCGAGACAGACAAAAGAAAGAGGCAAGACATTGCAAAGGTGAAAAAGACTTTGAATATCAATTCTGGGTGGAAAAGTTATGAAATAAATGTTGTATGTTCGTCCACGTGCTTTTATTCTCAATATTCTGCCATTAATATAATGCTCTGCTGTAATTAACTTGAAAGCACATTAACTCATGCTTACAGTTCTGTTTTACTCATTGCGTGAGTAAGACCCTGTCCCTGACCTGGTTCCATCTTCTTCTCTCTCTCTCTCTCTCTCTCTCTCTGTGTACTGGTGCACATTTTGTCCCAGGTATTTTTGTGTGGAGTCTTGTGCTTTTACCACTCGGCTTCAGCTGCTGTTCACTGTTACGATTACTTTGCATGGCTTTCTCTCTTGGCACATTTGCTGGGTGACAGACCCTCAGGAAACACATGACTTGGAGCAAGTTGTGGGGTATGTGCTCCTGTCAGGGAATGAGGAGGCTTGAGAGAAGTTAGAGGTGGCAAATCTTTTATTTTTAAAGCAAGAGGACTTTTCAGTTTTGTGAAAGAACCTGTAATCCACCCTTTCTTCATATCTACGGGAAGCTATTATGTTTTTCCTTGCCTTTGAGCTTGTGACAGTGCTGCAGTTGGAGGTGGGAGAGCAGCTGATCAAAAAGCCACTACTGCTCTCCACTTGTAAAGACTCACAGGACAGGGGCATAACACTACAGACTGCAAAAGAAACCCCTTCTCTCAAACTGCACATACCAGTCTATCCTAAGACTATGAAAGCATAAAAGATTATATTTTCATTTGCATGGTTTGCTGGTTTTTATTTGGCAGCTACAATAACAACAGGCTACAGTGAGCCCATAAAACAAAGTGAGAACAGCAGCTCATTTTTGTGGTAGAATCTAATGGCTATGGCTAAAGGGCTTGCATAATTCATCTTAAACCCTTATGCCTCTATTTATTGACTTTTAAATGAAAATTAAACTCTTAGAGCCATAAGGAGGCTTCTGGTATCTGAAATGGGATTTCGACGATGATATTTTTATCTGACACTGCCAGCTGAAAGCTCCCATCAGGAAGCATTTTGCTGGGAAGCCCCATGGCTGGGCAGGGCTGGGTCTCCCCTCCCCAGCCTGCTCTTGGTGTAGCACCAAGGCCCTTGAAGTCCCAAGGTGGAGGGATTGACTGGCCCTGCTTGGGAGTCTGACCCAAGAGGTGGCAACCATAAGTTGTGTTTCTGTGATGGGAGGATGGTCACTGAGGTGACTGGCAAGAGAATATTTACCATCCTGATAAACTGAAAAGGTGAAATAAAACTGAGGTTTCTGATTTCCTCAAAGGCAGCTTATGGTAATATCAGCTGTGATACCTTTCCTAATACACAAGACAAAAGATTCAGCTAACTGTACTGTTAGGGTAGAAAAAGGATTTTTACTTCCCAGAAGCTTTTAGAAGGTTATTTTGTTTGTTTCTCAGATTTTTCTGTGATGCATCATTTCCCCCTCTTCTTTATTCTCCTGAAGATAGAGCAGACTCAGGAAGTGAATTGCTGCTTAGGGAAGTGTCCTGCCTCCAAGCTGACTTATATAGTAGGACATATGGCAGAAGTTATATTTGGACAGATGTGAACAAGTAGTCAGTAGATTTGATAAGATTCTTTATTTAAACTAACTTGCACAGTGTCACTGTTCTACCGTCTCTCTCTCCTTCTTCAATCTGATCTTTTGCTGGTTTCAAGAATTTTAAATATACATTACATCCAACTATTCTGTAAAGCTTTAAATGTGTTTAAGAGCATTCAATCCTGACAATAATGTCAGATTTTCTCCCCACTATGATTCGCAAATATCTGCTTTTGATGATAAAGCAGGCACAGATGATACATTGTATAAGCTGCAAACCCCAAGTGATTAACCAGACAGCCAAGCTCAATGCAAAGGATTCTCATTGATTTGTTTAATTTGGCCCCTGATTCTTCTATTTCACTGGTGTGGAGTTGAGGCACAAAGTAGTTCTGTACCTCCCAAGGGTAATATAGAAATAAAGCCTGAAGAAATAGGATTGAATGAATTTCAAGAGGTCATGTAATTCATCTCCCTGCCTGGATCGCTGTCAGGATCATCTGTATCTGGGCTATTTCTGTCTAATACTGGTCCACCCTGTTTTTGGAAATCTCCAGTGAAGGAGACCCCACCATCCACCCAGGCAATTGTTCCCACTTCTCCATTAGCCTTTCCAGAGACAATATTTTTCCTGGTGTCTTCTTGCAAGTATTGTTGTAAGAAGCTTCTTACTTCCGTCCTACCCAGAGTGATCATGCAGAAGAGTTTATTTCCTTTGCACATTAATAGCTCATGTACTGGAGGCCAGCCATTGTGCCTTGTCCAGCCTTGTCTTCTTTAGGTTAAACAGCCCTGCATGTTCCTTGTAGGTCATGTTTTATTTAGTATTTTTCATCTTCTAGTTGGTCCACCTCCTTCATGGCCATGCCCTAGCTATGGATCCTGCGTTTACACAATTTATTATTCCTTCCAAAGCAGAACATTTTGCTTTCATCCTAATTGCCATGCACCCAGCTCTTTTGGTCCATTTTCCAGTATGCTGGGACCATTTTGAATGCTTCTTTCCTCCAGTGTGCTTACAGCTCATTCCAAGATGGTTCATCTGCAAATTTAAGAGTTGTATTTTTAAGCTGTTTATCGGTATCATTAATGAAAAAAATGAGTTGTATCAAATCTAGGTCAGCTATCTAGAGAACTGGACTCAACATAGCCCTTCAGTTTGGCAGTGAATTTTTGGTAATGATCCGTTGCGTGGCTTTTCAGCCACTCTTGCCACCACTGATTAGTTCTGGCTTGAGCATGTTCCCTGGTTTAGTCACAAACGCATCAAGTAGGGCAAGGCGAACAGCCTGGCTGAAGGCAAGACATAGTGTTGATTATCACCCCTTCTTTCAAGACCTCTTAACCAGTTTCAGAGAGGAATTGTATTTGTTTAACATGCTTCATTCATGATTAATCAGTGTGAACTGACGCTCATCTCCTTGTTGTCTTCTAGGTGGTTTTAATATGCTTAATTATTAAGCTTCGTAATTGGCCCATAATTCGCTTTTCGTCCTCTTTTAAGGAAAAAATACCCCACTTGTCCTCCATGAGTTCTCAAAAATGATTCCTACTGATCAGGATATTACTTCAACCAGCCCTTTGCCATCAAGAGGATGAAGGACAAGCACAACACAAGCTAGGAAATTATGAGCACCTTATCAATGACTTAATAGAAACTCTTTGTTGGTGCAAAGGAGGGGCTGCAGTGCAGCCTTTATTCCCAACACATCACTTTCTCACCAGCCTGAGCAGAGCCCACTCCCTCACGTTAGCTCTTAAACCTCAGCTCCGCAAAATTAAACTTTCCTAGCGTGTTATAACTCTCAAAAGATAGCGTGGGTGGGTGAAAAATGCATTCCTCAAGGCTTGAAAATAGATGTAAGTGGATATTTGGCATAAAGCTAACAAAAAGAAAAGCCATGGAAATGTATTAATTGCTACAAAAATGGAGTTTAACTGCCAGTGGTGGTTCAGCCCCGGGTCGATAACTCCACCTAATGCTCACCTTTTGGGTACAGGCATGTGCTGCATAAGCATATGTGCCATTTTAATTTCCAACCCCACTTTTTAATGGTTAAAAGCTAATTAAAACATACAGTGGCATTTTGAATCAATATAGCGTATGGACTGCTGCAAATTCTCTCATCAGGCGTGTTGCCCTCAGGAAGCAACATTAACTTCAACAGCAAAATAGGGCTGTGAGCTCATTAATCATCACGCTCACAGACAGTCTGGGAGGCAGTGGCAGCAGCTCTGCATCTTTCTGGTGGTGAAGATTGGATACAATGGTTAGACATGTGAAGTGTTGCACAAACATTAACTATTACAGCCAACTGTCTTTGAAATTGGCATTTATCTCCTCAGCTCTTCAGATTAAAAAGCAGAAATGGGACCATGAGGTGGATCTTTTTTCAGGCAGTGAATAAGAGTCGGGCTGCCATAAGAACTCAGCAGCCTGGTGTCCTAACTCTGAAGTCCTCTTATTCCCCTGTAACAAAAAAGAAAACCCCCAAACAACATTCCCCCCCACTAGCCACCTGGGAATGTATGGGGAAGAAAAAAATGTAAGATAAAGGAGGCATGGAAAGAGAGTTGAGAAGAAAGAAAAGGAAAATGGGAGTCAGAGGTAAAGCTAAGGTTAGAAGAAATTAGGTAGTAAAGGGGAGAAAATTGGTTTATGTGTATAAATGTAGTCTTTAGTGCCTGTGAGAAGCTTTGAGATAAACTTCAGACCCCTCTGCTTTGGTACAAGATGCTCACTGAAACTGAAAACATATGCCCTTGCAGCCCCTGTGCCCCTACTCTCCAGTCACATCAGCATTGGTGAATGAGGTAGGGCTCACCAGAACAAAGCAGAATAGAGTCCTCACAGACTCGTCTGTCCTAATCTTGCTGGTCATTTAATGTGATGCCTCTGAAGCAAAGGTTCACAGACTCTCTTTTGTGCTCAGACCTCCTAAGCAGTGGCAGTTTTGTCCTTACTGCAACCACTTTTGTGTGGAGTCTGATAAGCAGCTTCTGAGACATACAGGTTACGCTGGTAGTGTGACCCTGCAAATAACTTGTACCTGGTGTTTCTGGGATATGTTGAAGACCAGAAAGAGAACCTTTATGTTGGCTCTTAGCTTTGTATAGGATTGAGTCACGCGAATTACAGCACTGACGCTTTTTATTGGAACTTCGTGCTTAGAAACATTCAAATTTTTCTTTCCATCAAGTATTTTTTAAGCTTTAGGGCTTTTTGCTGGGTATGTACTCTCTAAAAGAAGTTTAGAGACCAACCTCCTGAGCTGGTGTGGACTGAGGGTGGACAGTGAAACTGGGGACGTAACACTGCTCTTTGTTTTCCTCCTGCACTGTCTTCCTGCAGTCCATCAGACCCCTCTCCTGCGCTGTGGGGAGGAGGAGAGCACTTCATGCTGGCTCTTGCTGTGCGAGCTGGCCTGTGCACGCAACTTCTTCTGGGGGCACGGTGCTGTGATTGGGGACCCATCTTCATAAAATCTGGAGACAGCATGCAGAAACATTAGTGATTGACGAGGACTGAAAAAGTGCCAGGGAAGAGAGAAGCTTCCAAATAAAGCGAAGTGCTAAAGGAGTGCAGGCTGCACATGTCTGACACTGCTGCTGCCTCATGGGGCAGGGGCGTTCCCTCTGGTCATGCAGGAGGAAATACCGGCACAGTCCACACCACAGTTCAGCTTCTACTCACCAGCTGCTGGCATCACATCGAGTGTGTACTCCTTCATCTCTGTCCCATAGAGATCCATCAGTCCCACTTCCCTGCATGCTGGAGTTTATTTTTGTGACAGACAGCAAGTTTCATACCTCCTATTTTCACCTCTGGAGCCATATAGCTTCTAAGAGCTCCTGAGGGGTTTCTCCTTTTCGAGGTGCTAGGGGCCTTGCTTCTGTGGTCCTTTTTCTTTTTAAGCAATTTTTAATCAGAACATGGAAGAAAGATCTCGGGGGAGAGGTAGGTGCAGAGCTAGGAAAGGGGGATGCCTGTAGGACCTGGCATCAGGTGAATCAAAGGCGCCTTTCCTCAGACTGTTTCAACAGGTTATTGGCTTGTGTTGGGGGTCAGATATGGCCTGAGGGCAGCTGCTCGGAGAGGTCTGTCCTGCCATGGGGAGGCTTCAATATTTACCCTAAAATAAATTGAGCCAGTGTTCACAGGACCATCCAGGCAGGAGAAGAAAATAAGACAGTGTAACATAAGAGGGCACAGGAGAAGGATTTTGCTCTGTAATGGCAAATTACCCACTCAAAAATAACATAAAAAAGGGAGGAAAAAATTAACGAATAAAGTCTGCACATTATTTTAAATCACAGAAGTGTCAAAAATGGTAATGCCTATATCAAGGCTGCCCTAATGTAGCTTTAATTTGCATGCCATTGGCATTGATTTGATGTGAATATTTACTCTCCTATTCAATTAAGAAAATCCATAACTGCCACCATATTTTAATGTTAATGTATTTTTACACAGCTCTCTGTTTACCTTATTTTCTCTTCTATAACATTAACACTTTTTTTTGTTAAAAATGTGTGAAAGATTAATTTGTAGAATGACGGGATATGTGGGTGTGTAGCACAGGCCAGATGGAAGGGGTGTAACATGACAGTTTTCTTCTGTGGCTTCGTTTTGTTTTTATTGTTGCAAGCGAGCAAAGTATAACTAAAATTATCATTTCTTCTCTGGGCGAAAAGAACTAAGTGGTAAGTTCCTCTTTTATTCCCCATGGCTCTCAGTGCTCCCATGCAGCTGCAGCCGTGTTCAGAATAGCTGACAGGTTGATAAATATTTGTCTAAAACTTCAGCTTATGTATTTGAAGACCACTGTGATTTAAAGAAGGGAATTTGTACTCAGGTTCCATAATTCCATTTCTATGGAGTAGATCTGAATTCAGATTTATTCATAAACAAGAGCAATTCTGTGAGACTTATTAATCTTCTCTTGGCTGGTGAGAGTGAAAACAGGCACCCTTAATGCTGAGAAAAGAGAGAAAAAGGGAAAAAAAAGCTATCCAAGACAAAGCCTTTTTAATCTATAAAGCTATCCATTCAAGAAAGCTTTTTAATTGTTGAAAGAGGGCTGTTCCAAGGCCAAATTCTAATTTACACATAAGTATTGTAGGAGTTTGGTATAGTAAATGTCCTTACTGAAGAATAAAGCAATTAGCACAGTAACTTGCTGTCATCTGGCACGTAAAGGCATTCCAAGAAAAAGTTAAGTGTTGAGGAAAGGAGAGAAATTCAGGACAGCATGTGGGAGAGGAATATGGAGGCTCCTTTTTATGCCACTCAGGAGAAAAGGAGGGGAGAGAAAACCCACTGCAGACTTAATCTGTTCCCTTACCTCATCACGAATTGACCCAAGTTTCTTCCCATCTTTTAAGGCAAGGGGGAAAAAATGCAACCAGACCTAAGGTCCTTCTTAGAGGCTAAAATCCTGAAACCACGATACTGTAAGCAGTAGCTGTATGTTTTGCATCCTCATCCACAAGTGCCCTGTGAATTTGCCCGTGAACACTCGTGTGCTTCGTGAGCTTTGCTGATACTCCAGTCTTCTGTGTCAGTGCTACCCACTCTCTCATATATGGCAAATCATCCCGTTAAAATGGTCACCCTTTTCCCCCCCACAGTATATCCACACAAATCTCGTGGCTTTGCTTTAACATCTTGCAAGTACACCTGATGCAACACTTGTGATCTTTAAACAGGCACTTTCTACTGTCTACAGACACACCCCCCCAGCAAAAATGCTTGCACATCAGGAGACCTTTTTGCTTGTCATTTCAACCACTTTTGGTGTGGGTGCAGTTATTATATGTGTACCAGCAAAAGTGCCTATTTTCCTCCAGTTCTCTTGACTGAAAAAAAGAAAGTTTGCTCAGATTTCAAACAATCATCACAGGTTTCAGTCCAGGGCAGGAATTTCTGAGAAGTCAAAAGTAGTGGAAATGGAATATTATAGTTCGAATAATTTAGCAGTAACTAAATTTGATTTTCTACTGTCTGAGTAGTAAAATAGAGCTGTATTCAATCCTTCCAACCCTCTTACTGCAGATGGAGGATTACTGCATTTTGAGTGTTTTGTCCACTGTAAGTTGCTGGGTCTTTGTTGGGTGATTTAATCAGTAAAAATAACAAGGGTTTTGCCAATTTTTCTATGAAAATACTGCTTTCTGTTAGTGTCATATCACTAGTCTGAGGCTTGCTGAATCAAGAATCCCATTTCTTTTTTTCTCTTACTCATATATTTTTTTCAAACTATAGCAGCTTTATGCCCTAAATTTAATTGACAGCAGTTTTCTACTTTTCTCTTTAGTGTTTCCTTCAAAATTAGGCCTTCCAAGCCTGTGAGCAGCTGTGGCTTCTCTGGTTTGTCAGTTCTTTGCTGTTTAGCCTCAGTTACGTACACAGAGTTACAGGAACTTACTGCAGAGCCACCAGCAGTTTAACTGGTCTGTTCTGGGCTTGGTATCACTGGGATATTTTGCTCCTATGTCACAATATGAAGTCATATCTAACGTTGAGGAAATGGTGCAACTATGAAAAACGAGTGCACTCAGGCAAATGTGAGAGCAGACTGTGGTTGTTGGCATTGCACATCACCCTTTTACACAACACTGGTTCAAAACTGGGTTTGTAGATGTGCAGAGGCTTTTGGGTGCTGTTTTTGCAGCTCATCCCCAGACTAAGTGGTGAAGTGCTGTAGTCACCACACCTCCACCAGGTAGGCAAGGTTCACCCGGATGCGGTTTTTGTGGCTGCTCTTGCCGGCCCTGTGTCCCGTGAGCCCAGTCCATTCACAGGTGGGTTTTGCTTTCTCATCCAGTCAGAACAATCATCACAGAATCACAGAATGGCTTGGGTTGGAATGGGCCTTAAAGATCACCTAGTTCCAGTCACCCTGCCGTGGGCAGGGACACCTTCCGCTAGACCAGGTTCCTTAGAGCCCTGTCCAACGTGGCCTTGAACACTTCCGCTGAGGACGGAAGAGGTGAGCTTAGTGAGTGTCAACAGAGAGGGGCAAGTGAAGCCTCAGCTGGAGATAGGGAGAAAACCAGAAAGTGAGAAGAGGTGCCAACTCACTGCACTTGCACTTCCACTACAAAGACCCCTTGCTGCTTTGGGTGTCTGTCAGGGCTGGTCAGTGTTACTTAAGTCCATGCTGCAATGAGCAGTAGCAAGAATAACTATCAGAAAGCAAAGGCTGCTTGTTTCCAGATAACTTTGTGCATCCTGGCTCTGAAGGAGGTGCCGGAGCTGCTTCCTTTATGCCCACTGGCTTCCACCCACTCCTGAGGATACAGCAGGTGTTGGATGAGGAGATAACCAAGCAGGAACAAACCACATCAGCAGGCAGGAAGGTATGTTTGCCTGGGGAGACCTTTTGCAATTAAAACTAGGTAAAACAAGCAAAACCCATAGCAAACAAAAGCTTCCTCAGCCCAGGGGGTTTGACATCGTTCCTGTGTCCAGGCAGGGAGCCAAGCTGCCCCACAGACGTGCTTCCCGCATCTTCCCTGTCGCTTTCACTTCACCCACCCTCTCCATCCCTTTGAGGAAGAAGAAAAGCTGGAGTTGACTCCCTGTTTAACAAAGCCATCTTATGCCGTGCAAAGCAGTACATGCTCTGCAGGTACACCTTATTCTTTCACTTGGCTGTTTTGGGGTAATAATTCTTCTCCCCTTCAATCGCACCCACTTTTTTTGAGATAATATAGCTTGGTTCCTTGATTTAAAGGGGATTGAAACCTAGGTGGTGGGCCAGGGGTTTAAAAACTATCCCTGTCAACACTACTTATGTCAGTCATTGACTGCGTAATTGTCTGACTTCATATGGATAAGTAGGTTTTAGTTACTGACTGCTAATATTAACAAAAGGGATCTTCTTTTTCCTTCTTAAAAATTCCCAGGAAAACTCACGGTTTCATTGTTAAAAACTCATTGCTGGGTTGGGGGTTTTTTTTGAGTTTTTGTTGGTTTTTTTTAAAAGATAAAGAGGAGAACCCGAAGTGAGAAATCTGTTTTCAAAGCTGTTAAGGCAGTCACACTGAGGCTTTGAGGATGAACAGGTACAGGTTCAGGTACAGGTGGGATTCAGAAGAAAAAATATGCATTTCATCACTGTAAAAATATAAACAAACTCTGCCAAAAATCAAAGTACTGGGGGAAAGCAAGCAGACTATCAAGCTGCATAATCTTATCCACTGCCATCTTCATACCTGATGTACAGGATTTAAATCAGTACTGAAAATATTGGTTGCACAGCAAATTTTCAGAAACTAATTTATTTGGTGGGGGGATTTTTCTTCCTTTTTGTCTTGTATGCTTACCACAGCTGCCACAGGGCTGTCCTTGCTCCGTAGATGCAGCTGAGGATGCAGAGGGATGGCTGAATGCTAGGCTGTTCTAAGTCCTGGGGATCCTGGAAATGGGCATATGCCTGATCAACTCACAGCCTCACCTGGGCCACCCTCAGGAGGTGGGGCCAGTTGCAGCCCCTGAGTACAGCAGTACCCAGCAGCCCAACTGGGAGACACCTCTGGAGTTTTACCATTTTCTCTCTTTGCTTACTCTCCTCAGTCTCTGGCACTGTTGTGGACTTAGGCACCTGGCTCCAGGACAGGTGGGGACATCTTCCAGGTCTCTTGTATGACCAGAGGGCTCATGTCCATCAGGGCAGGTCTTAGCAAGAGGCTGTACTGTGGCCCAGAGCAAGGACAAAGTGCTTGATTTTAGTGCTTCATGCCAATTTGTGTGGTTGCTTTTCATAATTAGATTGTATTTTCTTGCCAGCAAAAATTATTTTCAGCCTTTTTTCCTTTGGTTGGTCGTACTTTGTCTCTAGTCATCATAAAATGCTAGAAGTACCGTGATGCAAAGGTTTCTTGTGTGTCAGCCCTTACTAGCAGCCAGCTTTACAAGAAGTCACCTGCTTTTTCCAAGCGCAAAAGTCAAATTGACCGATTTTGTCAAGAAGCTGAAAAAATATTGTGCATATCTCTAAAAAATATTCCTTGCCCCAACCAAATAAACAAATATTTCTCAAGGCTGAGCAATAATGTCATGCTTTCAAGATATTCTCTGCCAAGGATTTTGTTCTCCTGATGATGGACGAAGACCCCAGGAACTCGCCACAGCCAGAGCTTTCCCACTTCACTGAGAACATGGGGCTACTAATAATTTCAGGGAAAGGAATGAACAAAGAGACTCCATTGAAATCAGCTCTAAAGAAATACAGAATTTGCCTCTGTTCCTTTATTTTAAAAACATTAGATGCTGGAACATTGCTGTTTCTTTCTTCAAGACCTTACTCAGCCAGGGTGGGTGATTGCACCCTCACCCGGCCACCTGCCAACCCTCACTGGAGTGGGAGCCAGGAAGCAAGATCTAGCCCAGCCACCTCACTTCTGGAGAAACAATGATTCCTGTCCTACTAGGCAGAGCTCATATGGAGTGTGATAATTTGTTGATATGCTCCGTAAAAGTTGACACTCTCGGACAGCATCCTCTGTGTTCAGACTGGGTTTTGTAGGAATGGCAAGATGAGCTGAAAGGAAATGACCTGGAAGGTACTCTGCTTCAACTGTTGTGCAAAGAGGAAGGGTGTGCTGGAAAGCATTGAATCTACATAACCTGCCGCCAGCTCACTGGCAAACTTGTGTGTTCTTCAGTGGCATGGGCGTTTCCCTATAGGAACCTCAAGGAGAAAGATCCAGTTGTGTAGGTCACTGGACTAGGACTCAGGACGTGGTCTAGGCTCTGCCCTCAGCAGACGCCCTGTGGCATCCCCTGCCTCAGTAAAGGAGGCTCCAGCTACCAGTGCTGTGCTCTGCAGAGCTGCTTGGGAGGTTCTCAGATCAGACGGCAATGAGCTCCACAGAAAAGCTTATAAATATATTAAATTTATGAACATTTACTGTACGCTGCACACTGAAATCTGCCAACACTAATCCAAAAGAATTACACATTTTAGACCTGAACATAACATACTGTATGCAGTAACTCACATCAGAGCAACCCATATGCTACTGTTAATGTGCCAACTGACACATGTTAAGCCACAAACATAAGAAAGGATTGGATTTCAACTGCATTTTTTGTGTTTCAGTTATTCCTCGGGTCCATTATTTTTATTCACCATTATCTTCTCCCCTCTCTCCAGACAGACTGCTCTCCCTAATATATCTTCCACTGCCCTACCAGATTTCCTGCTAGGTAGAGACTGCCCCAGAGACAAAGGGACTAACATAAGCACATAGGCCAGGAAGCACAGAAATAGCACCCCCCTGCAATAATCTAGGTCACTTAATAGCCTACTTTCAGGGTTCTCGGTGAACCCTGTACCCACTCCTGCTAGGCAAAGAGAAACCCTGAGAAGAAGTGGGTGGATGAGTAGACAGCCAGCCATCCCAAGTGTCAGATCTGACTCCTCGGGAGAGATGCGTCGAGGATGCTCTGACAGAATGTGTCTGAGCTGGAGGCAAATGTTTCTGTATTACATTCATGACACAAGAGCTCTGCCACCTTGCAATATGTGCGCGCTGTTGCTGCTTGATGGTAATAACTGGATTTTTCCAGGGAGTCGGTGAAAGCACCCCAATGCCATTACAATAATTAGGTCTCAAGATTTCTTGACCTAGGATAATCCCCCAGAAATCAGTAAGTTTTACACAAGGCAAGTCAGGAGCAACTGCTGGAGTCTTGGAGCATAAATGTGCCCCATGTAGCAGGGAAGAGTCTGCTTCTCACCTTCCAGGTTTGTCAAGGTGTGATACCAGCAATCAGAACATATGACAAAGGATCAAACTGCCACCAGCTTCAGTTCTCCTCCCCAGTGAGCCAAACCTGTAGATTTGCATGGGGTTAGTACCAAAAATTGTGTGAAGGATGCAATTTCATTATGTAAGCAAGAGGGTTTAAAATAGGAAAACCAAAAAGAAGACAAGAGCGCATGTCATCATGCAGATTTAAACCTCAAACTTTCAGTTACCTTATCAGATAAATACTACTTAGGGAAGCAACTAATGTATTTTATTTAGGGCAGCTACTGAAGAGGATCTGACAGAGAATTAAGTGATA
Source organism: Struthidea cinerea (assembly GCA_013397865.1). Classification (NCBI taxonomy): domain Eukaryota; kingdom Metazoa; phylum Chordata; class Aves; order Passeriformes; family Corcoracidae; genus Struthidea; species Struthidea cinerea. The sequence goes on along the minus strand of VZTI01010902.1, from coordinate 646,568 downwards.
GATTCCGCAAGTATTTGGCAATGCATCAATAACATACTGGAGAACTCAGACTCCTGAGTCTCTTCTTGATTAAAGGAAAGCAGCTGCTGGAGTCTCAGAACTTGAAAAAGTGGCTAAATGTGACATGTGAGAAACCAGAATTTATCTGCCTGCTAGAGCTGACCTAGTGTGAATTGTGGAATGACGGAAAGAATAGCTGGCTTGTGTTTAAGGTGGGAGGTGAGACCACACGGTAAAAATGTCTTCCAGTGCATGGGTAGAGAGAGACCGTGATGCACATAACCCCAGCCTTTACATCAACATATTCCTATGCATTATTTGGATCCTCTTTCTTTCTCTGTCCTTTCGGCCTGTGTGGGAAATGCAGTGTAACTCACAGCGGCATGTGCTGCGAAAGCTAATAATACCCTGGAGATGATGGAAATAGCATCCTTGAGGTAAGAGCTTGCACTTTAATTTCAGCACAGAGAAGTCTTATGGGATTCCCTTATTCAGAGTTATATACCTCACTCTTTTCTAGAAACTTCAAAGTCTTTTATGTTAAAGAATCCTTTCATCATGTCCTCAGACTGGCTTAATTAAATTTAGGAGACTACTGCATTTTTATAAAATAAGCAGAAAAGTGCCTGCCATTTAAGCACAGTCCTATATATAATTTTATTTTTAATATTACTCCAGCTTCTTTTATTTCAAAAATACATGTAATATTTGGATGTGAATGATTGCAGAGCCTAAACTCAAAGAGATTAGGCATGTTGGTAGCCCTGCTAATGAAAGTCTGCAGGATCCAGGCATTTAAGTCAATTCTAAATATAAGACTGAGGGCTATCCGTTAATACTAACTTAAGTTTGATAAAAATAGCTCCCCAAAATCTCCTTCTAATCAGTAAAGAGGAAGGTACTCCCCTTAAGTCTCTTCATTAGATCTGTGGTCCACAGCCCTGCCCAACTTAGGGTCCAGGACAGGACATCCTATCATGCCATTTCCATAAGGGAAACGAAGCAGAGAACAGCTGAGCAATATAGATCTTGCAGAAGTATTTGGAATAGGCTAACATGAATCCTCTCCACGGTGTGTTCAAAACAGTGCCTGGTTTTTATGCCTAAAGTATGTGTCCGACGAGGGGAGACAGAAGTCACCACATGCAGTAAATATTTGAAGTTCAGTAGTGCAAGTTCGGTGGTTGACAGAGGGTGTGATGGACATGAGAAGACCCATGCTATGTCAGATCAAGTGCCCATCTCAATAAATATTCTGCACTGAGCAGTGACCAAAATTTGTTGTGGTAAGACTATAAGAGCAAGAGAAGCAGGTAGTGAAACATCCCCCTGTAACAGTCACCCAGCCTCCATCAATTTGCAACTCAGTGATCTTCTGAGCCAAAGGTGGTGTCTTGGAGTCCTCAGTGGATTTTTTCCTCTATGATTTTGTCCAGTTTCTTCTTAAGCCTACATAAACTTTCAGCTTCCTGTGGCAGACCATCTCTAGCTAAACAACATGCTATGTGTCGAGGTGTTCTTTCATGTATTTCTGACCTGCCATGTTACAGTATAGTCTTGCTTCAAAAGAGCCAGTAAACAGTCTATCCATATTCACCCTGTTTACACTGTTCTTTTGGTTTTTTGACTCCTGTGATCTCCCCTTCTTTTCCAGGCAGAAGAGTCCTATTCTACTTTGTCATTCCTGATATGATGTGCATAAATCTACGAGTTAGATGAAAGTTGAATTTTTTTGTTCAAGAAATGCTAGAGTGGGTAGATGAACAGAAATGCTTAAGCACAAGCAGGAACACACAGGGAACCAGGAAAATTATTAGGCATTGGCAGATGTGTTTCTTGCAGCCTGTGGATCTCCCAGGGTAAGGCATCGCTCCTGCCTAAGTCCCTCAGGTAATTTTCTTGGTCTGCTGATATCCCTGCAGTATTTACTGTAAAAGGTAAACCGTCATGTTTTCCACTCACCCTGTTTTCCCATCAGAGCTGTAGAAAACCTGGTGAAAAGAGACATCCTTCATGCTCTAGTAGCTGTAATGGGAAACTCTTGCTTCTCCTAAACCGTGGCTTCTTCTTGGCATCTTCTATATGGAACATAGACTGGGAAATTTCTTGCAGATCACCCTGCCCCTCTCAAAGGCTTTAACTGATCAGGGAAGAACTCTTGCTCTTACAGAAAATTATGATTAAGGCGGTGAATGTGAGTATAGTGCCTTTAAGTTCACACATATGCGCTGGTCTTGTGGCACTGCTTCCACCTGCAAGGAAGGCTAGGGGAGACAGGCATGCCGGGGCACTGCTGGCATGTCTGTCTGCTTGTTTAGTACTTTCAGTAAAGGTATAGGTGGTTGGGAGGCAAGATCTTTATCACAGAATCACCGAGATTGGAAAAAGACCCTTAAGATCAATGAGACCAAACATTAACCCCGCACTGCCAGCTCCACCACTAAACCGTGTCCCTAGAAGTCTTTTAAATACCTCCAGGGATGGTGATCCAACCACTTCCCTGAGCAGCCCCTTCCAATGCATGACAACCCCGGATGACTTCTCCTGAAAGTGATTTTGGCTGGACAGTATCATATTCATTGCACAGGTGAGTGTCATCATGACACCTCGAACCCCATCCTATCATACAGCTTTTTCAACTTGCACTAAAGTTAGTAAAGAGAGCAGCACAATTGCTGAATTTAAAGTTTTGTCTCTAAATTGGCTTTAAAGCTTAATGCTGCCTTATCACACTTGGGGGCATTACAGGTGGAGTGCGGACCAACATACTGAGGTGCTGGTGTTTCCTTAAAAATAGATTGCATTCCTAGTGACCTTTCACCGCCATGTGTTATCTGGAACTGAAGTTGAATAAGCAAGTCAGAGATTTCATTTCCATGGTTTGAAGCAGTAGAACTGAGATGTTCGTTCTTGTCCTCCCCCCATTCAAGTGCGAATGCAGTCTTTGCAAAGCACTGCTTTCATTTAGCTATACCCAGTTGGTACTTGTTGCCAAATGGAATGTGGATGTGCCTCAGAGAAGATCACTCTTGACTAATGAAATGGCAATTAGTTTATGCAACTTATTAGCATTAGTATTTATTTTACTTTACAATATTACCTAAAAGCATCTCTGAGATATTTAAACTGCAGCATTATCTGTTCAATGCTGTCTTTTAAATAAATAGTCCTAGTAAATGTAAAAAGCTGGCATTTGTACTGCGTGCACCTATGTTATCATCATCGCAAAGCAGATGCAGAATGTAAGGCGACTTGAACAATCAGCACTGTAATTTGCACAGTAACATTGTTTTAGATCTAATTAGTGCTTATGCAGATCCCTTACAAAAATGTGAAAACCGCACCAGGATGTAATTGTTAATGAATTTAGTGCAAAGCACATCTGCATAAATTCCATTTCAGCAAGAAAAAAAAACCAACCTCTAAGTTCAACTGCTATTTGCTCAAGAGCCAAAACACTGTGAATTGTGCCCACTATGTTTTAGCCTTGCTCTGCTGGCTTTGATATTTCAAATAAATACTACGAAGTTAAAGCCTCCAGCTGCAGACCAACCCATCTGTAGATGTTTGTTATATTTGGCAGTATTCAAAGATGATTTGCCTTCCTGCTGAAAAATAAAATAAAAAAAGAGGTTTTCTCAGCAAAAAACCAAAATTGAAATACTTATCAGCCAAAAACTAAAGTTTAAAAATATTCTGCGTGGGTCAAGTGACAGAACTTTTGGAACAGCAGGCATGCATGTATACTGTGCCTATAGTTTGAACCCTGTACCTTGCTCCATGTGTATGCATAAGTCCATCTGTAGTAACTTCTCTCTGAACTGCAGAACATATCCGTGGCTAACGAGTGCCACTAATGGATGCAGGTAACTGATCTTAAACTTGATGCAACAGCTGCCTTAGAAACCGCTCATCTGCCCTTCAAGAATAGCATCGAGATCTATTCCACCACCTTTGTTTCTTCAGAGATGCTTACTGGGGTTTAGGCAGGGCTCTGGAGTTGGTCTTCCAACAGAGAACTGGGCTCATGAGTTTTTTTGTGCCAGCACCAGAAACCTCACTCAAGAGTTTCAAGTTTATCAGGAGTGAGTTTCAAGATGAGAATATTTTTTGTGGAGTCTTGGCTTTATGTGTGGCCTTTATATGCAAATATAACTCAAGGTGGACCTCGCAGGTACCAAGCCTTCAGTGAACTCATGTATGGGCTTCTTTATGGAAGCCTTAGATACATGGTTTTCCTTCCCAAATAGAGCAAGGATGGTTTTTACAAGACCACGATTGTTCTGAAAGGCATTAGCCCATAACGAGGTAAGGGAAAAATCAGAGCAGGAGTCAGGAACACCCAAAACAACAACCCTGCTTGTCTTCCTACCCTGATCTACCAAAAAAATATCTTCTCACAAGCTCAGGTCACTCAAAACGAGTGAGTAACCCAAAATCAGAAGTTACAGTGTGTGATGTTGGAGAGGTCTTACGCACCAGCACATTGATACCTATAGACACAACAGACACATACTTGAAAAAGATTATCAGTCTTGTTCATTTTTTTTTTTTAATTTATGGTGGTTTTTACCCCAAATACGGCACTCACAGTTAGGCTCAGACCATTTCCCCTTTGTTATCATTATCTGAAACACTTTTCATCTTTGTACTTCTTTGCAAAAAAGTATTTTAGCTTTGCATCCATGAAGTTTGGCTGTGCCTTTTGTCTAAGAAATCAGAATGGATTCATGAAAGAGGCGACAGAGCAATTCAGAGAGCTGTCTCTGACTTCAGGCCCTGTCAGAAACTTCCTGTGGGTGATTAAATCAGGCAACCAGTTTAACCTTCCACACTTAATTCTCCATTTCTGAAGAAGAGAAACGATAGCACCAGTTATGTCATTGAGGCATTCATGATGAATGACTATGTTAAAAGATGCTGAGTCATTCAGATATCGTCTGATGCACCTACATAAAAATCTTAATGTAATCTAGATTCTTGCATTAAAATGGATAGCTTCTGAAGTTAATGGATGAATCTAGTGAAAACCTTCATGAGATTGCTATCCATAAATTTGTTAAAAGGAGGTTAGCAAGATGCGCCCTGGCCAGCAGGCTTCAGGTTTCCTTCGGCCAGCAAGAACACGTGCTCAGTGCCTGAGGCCCACAGCCCTTTAAATGTCAGATGATCCCATGCCAGAGACAGCTGCTGTGTCAGCCCGTAGAGCCCGAACCGGTGCTCCCAGACTGCTGGCAGTGGGTGCTTGTTCTCCTGCCTTGACAGCCCGAGGGAGTAGCAGGAGAGGAACAGGAGGGGACCATAGCAGATCTACATGTGATGGAATTAGAGGGGGACACTTGCAGACAGTGAGACCCCAGCAGCACAGTGGCTTGATTGCATTTCTCCATAAAGGTATGCACCACTTCATAAAGAAAACTCCTGTCTGAGCTCTGCACAAAGAACTCAGAGAGAAAATTTCCTGGTGTATGTTTTTCAGTTTGAACCAACAAACAACCATTTAAACCATGCTTTTCATCTCTCTCTCTTTTTCCCTATTCTCTAGTAGAACTCAACATTTCTGTGACTGAAATATCCCTTTCTATCAAAAAGTTATCACTGAGGTTTTCAGAATTACGTGTTAGGTGACACTGGTTTGTTTTGGGCTTCTTTTTGACATGATATTCACAAATGTGGAGGACTTAGGGGACTGAGGGAAAGAGAAAGACTGGTAGACAGGAGAACATGATTGATGGCAGAAGTGGAGTTGAGGATGTTGAACAGAAGGAGGTGAGAGGGAGGTGTGGAGGACAGAGAGAAGTAGGTGTCATTAAAAGGAAATGAGGAGACAAAGAACAGAGTAGATGCGTGTGAACTGCACAGTAAGCTTCCTTTCCAAGAGCTCAAATCTCAGCAGTTATTTTAGTTTTCTGTTTTGTGAGGAAAACTGACACTACAAAAAGATGAGGGGACAGAAATTCATGGAATGCAGCTGCTTTGTACCCACTTCTGGTGGCAGTGAGTTTGGGGCATTAGGAAACAGTTTCCATTCAGAAGGTGGAAAGATAAATGTTGTAGGCACCCAATATAAACTTTCTCTCATGGCTGATAAAATTAATATCTTCTAATTTTTTAGAAGATCTTCAAGTACTTCACAGTTTCCCGCATCCAAAGCCTTTTCTTACATGCTGAGAAATGAGAAGGCACATGAGCTAGCTGGAGTAATGGCAGTCAGCAATGGAACCAGTTCCTCTTCTCCTGACCTGCTTCCCCATCACTGGCCTGACCCTTGGACATGCCTCCAGAAAGAGATTTTCTCACTTAAGTAGCAATTAATGCTTCTATCTTTTGTTTGTTTTTTGGTTCGTTGGTTGTTTTTTGGGTTTTTTATTTTGTTCAACGTGGATTTTGTTTTCTGCTTATGTTTCAGGCATTTCTCTGTGATCTTCGTCTGTTGCTGGAGATGATCGTGTGTATCTGCTTATTTTGAGAACTAGTCCTCCAAGCAGTTGCTCATGGAACTTGAGCAGCCATGGGAATTGCAGCTTGCTGCTGGCCTGGACCTAGGAGAAGCCAAAATGGGAATCCTGAGTAATCCCAGGAGAGGGAAAGTGTCTCCTCCATCAGCACATTGGCTGAAACCTGGCATATGGGCAGGACAAGCAGACGTTTTTTCCTTGCTCTGTGAGCCTTTTTCATGTAAACTGTGCAGAATAGAAAATTCAGCTGTTCCCTTTTCCCACAGGTTAGCATGGATAATAAAAACACTTTACTCTTTGCTTTCAGATATTTTTCTAAACTATTTTGATCCTTGAAACATTTATACTAACAAAGAAATTCCACTGCCTCCTTGTCTCCCTCCCTCCCACCCCCACCCCAATAATTTGCTCTGTCTTGTAACTCTGACTTGATTTTTGGCATATATTTGCATACATTAGAAACGGAGAGAGGATTAAAGTTTAAGAGGAAATTGTGGCTAGTGTGAAAGGGGAACAAAAGGACATCTGTGAAGTAGCCCACAACTGGCAAGGAAAGCTATTCCACCTCCAGCACCAGCTGCAGGGGAAGTGGTGCCCACTGCCCCAACAAGACTTTCTTTGTTTTACTGCAAAAACTGGGAGTGGTGGCTTTTAAAGTGACACAATTTGAGGTGAGGAGCTTCCCTTTTTCCTGCTCTATTCTGATATTGTATGGCAACAGATGTTTTCTAAGCAAATAATTTCTCCCAAGATTACCCTAAAAGAATCTTTCAAATCCAGAGGGAGTACAGATTTATGGTGCTGGGTCTCTCTGCACCCACAGGCAGGCATGCAGGAGTTGCTTCTGTAAATTTCTCCAGGGCTCACTAGCCCTCCTAAACCTGCCACTTCCTCCCAAGGCAGAGTAGGACATTTTCTGGCACTGCTTGGTCCTGCAGCAGCAGCAGGAGCTGGGGACTGTGTGGAGGATGTGACAGACGGGGGAAGGTGATGCGGGACAGGAAGCAAGCTGGAGCTGAAGGGAAGGCTTGAGAGTAAAAGAAGAGGACAAAAAGATGGAACAGGAAGAAGAAATGTGTGCAAAGCTGGCTTTCAGTGAGGTAAGAAGGAATTGAGCTTGTTCTGAGGAGGAAAGTCAGAGAGGAAAGAGATGGGGAAACACAGGAACGTGAACCTTATCCCACCCAGTTGAGGGAGACACTTTTCAATTCTGAAATGGGGGAAGCACTTCGGTTGCATTATAAATGTCCTTTCAATACTCGGTGAAAACAATACTCCAAAACCTTGCTTACCTTCTGCTCGCAGATCCTCTGCAAGGTGTAACATGTTCATCCTCTTGCTGGGGACACTGCAGAGAGCAGTGTTTTGAGGTAGACTGATCAAACCTCTTTCCTAACATTTGCTTTTCTCAAGAGTTTAAAGTGCTGCAGCCACTCCTCCATTAATATTCCCTGAAAATATGGTTTTGTGCCATGAATCTGCAAGGTGTGAGATCTGACGCTTCTGTGTTTCCTTCCTGGGTGTACGAACTTGGACTGCTTGGCTCCATTCCCCCCTCTGCCTTAGCCACTTTGCTGTTCCATTCTCCCCTGGCTACATTCCTGCTTGGAGGCCACTGAAGACTGTGAGGTCAAAATGAGTCCTGGGGATTTTCCCCATGTGAGATTAGTGTTCACACGGCGGTGACAACCTCCCTATGTGTGCCCAGCCCATGCATTTTGTATGCTGCAATGAGTGTCTTCCAGACAGACTCATCCACACTACTTTCATCAGGCTGGAAGAGTCCTCCCAGCCTTCCACCATCATTAGGCTTTAATTAAAAAATAAAAGTAGCTCAAACCACCGGCTTTAAATTACTTTCATGGAAAAACCAATCAGCCAACCCACCAAAAAACCTGCAGGGGCTTTCATTGGAACATATGCAACTAAAAGTCTCTGGAAATTCTCATGCGTGATTTGATTTTTTGTAAATCACTCGGTGACTGCCAGGTCCCTTCTTTCCTTGTGTGCACTTGGAAGAGGAGAAGAGGAAGAGATCTAAGCTTACAGTATGCCCAGGAGTGGCAGAGATGAATTCTTTCAAAGGTTTGAGGATTTTTGCTACTTCGTTTTTCAATTTGTTCCATTTAAAGAGGGTGGGATTTCTTCATAAACATGTGAATTATAGTTGGAAGTACTGACTAATACGAGTACTAACTGCTCAGCTCAAGGTCATGCAGTTTTTAGGTGACATGTAGTAAGGAGGCATGGGGAAGGTTTAGAAAAAAAATACTGCTTTTGCATGTGATTTTGAAGGGAAATTATTTTAATTGTTGAAATTGTAAGCTAATTTTTGTAGTTGTTGTTAACCCATCTTTAAGCAGATACATTCCTAGTTGGGAGAGTCCTGATTCCTAGTCTCTGAGGGGAACATGAGGTACTGGGTGCCACTGAGAGGTTTACATTTCTCCCTATCATTGTCCTCATAAACTGCTACATGGAATCTTCTGATGAAACCTGACTAATAGATAGATATAAAAAACTCTTCTATTCATCCATACTGGTAAAGCATACCTGATAAGATTTAAATAAAAAAAAAAGGTGATCATGTTGTTAGTAGTCTGAAAAATAGCCTAGAATATGAAAGAAGAGATCATCTTTTTCCCTGCCTCTCACTCGATGAAATAGGCTGACTTTCCATTTAGGCCTCTTCTGGCTCCCATGTCTTTGTGGATGCCACCAACCAGGCAGACCAAATCTCCTTGCTTCTCCCTGTGTTGGCTTCCAGACACTGTGGAACAGGCTGTGTGTATTTCACAGTCAGAACTGGGCATCACATGTAGAGTTTGAGGGTTAGTGGTGGTATGGCTGGTGCACAAAAGGGAAAACCACCTGGGTTCATGAAAGCTGTCACTCTTCAGAACTTGATCCTACAAAAACCAGGAAAAAATATGTTCGTTGCTAAAATGGTAGCACAACTACATCAGCAAAAGAAACAGAACTCAAGTACAAGAGGGTGCCATTTTTTCCTAGCAGTTTCAAGGCAAAGCTGTCCTAAAAGATGGTGTGGAGAGCAGCCAAATAGTGCTGAACTGAGGGGCTCATTCTGAAATTCAGAGTGCAGAGACACTTTGTGTGAGAGAAGGTTCATCTCAGATTGACTGGACCTGACTCACAGAAGAACCAACTGACTTGTAATAGAGTAGAGTGGCATAGAATAGAATAGAATAGAATAGAATAGAATAGAATAGAATAGAATAGAATAGAATAGAATAGAATATTTCAGTCGGAAAGGATCTACTACAGTATCCAGTCCAACTCCCTGATCAATTCAGGGCAAGTGAATTAGTTGTTGATCTATTTTTAATATATTTATCTTTTTTGTCACACACTTATGTAGCTGTTAGATATTAGTGCATTTTCTTCATCGTGGCACAAAGATTTTGCCTTTATGCTTACTGTCTGACTGAAAAAGGAGATAATAATCAAAATGAAAGTATACATTTCAAAGAATTGAAAATATTGTAACTTTTTCTCTATTTTCACAAGAATGAGCTCTACAGTAAGCACATTTCCATGCGGCTGTTCACTGTTCCAGCACTATTCTGTGACCTTTTTTGAAAGTACACAATCTAGTGCTGATTCAGGACAACATTTCATGCCATGTCAGCCCATCATTGGCAGGAGAAAGAAAAGAAAGGATCCAACCCAGATGTTTCTCAGAATGTTCTGATAAACTCAAGATTTTAATGGCATTTGCTACAATAGAAAAATAATTAAAAGAGGGGGAGAAAAAGGCGAGTGGGAATGCTGGGCAGTCATGCAGAGGTGATCACTAAATGTCCTTTATGTACCCAATTTGTTCTTGATACTTAAGGACACTGTGGTGCTTGTACATGAACTGGAGCCACTTGTCACTAGAAAGGCTGCCAGGATTAAATCAGTAAGAAATTGTTTATTCAGCCTGTTCAAACAAAAAATGAATTGTTTTGATGAATGAGATTTTTTTTAATGAATTAGCACATGTCATGCCAGTAGTTTTTAAATGTAAAGCACTGAGGCGGTTTTTTTTTCCTTTCATTCTGACATAACTGCCCTAAAATAACTGAAGGGTTCCAACAGCAGCACATTACATTATGTATTGCAAAGGACATAGTTGCCACTGTAGGTAGACAAACACCACTTAAAAAATCCCAACCAAACAACAAAAAGCAGAGAAAAAACCACACACACAACACTCCATACCTTGCACATATTCTGTAGCAGCTTTGAGAAAATCATCTTCATTTTTTACAACAAAAAACATCCACTGTTTCAGTTAAATGTACTTTCAGTGATGATGAACATTTCTAAGTCCATCTAGTAGGATTATTAACCTTGGATCAAGCTCTTCAGCTTCTTTTGAGAGAGGTCTTAATAATGGTGATAATTTGCATGTATTGAACTAAACCCCAACCTTCCCTACTATTTCAGAAGGGAACTAACCTTCCCTTTGTGGAAAGCTGTGTGCCTCATCTGAAGCTGAGCTTGCCAAAGTGGGGAGACAACAGCCGCACATCCACCTTGCAAAGGGTCGGAAGTATCACCAGTCCTTGCTGGTTGCTTCCAACACCCATGAGGGGTGAGTTAAACTACACTTTTTGTGTGAAAAAGCCCCAGCTGAACCAAGCAACTCAAAGTCATACATAGGTTCACCTTGTCTATGTGAGTACAATATTTCAGCTTCAGTTGTTATTATTAAGAATGAGATGACTCATAATTATTACATTGATACATTTCCCCTGTTGGAACCTCCATGTCATTGGCATAAACTAGTTTACACACTGCTCACGCTCAGGAATGCAAAGGTTCTCCTTGGAAGAAATGTGTGGCCTCAGCCAAGATGAGGTCATGCCCATTGAAACTGTGACATTGTACCCACTCTGGCTGGAAGGGGTATGGTGTCTGGACAAGCCCTCGGTTATAATTAGCAAATTAAACTTGCTCCATGCTCAAGGCAGAGAATCTGGCATGGAAAAGCTCCAAAAGCTTTTTCAACCCATTCCAAATTGGCCACTGTGGTGACATAATTAAGACAATAGGAGTGTTATATTTGGAAATGCTGCTAAAAATAGGTTACCTTATTTAAGGAGCATCTCCTCCCCTGGTAACTTTTGGAAATACCTCTGGCTGAAGGAAGGGACAGTGAAGAGAGAATTCACTGATACACTTGGAAAACAAGTAGCCAAAATCTAAATTATGGCTCAGAAACCATACCACCAAGTCCATTTTATTTTAAAGTCTTTCTTGACCCCTTGCTTTTAAGAATAAACATGAAAGAAATAAAATATGTGTATATAAGAAATAACTAATAGAGAAATCTATACTGGTTGTCTCTCCTGCGTTGTTGATTCCTTTCTGTTGAAGCTATCATTTGATGAAGCAGAACATTTACAACCTGCTTTGATCAAATGCCACGACATGCAGCAGTGCTTCCAGAGTACCCAACTTCCTCATCTGATTCCCTGAAGTAACATGCCCTTGCATAGCTGGTGGTTGTTCCTGGCAAGGCCTTCCTGCATATTACTGCTCAATAGGCTTGTTAATTAAGACAGCAAACTGAAGCTCCACATTTTAGCCATATTTAGAAAATCTCGGGAAATTTTGCATAATCTCCACACCTTGACAGATTTGTCCCTGTTAGCATTTGGATTACATTTCTTTGGTTAATCTTTTAAGACAGTAATAATTAATATTTACAGAGCTTTCACATGAGAACTTGGATTTATGTTACAGTCTTCATGTGTTTACTGCATCTTGTGCTTATAGACAGAGCAGATGGCTCAGTATTGGTGATTTGACTTTACTGGTAGTGGAATGAGTATGGAAAATGTTTAGGAGATGTAACCAAACTCGGGGTGCAAATCAGTGACAACGCTGGTACGGGAACAATTCTCCAAACGGCAGCCCTGAAAGATAAACAGTAGTCTTGTAAAGCTGCCCTCATGCCTTCTTAAAATGTGAAGGGCAAGAAAACATTCTGACATAGGAATGAATAAATGGCAATGCTGACCTCTTGGTGTGCTGGTTTCTGGTACCCTGAATCACTTGGAATAAGAGTGTGGTCAGTGAATTGTTCTCAGTGGAGTTGTTCACAGAAGGAGTGCTAACTGGAAGGAGGGAGGGGATCTGAAGGCCGCCATGTAAGCAATGTGGTTTTGCCACCTAGATTATGCAGGTTTAGCAGTTCTTAAACT
>VZTI01010902.1:590675-633837 GCA_013397865.1 Struthidea cinerea | reverse complement strand
CCATCCCATCCCCATCCCCATCCCCATCCCCATCCCCATCCCCATCCCATCTCTCTGAGTTTCTAACTGCTTGAAATTGAAGATCATGGGTCTTGGAAGGTATTAAGGCTGCTCCCTAGCACCTTGGTGACAAACGTTTCCTTTCCTTGCCTGTAGCTGATGCTACTTTTTGGCCCAGTTTGTGCTCCTAACCCCACTTTTTAAACAGAGAAGTATCTGTGCTCTTACCACAGAGACAGTTGGTCCATCCCTACCAGAACTTCACAGCCTTTAGTGAAACCTTTCTGAGCCTTATTTCCCTTATGCACGAAGGGCAGATGTTGGCCCTGCTAGAGTCAAGCCCAGCATGGTGACACACCAGGAAAGGCCATACACCGTGGCAGAGGAGACACAGGGTACCTACACAGTGGCCCTCAGTGGAGGCTTCCCTGGCTATCCTTGAGCTCACAGCGACAGGACAAGCCTGAAAAGCAGCAGTCAGGAGAAAGCAACAAGACGCTTTACAAAATAGTGTCCAGTTGTTCTATTTTCCATCATAAAACAATTAACATTCTCACCTTGATAGTGTTACACTGATAATGAATACTCCATGTCATTCTTGTTTTTAATGACATTGCTCTCTTAAACCTTTGGTAATGTACATACACATGCAAATATCTGTCTATTACAAGAGTTTCTGCTAAGATTCCCCATCAGCTAAAAAATGTTAGAGCCACCATCAATGAATCAAAATGTACAATGGGGTTTCTACAGAGTTTGGAGCACTCCTTCATAAGTGATGTGAAGGAGTAGCTGACAGTGTTAGGAGCAGGGTAAGAGTAATTTAAAAAAATCTTTTTGAGTGTCAAGGAAAGGTTGAAGAACCAGGGAAGTCTAGAGAAAGATGAGTAACTACAGGAAATTTTAAGGACAAAAGAAAATAGTAAAGCAAAGCTGAGGAGCAGATGGGATGGGGGAAAGAGGAAGAAGAGGGGTATAATGCTGCACTGTAATTTAGTATTTCTTCCCAAGAGGAGCACATCTTGTATTCTCTGTGAGCTGAACTTCTTGAGCGTCACCTAAAAATGTAACCCCTTCTCCCACCCCTTCCTTGTGTCAGAGAATCTGCCATTTAAACAGCCAAACTAAAATCTCTCCCCTAACAGTTCTGCTTCTGTTTGACCTTAAAAGTCTACATTATTCCAAGGGTAATCCCTGGAGGAGTATTTAAAACAACAGCAGCTTGGGGCAGTCTCCAAGGAAGATAGAAGGAAACTCAGCATTCCCAACAAGCAGTTTCCTTGCGTCCTCACTGTTGTCCATTGTGGCCTTTTCTGGATTTCATGCTGTGAAAACTGGCTTTCATAACACTTTCTTACCTGTATAGCAAAAATCAATTTACCTTTGCATAAACAAATCTCATATAGACTGACTTATCTTCTGCTTAGGTTTGTCCTACTTTATTTGACCCCTGGATTTCAGGTCTTCCTACTGACCTTGGCTAAGATGGTTTAACGATGACTGGTAGCATGCAGGGCTGATGTAGTATTGAGCAACAACTCTGCTTTCACAGCTTTATCAAAGTGGACTGTCTAAGTAAAGTGAACAGCCTTACACCAGGGATGAACCCCAGTTCAAGGTGACAGGGTTCAGCTCCTGGGAGCATTACCTCATTTCTTCCCATCTGTCCAACCACGGACAGAATACCTAATAATACCTAAGTGGAAAAGCTCCATGTAGACAGGGGCATCCCTACTGGCAGAAAAGGTTGGGGCAGGAGAGGATGCCCATTTCTCTGCTCCTCTTCATCAGTGTGTGCTGGAGCCAGTGAGATTCCTCCAGCTTTGAACCAGTATATCTAAGAACCAAATCTGGTTCTGCACTTGGCAGAAGCAGAGATACAGAAACATGATGCTCAGCCAGATCTGCAAATAAAGATCTGCTAGATTAAAGGGCAGATATACAGTAGATGTTTTGCTTTCCTGGTAGCCTGGAGAGAACCACCCAGACTTCTAACTTGTGTACGTATACTTTCAAAAGGGCAAAAATGTTGCTTTCATAAATTAATTTCACACACTTTACAGAGATAAAAATAATCACTGTGACATTTTGTTTGTCTTCCTTTTTTCCTGTATGCAAGCAGCCAAATCTCAATTACTTACAGCCCTAAATTCGTTCCGCTCAATTGTGAAAAGCCCCCGCAATATTCAACAGGAGGGGAAGAATTCTGATTTGTGGAAAGTCATCATGTTTGCAGAGAAAGCAAATTTCCTCCTCTCCCAATATGCTGTATATATCAGCCAAAACAAGACTCTTATACCGAGTGCCAACTGGTATGAATTCCAACCATTTTATGTATTATATATTAATGTTATAAAAATACGCACCCCGATTTTTATAACAAGAGAATTTGTTGTGGCAATATCTGACACCACTTCTGAACTGACGTAGATGTGACAGCCTAATAAAAACTTGCCTGCCAGCATGATGGCATTGGTTGTGGATGCAAAATTGCCTCGACAATTCATGGGGTTCTGTACTGGCTTTTCTTTGGTAACAACCATATCAGACTTGCTGAGCTTTTCTGTAGCTACTTACTACACTCTGAGCTCAACCAGGTCTAAAAAAGATTGAAGTTTGATTATGTTTCTTCTTATATATTACAAGTAACAGAAACTGTGCAGACGCTAGTTTGTTCTTTTTTTTTTTGTTGATACCTGGGGTGTGACTACTCTGGATACTTCAGCTGGTTCAGAGAAGACCCTTTCTTTTCTCTATGAAATCTCATTGGCATTTTCCTCCATGAGGGCAGATGTCTCACAGGAGACATCTTTTGTGGTTTCAGCATGTGATGAAGGAAAGCATTACATAAACTCAGTGAGGGCTCTGGAGATCCTGTGTGTGCATCTGTGGAATAGACACAGACTGCAAAGAAAATCTGGGATCAGCGCACAGATTTTTGTCAGGTTTGCTGAATAGAGAGCCAGGGTACAGCAGTGGATGTGATCACCTGCAGAAGCTGGGACGAAAGCTCCCGTTCTGTGAAAGCAGGCAGGGGCGATAGGAGCACGCAAGTGTCATTTAACGCCAAGAGCCTCTTTGGTGCAATCCTTGCCTCCTGCTAAGTATATACGAATGTAGAAACTTCGGCTGATAAGGTATCTGAAGATATAAAATCAAAAGATTATGTATTTTTGCGTGCAAATTCAGTGAGTCCTGCCTTATGGTGGTGCAAATCAAGACTGCTGCCAAGGCAGTGGATGCAAGTGTATGTCCTGCACCACAAGCAATTGATGCACCACCGGCATGACTGGGGGAATGAGACACTTGCGTGATGAGTGTCATCTTGCAGGTGACCTGCCTTGTCCTTCCAGGCTCACGAATTGTATCTCCAAGACTGGCAGACATATTGACTAGTGGGTAGCTATGACAGAAGTGAACTAGATGGTCTATTTACATAATTACCAAAAGGTATGACAAAACCAAACCGTACGGTCTCTACTCATCGTGAAAGCTGGTAGGAATAGCTTCCCCTGGACAGGGAAAGTTTGCAGGGCCTCAGACTGCCGGGGCAAATTGTTCCGTGGGCCCATTGGAAGGGTCACAAATGCCTTTTAAATTTCCCGGTCAGCAGCAACAGGAAGCCCTGACCGCAGCAAGGCATCGCCGGCGCCGGGGCGATGCGGGCGGCCAGCTGCTGGCAGGGATTAGGAGGATCTGCCCCTGCCAGGTGCGGGTGTCGTGCTCCTTAACCAAACATTTTTATGTGCTGATCGCCTCCCACGTAGGAGACAGCTGTTCCTTCTCCTTCTTATCCAAATGTGTGCTTCCCTTTAACCTCTGGTTTCTTAAGCTGCCAGCTTCTGTGTCATGGTCCTGTGAAGTAGATAGCTGTCCCCTTGATTGGTCAATCTCATTGACTTCAAAGGGTAACCCTGCAAAAACTGGTGTAGAACACATTTTTTGTTAGCTAGCTGCTTTTTCTGATTTTCCCCTTTCACTTTTACTTTCCTCTTCCTTTCTCTCTTTCCTTTTCCTCTCTCTCTCTCTCATCCTCCCTCTCCCTCAAACAGGGGTGATTTCCAGCTGTTTTCTCTCAGAGCAGGGAAGACTTCCCCCTAGACTCTCCTGTCAGATTTGAGATCACCTCAGGGCCCCACTGATTTTTTTTTTGGCCTTTGCCTTCCAGGAAATATACCATTTTCTGCTGGTTACAAAATCATCACATCTATAGGAAACAAGCGGTACCATTTTCTAATGCTCACAGAGTGTGGAACTCATTTCCCCTTCAACAGCATTCTTTTAGTATGGCAATTAGTATTGTTAATAGTAACTGTGCAACACATGTTGCAGAAATATTTGACCCAGAATCAGGACCCCACTTTTAAGCTAGAATTGCTCTAAAGTGCATGAATACCTGAAAACATAAGTAAGAGGCAACTCTGCTGCAGGATAGCTACCAAAATGCCACAAGGGGATGATTCCAATAATTTATAGACTGACTGAAAAACAGCTGCTTTTAAAGGAGCAGATCATTGCAGATGAAACAACAAAGAATAGAGAAACCTACTAGAAGGCAGTAAAGCCTGATGTGTAGTGCTTCAGCACTGAGGTTTTGTGGCTGGAGAGCTGAATTAAACATAATTCAGGGACACCAGTGCCAGAAATCTCAATAAATTGTGCTTTATCCAAGATCCTGGTGTGCTGGGTACCAGAAAGTGAAGAAAGAATATCCCAGTGAGACAAAACAAGCATCATCGGTTTTTATCATGGTCTGCATTGCCATTTATAGCAGCAAGAGCATTTTCTCATTGGAGAAGGTTCTTCTTCAGGGTCCAGGGAAGAGAGGCTGTGCAAACCCTGCCCAGGCTCATCAGCTGAGATGAAATACAGAGCTGTGCCTGCTATCTGAAAAGAGTGAGAGTGTGCTGCAGATGGCTTTGCAACTTCACAAGTTTGTATCCTTTGGCTACAAGGGAAAATGGACACCTAGAGTGAAAGTGGAGGCTGATCACACAGGCTTAAGATGACAAAGATGATCCAAAGCTGAGACAAAAACAAGGTTGTCTTTCCCAAAGTGATTACAACTACTGTAGAGACATAGTTAGACCTCTGAAGAGCCTGGAGATGCAGTTCCTCTAGGTACATGGAAAGATCCAATACTGAAATTTCATATTTGGCTGGGAAGGGAAGGTCCAGTCTAGTCTGGAAAAGATACTGTATGCTTCTTGGATGTGCAAAGCCCAGTAAATCCCAAAGACAGAACCTGCAGAGACATTTGTCCTCTCTCAGCCACAAACGCATCAGAAAACCTGCAGTAGCCAAGAAAAAGCAGACAATGTAATGAGATGACTCTCACCCAGCCCTATATATCATTACTTATTTTATCTTCCAAGGCAAATGTACAGGTATTGGGACCTAGTCCAGGAAAGCACTTAGGGCTGTATTCTGATAGCATGCAGAAGAACAGTACTTTGCTCAGCAAACAGCACCAGTGAAGACTTTGAGGCAAATTATGGCATCAAATTTGCGCAGTGTAAAGGCACCAGCATTTGTTTCCTGGGCGTTTGCGTGCTGCCAACTCCAGTGCTGCAACTCACTGCTGCAGGTTATTCACTTGTGCAGGTGCTCTGCTAATAGACCTAACCAGGGCAAGGAAAGAGGAGGCAGACCTGCCTCTGATTCCCCCTTGAAGCCTGCTGACAAAACAGTCTGCAAGGGACCTCCAGAATTCAGGAATTTTCTGCAAAAGCACACTTGCCCTGTGGGTCAGAAGAGTGAGCTTTGGAGCACAGGCTATTAATTCCTGACTGTTTAATTCCATAAACTCTTCATAGAGGAATCCAGAAGTACCTCTGGATGAAAGTGCAAATAATCTGCATTGGTGTTGGACCAAGAGAAGTGAGTAATTTTCCTCTTTCCAGGCTCCCAAGAAGATCCCCAGCCTGCAGCTGAAGCACCTAGATGAGTCCTGGGGAAATGACATGGGGAGCGGGTAATGTTGAAAGTGTCCTGATTCAGAGCCCAGGGAGAGACTTCCATTGACCTAACTGAGGTTTGGATCAGAGGCTGCAAGAGCATGCTCCAGATTTGAATTTAAGGTCTGCATAAAATACTGCAGAAAGAAACCCAAACCTTAGACAATTTTCTGATTTGGCAAAGAAGTTACACTGCTATATGAAAAAGTGCACATCATTTCAGTGAAGAGAAATCAGGTTAAAAAATAATTTAGAAAGTTGGATTAACTCCATCAACATAGGAGTTGATTCAAGGTAAGGAATGGAATTGCAGCAAAAATTAGTGGTACTCTGTTCATAAATGATCAGTCAGTGACTGTCAGGGTGACTGCAGTGGCTTCCAGGCTCCGGGCACTTTACGGGTGGTAAATGAATGATTTCTCAGTTTTATTCTGGGGGTTGGACTTAGTGTAGCAAAGGTCTGGGGAAGAGATAGAAGTAGTAAGATGACAGTGGGGGAATAGGGCTATTTCAGTGGTTTAGAATGGGGTTTTTCATAAATTTGAAAGTCTGCCTCCCTGGCTTTGGTTGAGACAAACAGGGTCAACTGCTTGGCCAGGGCACACCATGGCTCCTTGTGGCTGCTATGCCCAGATTTCTGCTTTGCAGAGGTGCAGCAAAGACAAGAGAATGAGTGGGTATTGGAGTCCTGTCCCAACCATACCCAGAAATCTGGAAGTTTCCCCAGGTTAGTTGTCTCCCCAGGGTTACACAAGGTTCACTCCAGGTTACACAAGGAGTCTGTGGTAAAGCAGACTTCTTGATGCTAAACCAGTACCCAGACAACCAGCTTTACATGGTACTGGGAGAGCATGCCAGGCACAGTAGGCAGCATCTGGATTGGGTGAAGGAGGTGACCATCAAGGATGATGCTAAGCAGACAAAGAGCCATTTACTAACTAAATTTCCAACCTGCAAATGCTGTCGCAACAGCATATGCTTTAATCATATTAGAAAAATTGCACTTCTGCTTCCAAAATCAATTTCATGGAGATGTTGCCTCCATAATATACAGGGCTAGATCCTCAATAAGGTAATCAGCAGAGTTGTGTTGACTTTGGAGAAGATGTAATGATTCATATTTGCTGGGGAGCTGATCCTCAATCATGGATGTTGAGACAAG
The DNA here is from genome assembly GCA_013397865.1 of Struthidea cinerea. Taxonomy (NCBI): domain Eukaryota; kingdom Metazoa; phylum Chordata; class Aves; order Passeriformes; family Corcoracidae; genus Struthidea; species Struthidea cinerea. The sequence goes on along the minus strand of VZTI01010902.1, from coordinate 626,718 downwards.
AGAAAGAGTCGAGCTGTGATGACTGAGCAGCATCTTGACCATGATTAACATGTTTCTTTTCTGGGGAGTTGGGTGAAATATGGTCTCTGTGCAGAGAGGCAGCACCTGTCATAGACAGTAATTAAATCCCATGTGACCTTTATTTTGAAGGTTTAAATGGAATAAAAATGGTGCATAGAGGTTAATCTTATGAGTAAGATTTGGTGTATTTAGAACACGGTGGGCTCAAATCATAAATGTGTAAAGACCAAATAAAAATGTAATACATATTACAAAAGTAAAAGGTCTTTCTGTATCATGGACACCTACTGCATATACAGAGCAGAGGGAAAAAAGCCTTCATTACCTTTTTTCCATGAACAAATGGCTGCATTTTACTGTAGGTCTTCTTAGGAGCAGGAAGCTCATCCCAAGGTGAATAGAAATTTTCTTCAGGATGTATCTGCTGGTGTACAGAGAGGGGAATAGCTGCTGCCCCCGCCCCAGTTGCCACTCCAGCTGGGATATCACAGCCTGGCAGTAGTTCTTCAGGGACAGCAGTGAGCCAGCATGTGCAGCAACTGTTTGAAGGGGGGATTAAAGCACATCGTAAAAGTTTGCAGCCAGAAGCAAGAGAGGAATGTTTTCATGAGACATCCGTAGGTTATGAAGCACTGGGTGTGCAGGCAGCTATTAAATAAAAGGCAGAGAGCAAAGCACTCACAAAACACAGGAAACCAAGTTTATTTCTCAAGAAGCCCAGCGAGCAGTGAGGCAGTAGCCCAGGCGAAATCCTCACCTCCCTTCCCTCATTTCAAACATTCAGGTTGGTTCCTGCTGTAGGTCCATGTTCCTGGGTTACAGGTAATGACCAGGCAGTGGTGGCTGACAGCTTTGAAGGGATGGCTGTGTGACCAGCTGTGGGGGTTGCTCCTGGTCCCCACTGGGAGCTGGTAGTGCTGGCTGCATGGCCATGTCCAGGAAACCAGGAGAGCTGTGGCTGTCAGGAAACCAGGAGAGCTATGGCTGTTACTTGAACCTGGCTTGAAGGAAACAGACCTGGTTTAAACTGCCCGGGTCAGCTCATCATCTTGGCAACTTGGAAAAGAAAATTTACTGCAGCTGTGCCAATATAAAGGACCTACTCCTGATTTTAAGAACATTTGTAGGCTGGGTTTTGAAGCAGTCTGCTAAGACCAATAGCTTAATCTGTGCTTGAATTAGGGGGACTGGAAATTTGGGTCTTGCTTTCAGTATCACTATTCCTTGTGGTATATCTGGGAGTACAGCTGAGCAACACAGCTTTAACTTCCTCTGCTTCAAACTATTCCTTTTTTTGTTTCATGAGGATTTATATTGTAGTTATCACTTGATATAAAGTGTGGCTGACTAACTAGTGGTTTTGTACTGTACAGCACAAGGTAGGGGAGCACATGACTAAACAGAGGACAAAGAATTGCTTAAAATGGCTGAGTACTAAAAACCTCTCCAGCCGTGACAGTACGTACTCATTTGAGGTTTTTCAAGCTGTTAAATATTTTTCAATTCAGTATTTTTATTGGTTTGTCCTGAGTCTTGTCCTTTTTTTTTTTTTTAAATCCTCTTTCCTGTAAATTCTCTTTACTAAAAATACCGACCAACAGTCTCTTTGTGCAGTGAAATCAGGTTGGTGAAAACTGGTTTTGTGCAAGCAGCATGATAAAAGGTGCATTCAGAAATATATCCAACAAGTAAGCTCTGCAGGGTGTAAGTCTTCTGAAAAGGGAAGCCGAATCCTCCAAGCCCTTCCACTGCAGGCTTCTATTGCTATTGAAGACAGCCATGAATAAGGTTTTGCAGGATCGGGCCCCAGAGTTCAGCAAAATTTACTTCCTGCCTGCCCTCTATAGCATTTAACAGCTGAAATAAAAGAAGGAATTAATTTCTGTTTTAAATTCTTGGCAAGCAACTTCATCTCGTTGCTTATCTTTTCATGGGAATCAAAGGATACTGCCTTGTTACAGCTACTCGCAGAGCAGAGGCTCGAGGGAGAGCAAGGTATTTGCTTTCTCAGATGACAATCAGGCTCTAACCGGTGGTATTTTCAATAACGTTTAACAAAGCTGCATTGCTGAAGAATAGGCAATATTGTGGCTTCTCCATTTTTTCATTCTTGCCCTAAGTATGGTTCCTTTTTCAGCCAAAGAATTAACTATTTCCATGATGCTCACCCGGCGCCCTGCTCTTCCCAGTGGCTTCTGTCAAACTCCGTTTCATTGTGAAGCGTTGCACTTTTGGAAAATATAGCCCACCAATTTGGTGGTAAACAAGCGTTGGCTTTAAGACAAAGCTTGTTTTAATCTCCATGATCAGGCTACAGATCTGACCATGTTTTTTAACAAACCTCTTATGAAGAAATCCTATTCATGATTATTATCTATATGAGAATAAAAATGTCTAATTACCTTATATTAAATCTGTATTTATCAATTGTGGTTTTCTCTGGGAAATTATAATTTGCAGAAATGCTCCACATTCCAGGCTGTAACAGTTGGAGGTGGATGTCCTTAAGGATGGAAAAAAAGTTCTTTTTTAAATGGCACATTTACTAATTATAAAATGCTCTTATCTCTCTGCAGCCAAAGCCAAAATGAACATGTGCCTTGCACTAAGAAATCCCAGGATTGTCACAACTTGTGCCAGCTGTTGAGGTTATGACACCTGTGCCAGCATCGCCAGCTCTGCCCACTGTCATCTGTTCCAACTGTTCCATCTGCACTGTTTGTACCAATTCTCCCATTTCTGCATCTGTACCTTCTGCAGAAACGGGTCCAACAATGCCAGCTGTGTCATCGGTGCCAAATATGCCAGATGTTCTATTTGTCCACCCTGGGCCAAATCAATGTAGTTTTGTGCTCATTAGTTTTAGCTGGTAGATTCTATTTCACAATTTTTTGAGATGCACTTAGATCGAATCAATTCTAAATCACCACTACAACTGCTTTACATCTATCTCACCATAAACAGAACTTTGTTTGTCATCCCATGTTTGGTCAAAATTATTTTAATCTTATTAAATTGCACGTGGTGATTTGAGTTCTGTCTTAATGGCAAGATTATTTTTTTCTTGTAGAGGATGTAGCTGCAGAGAAATGAATAGAAAAAGATAAGGGTCATGGTGTGCAGGCTGTAAATAATCCCCGTGGTTACAGTAAAAATTGCCCACACAGTGATGTACTGACTGAGAAATCCCTGGTCCTGATCCCTTATTCCACCACTGCAGATGAGGAGAAGATCATCTGATGCCAGTTTATTTGCACTGAGTACCTTCAGCTGTGAGGGGCAGAGGAAAATTAAGCTCTGGTTGTGTATTGACCAGGGCAGGTTTAACAGGGCTGTGCTAAAGGTCTGTTCTCTTCATGACTGTCCTGCTCAGGAGAGAGGGAGCCACTGTGCTGCCAGTGCCCCGCCACAGCCAGCCTGTGGCTGCACCCGGTCTCAATAGCTTTTCTACTGGGAAGTGTAACCTGTATTCATTTGGGTGGCAAGTGTTCCGCCTTGTCTGTGCTTCGCTAATGACATAATACTGGAAAGCCAAATTCGTGAGTCACTATTTTTTTGATTCATCATTTACTCACAGGACTGTCCCAGTTTGTGTCCTTGGCCACATCCAGAAAGATCACACTATATCCATTGAAGGTGGTGGGAGTTTAGGGTGTGTCATGTCCTTCGGAATTTTGCACTCTGGGTCAGTAAGGAAAGTCAAAATTTGCTGCTGTAAAGTACCTCAGAATAGAGTTAATCCCTGCATAAGAGAACAAGCCCAGGTTTTGCATCCCTAACACTGCTCAAAATAGCTTTCACAATTAAATGTATGTAGGACAGAGCTGGTGTGCTGGGCTGGCCCAGTGTCTGCAGCTGACCGTGTCTGCCTGGGCGCTTCTGCAGCACAAGTGACAATCCCAGACCCGATCCCTGTGGGTTTCAAATCTGACCCTGTGGCTCCAACAGGAGCTCCTGGCACCGTGGTCCAACCTGCAAGTTGCTGCTCACGAGGAACCAGGCGCTGTCATCACCTACAGCCCTGTGTGGGCACGAGCGTGCTCGACAGCTTGGGAGCCATACGCGGCATCCCAGCGTCCTGGACCCGCAGTGCTGGAGGTGTTGCCTGTGGTCCCATCCGTGGCCCCCCCTGCCGTGGCAGAATTACTCATCCCCACCACAGACAGCAGCGTGGCACCGGAGAGACGCAGCTCTGCCATGTGGGGAGCCAGAAAACAGGTTTGCATAAACTCAGTCTGCCACTCCGAGGTATTGAAATGTGCAGAGCTGACAGCTCCTCATCAAATGAAGGTACAGATTAAAAAATAGCGAGTGAGTTAATTTAGGAAAAGGGACTGAGGCAGAGAGAAAAGAGTCATTTAATGGAGAGGAAGGCGGTAGGTGCAAAGAGGGCTGGAAGTCCAGCAGCGCCATGAGGATGTGCACGATGGGGACCTCTCCTGCTGGTAGGGGGAACCCATGAGGGAGAGGATTCCAGTGAGGCTGCAGACCACTTTGATCCTGTCCTGCAGCTGTCACAACATATTTAACCTTAAAAAATCCTTGACCTTGAGGAGTTTGCTGTACATAATGGTTCCAAAGTGCAGTCCCATTTGATATGTTTGTCCCTTTCTTCCACAGGATTAAGAAATAGACAGAAAACTGAGAGAGAAAAAAAGAAAGAAATGTTTTCTGTGTCTGGCTTGTGTAACTGAATTGGCAGTCAATGAGAGGGACAGATTTCTAATTAAGAAATAGCTCCTGTAGTTTCTCAGGCAAAACTCTGGCTGAAATCTGTGATTCATTACTTTAGAAATTCCTCAGATTTCCAAACTGTGCAGCTGGAGGACACCCCGTGCCCCAGCCTGTGAGCTCTGCCATTGTGGTCAGTGGCCACCTGCCAGGCGTTGTCTTTACTCATATGGCAAATGCCTTGAGTCGGGAACTATTTATTTCTGTGGTGTTTGCAACAGCAGGTCCCTGGTCTTCACTCTAACCGCTGAAGGCAGGGCCTGAGAGCAATAACCAAGTGATCCTCTCTCTGCTCCGCAGTGCCCTGCATGGGCCATCCCATCGCTACACCGCTGTGAGGCAACCGATGGGCTTCAGCTCACCCCTCCCTCCTTAGCAGGGCTTATGGAGGTGTCCTTGGAAAGCATTCCTGAGGCTGTCTTCCTCAGCAGCTGAGCTGAAAAATTTAGTCCTGGGCATCAAAAGGAACTTCATCTCTCCGAGGTAGGTTGGCTAGGAAATTTGGGGCATTTTTTGCCTCTTTCTGTCACACTTTCTGCTTTCTGCAACCATCCAGATTAGCTTGTAGCCCAGAAATCAGAAGAGCTTATCTCCTGCTCTGTTGGCCTTCTGCTGGATTTTTGGTGGTTACTGGAGGTCCTGGGTTTGTTATGGGGCAGGGTGTGTGTATATATATATGTCTATATGTATACCTGCTGTGTGGTGGCAGGAGTTGGGTAATTCCTTACTGGTTCTTGTGGTTGGAACCAGCAGCACAGGTAGTCCCAGGCCAGCAGCACCATCCCACAGGCTGTCTCAGGCACCCTCACTGGCCCCTATGACCTGTGGAAACAGGGAAGGGCAATGAAGAGGACTTGTCACCCCCCATTGTTTCAAGAATCCTGATGCGTCGTACACAATTCTTTCCTTATTTCACAGTAAAAAGAAGGAATTTTGGAGGCCAGGGAGATGGAGAACCAGTGTTTCCTTTAATAGAAGGCATTGTAGCTGAGTTCTGTGGACATTCTCAGCTTTCAGTTTTGTCCTGAAGAGATTTATTCCCTTTTCCCCTAAAGGCCATTGCTTCCTCCCCTTTGAAGTTTTCTTGAATTACATGGATCTCCCTCTCCTTGTCCCAAGGAGCACAGCTGACCCTTTAATCACTGTTTGCCACCTAGCTAGCAAATGTAGGTCACTTTTATTTATATAAAATAAAATAAAATAAAATAAAATAAAATAAAATAAAATAAAAGACTGGGAATACAGAGCAGCTCCAAGTTCTGTTTGTATGCTTAAAACAGAAAAGGAATGTGGCTGAAAGGGCTGTGTGTTAAAACCTGGCATTGGGGAGCACTAGCTAATTAGAAATATTCACTTTGACCCTTGCCACCACTACCAATAACACAAACATCCATGTGTACTCATTCACACGCCCCCAGATGATTGTGTCTTTACTACCTACATGTTTGTAGGTAGCACAGGCCAGTTCCCAATAAAGTCCAACTCCTGAATTCACTGGGCATAAAGTACATTCAGGATACATATTTTTTAATAGCAGTGTATAAATTTAAAAAAAGAGCTAGAAGTATGAAGAATTGAAAACATTTTCTTTTTCATTCTTTCAACAGGGGCAGCTTGACTTAGAGGGAGGGTTTGTACACTGGGCAAAAGCAGTGTGCTCTATCTCAATTAGCTTCTCTGGCTGGCCTGATCTTGGGACTGGCCAAAGGTCAAAACCAGTTCTCATCCCACATCCACCCTTGGCAGCTCACCCTTTGGAGAGAGATGCTTCATCAAGAGACTCTCCTACCCTGGCTGCCCCTCCAGGGAAAAGAATTGGTTAGCATAGCTCAACTAAGTAATGGAAAAGGAATTGTGTTGAAGAATTTTATAGGGCTCCTGTTCTTTCTCAGCTTTTTTGCACCTTTCTGGTTTCATCTGGGTGATGGTAACAAAGACAGAAACATCTTCTTTAAAATCTTCCAGAAGAATTTCTAAAAAAAAATTAATTTCCACAGCAAACTCTGCACATGAACAGCCCAAAGGGTGTGACTGAAAAGGATCTTCTTCTTGCAGCAGCAAACACCCAGGCTTTCAAAAAGAATGAACCCACTTCAGTATTTTTAGGTTTTATTGCGTTCATTTAACGAATGTCATTACTTGCAGCTTATAAAATGACAGCGAGCTTGTGTGAGCTCTCCTGATACTTTTTTGCATTATCCTGGTGGGCAACAGAAATAGGCAGGGGAGAGAGGAGTGAAGCAGCTGAAGGGTGCCAAAAACCAGTGAATATCTATGCAGCAGAAAACGTTGAGGTGGTACTGAAAAACTTGCGGCATTGAGCAGTGGTATTGGACTGCCTGTAGAAACTTTTTTAAAAATATGAGAATAACCCATTTGTTGGGTTTAAAAAAAAAATCAAATTTCACACTGGAATGCTATGAAGGGTGGAAATTTTCTTGAAAAATTGTCATTTTATACAACTCTAATTAGCAAACTGTTCATATAAACCCGCAAGCTGTGCAGCAGATTTCAGTTCCAACATCTCTACAGACAAGACAGAATTTCACCTACTTATTTACTGATCATGTCGCAGCATCCTTTTCCTACTCGCTGATGACTGTTCAGTGGCTTATGTAAAATGTGCTGGTGATATCACAGCATTTCCATTGGACGAGTGTCCACGTGCTAAAGCAAATCACCATCACTGGCACGCTCCTGTTGGCAGTCTCATCAGGCAGGAGCCAAGGAGCAAAAGATCGAAATATCTTTTCAACCCAAGACATGGTGCGACCAAAAGTAATTGAAAAATGATGGGGCTGTTTGGGGTCTCACGCACTACACTTTCCCTCTTGGTATACCTTTCAGCAGCATGAATATTTATGACTATACTTTGTCTTGTTACAGACAAAATAAGAGAAGCCCAAGGGGATTCAGTCAATGCAAATAAAAGCAATGTTTGCAAGCATGAGTAAATCTCAGTCACAGTACTTGGCATTTTATGTCAAATATAGCTAAAGCGCAAAATTGCAAGAGATAGAAATTATTTCAGGACAGAGCTGTTGTTGGGAGGTCACTGGAAAGAAGTGAAGCCTTGAGCAATGAGTCTTCCCTCTTTCAGGCCAAGGGTCAGGCAGGGTTGCCTGTGTTTTGTATAGAGCCACTTGGGGATCCTTTATCTTAACTGAATCCCCTGTTTAATGAGGTGGTAAAATCACAAATACTGGTTGCATCTCTCATTCCCCCTTCAGCCAAGTTGTACCTTCTGCTAGTTTCTTGCATGTTTCAAAATGCACCTTTATTCCTAAAAATTTTTCACGCTGGTAAAAATCCTTCAAAACCACACTTGTTGGACACCATGGCAGAGGTCAATGAGGAAAGATAACACCTGATTAAAATCAAGTAAATTTATTTCATTCTTACTTTATTTGTAGCCCTTCAGTAATGAAAAAACAAAAACATGGTGCAAGAAGGCTCATACTCTGCAAGCATCTGCTCAGTGTTTCAAATGAAAAATTTGTCTTTCTCGTCTAATTGTCTTATTTGATGTCATGGGGAACAGAAAACTCCCTCTAACTCTATTCATTTAATTCCACCACTTTTGCCAGTACTTAGAGATAATATACTGCTAATACATATTTTTATTTTCCTTTGCATTCCCCTGATAGACACAAGCCAAGCAAAAGTGTCTTTGTGCTCTTCACATGTGTCTGTAAACTTAAAGCATTTTCAGACATGGTGCCTTGGATTTCAAGAGCTAGAAAATATATAACAACATGACTTTTTGTTCATTTTGCCCACAGTCATTGCAACTTTCAGTTTAAGCTACACAGAAAAATAAAATTAAACTTATGTATGTTATCTTTTATATCTTTCATGTTATATTTATCTGTGCACGTCTTAGTTTTTTGTTCATGTGTATATACATTTACTTACAGATTGTGACCACCTCCAAGTAGGCTTTTGCAGATGCTCTATTTTCTGGTCTTAGACTTTGTTATTAGAAGATTTAAAAACTGTTTCAAAGCATTTCATGGTGGATAGTTATAATTTGGCTTAAATACAGAACATGTACAAATCCATTTTTGTTTATCTTTTTCAGTACTCAATAAATGCTAATCCAATAGCTTTTTTTGTTTAATATATACTTACGAGGGCTTGAATTTTCTAAGATGTGCAAGATGTAGTCCCCCTCAAGACTCACCAGCTCCCTTTGGAAATCCAATTTATTTTAAACCTCAAGCTTCTTTTAAATACCAGTATAACTCAATTTATGAGCATAACTCAAATCATGGGCATGACATTTCTGTTTAAATTCATAAACATTTATTTATTATTCTATACTTTTCATTTCTTGAAGCTGCTATAAACTGAAATAAAAAAACAATAAGTAAGCGTAAAACCAACTGATCTCTTTGAAACGTAATAGCTGCAGGTTTTCATTATTTAAAGCTCTGTGAAACGTGATCACAGGTGTATTGAATTCACAGATCTTTTCTGACATGGCTTTGAGTCTGTACTTTTATAAATTGGTGAGAAAAATTTTACTGTCCTTGCCAGATTATTAATCTGCCTTGCCTGGTTATTCCTCTTCCTTGCAAAGCACTACAGCTGTTTTGTGTGAAAACAAAGATTTGTGTCCCCCCGGTTGATTTTCTTTCTGTTTGGCTTTACAATAAAGAGTCATAATGATGAAGCAGTGACTCTTCAATTTTATCATCTCAGCAAGCCATGTAAAATCAGAAGTACAGATTCATTTCATAATGAAATAGAAAGAAAAAGTGGTTTGGAGAATGCTTTTCTCAATGACCATTATTTTAGACGTTATATAATAGGCCAGAAGTATGAAAATTAAAATGCCTGTATTTGTTTCCACCCAGTGGGTTTTTACTCACATTTGGTTCAGTATACTGCCTGTCAGCACTAAGGGGGTCATTAGAAGCTCCTGTCCTACTTCAGTAATGTTGATCATTGTGTTTTGGTCTTTAACCCATTGTCTGATACACTGTGTGGCTCTGGTATGTGATCCGGTGTTTGGTCAAGACCCTTCTCTCTTGCCATTGCTCATGGTGAGCTGCCAGCGTGGAAGGCCAAGGTGTCTTTTGGAAGGAAACACCTTTGCAGTGAGAGCACGTTTATCTGCTCTGTTTCCAGTTATTCAGGGGTAAATGCCTAGGCTGGTACTCAGGGCGAGCAATGATTTCCTGACTGGATGAGACTTAAATGGGAGGATCGTGCAGCACTTAGAGCACGTTGCTGAATACAGTAACAAAGAAGAAAGGAACTGTTTGCGCATTGGATTGGCTGTCCTACTTGAGATGCTTAATATCTCTAGACTTGTGCTGTCACTGATGCAGTGACGTTATTTAGACATCCACTGAAGTCAAATCATGAGAGAAGGTGATAATAGAGGAGCAAGCGTGATGGTGAGAGGAGAAGCCTGCCAACATCTAAAGCACAAATTTGAAGCCACATCTAAATTGCTCCTTCTAGCATATTTCAACTCTAGGGATGGGCATCTCTAAGGGTGGAAATCTGAAATGAGTTTAAATTCTTCACTTAGATATAAGTAAGGTAAGGTACATGGCAACACACATTCAGTGCTAGTATTGGGTCTTCTCCATCTAGGCAGGGAATTAAAGCCATGATTGCTTAATAAGAGCATAACCAGAGGCATTTATTGAATTCCTTAATCCATTCAAAGACATGCTTTCATACAGATCTAGAGAAGAGATTTTATCTCCTGATTTAAATGTCGTCTTTGTAATGACAAAACTCGTGAAAGATCAAGAAAGATTCTGACATCAAAACTATTCATCACCAAAGAAATTTCTGAAGGCTGAAACAGTGAAGCTGTATATAATTACGCATTGTCACAGAAAGCTATCCCCATGTGGAAGACCTGCACAAGTCAAATGGAGTTTAAAAGTCCTTAATTGCTTTATCAGTGGTGTTGTCATGGTACATAGGGCTCATGCTGTTCATCTTACACAGGGATGGTTTTTTATCCTAAATGAAAGAAATATTGGGTCAGAAGTACATATTTATGACTATATTTAATATGATGGTTTTCAAAAAATACGTAGATTGTTTTCTATTCTCATCATAAGTTTTAAAAATATTGTATTCTGTTCTTCAGTTTTCCATTGTTTTTAAAAATCATTTAAATATGCAAGCACCAGCTTCAATAAAACTACTAACATGAACAGCAGTTACAGGAAAAAAAATTGCAGCAACTGTTTGGATGCCAGGCTGTATCACCTGGTTTTTACAAATAAGAGTTTCCTTGAAATGTTGCTTGAAATACACCATGCTGCTTTCTACGAGGTGACAATGACGTTGTCATTTACCAATAATCATGATCCTCTTGAAAATTGAACATAAATGTTTGCTAACATAAGATATATCCTGTAATTCCTGTTGAATGCTTCTTCTTCCCCCCTAGGAAAGAAGAACTGTTCAAAAACTTCAAATCAGAAGTTATATCTAATCAAATTGCCTTTAAGAAAAGGAGAGCCTGAGTGGTCTGGGGTGGCAAGAAAGAAAATTAAGTGAAAGAGAAACTGTAGTATGGAGAAATGCTGGCAGAAGGCTTGGACCCTTAGAGGCTCAAAATATGACCAGGAAAGTTCACAGCTTGTCATCGAATGAGAGGGTAAAGAGAACATGAAGAAGTCAAGGAGGGGACATAAGAAATTGAGTTTCACAGGACTGACTGTATCAATGAACTGGAGAGAGATCCCCATTTCTCTACAGGGGAATTGCAAGAGTCCTACATTAAATGACATGATCATAGGTATCACTTTTATATTTATATACAGGACAGCTGGTTTATCATTTGACTTCCCTTTGCTGAAATGCTGCTCCCACACCTCTTCTTGTGGGGAAGACTGCCCCTCAGGTGCAAGGGATGGGTTGGCTGTAGCAGGAGATATTATGGAAGCACAGGTGCAGAGGAAGAGGTAATAACACAAACACTTCTTTTGAGCAGCTCCAAGTTCAGAACCAATTTGCTAGAAATTTACCAGATGCCTAACAAATGTAATCTATCTTTGCATAGCTCTGCTAGAGGAAAGATACTATCACAATTACATCCATGAAAACAATAGGCTTTTGTAAAGTGCAGCAATTTCTTGATCTTGGTATTGATCATTTCCCTTACTGTCTGTGCCGTATGGCTTTGAGGAAAGTTTGCAAGCAGGCAGATTAGACTATGATTTTCTTCGTCTGGTTTCTGTGGTGCTGCCTGGAGGCAAGGCAGACCACGTGCAAAACTAAAATGCCTCAGCACCTCCTAGGCTGTGCCTAGGCACATTATGCTGAGGAAAACCTCACTCCTTGCTCCGCTGTGGTTCCCTGGGCACAACCAGGCTCCATGAGCTAGCCTGGAAGGCGGATGAGGTCTGTGGGAGGCAGAAGTGGGTTCAGGGGGCCTTCAGTCCACAGCAGTGTCAGGTGCTGGTCCTGGGAGTGCCTTTATTTTTGAGAGGATCCTCAGTCCCAGTGCTTCAGGCGCAGTGTAGACGCATCCAGGATTTTGTACGTTACGTAAGTCATAAGTCCTACATCCTGCAAACCCATGACCTGCATTAACATTTCAGTGGCTTGTACAGCCAGTGAGTATTGGATGGCATTGCATTGGCCAGCAGGGCTTTCCTCAGGGTACACAGTGCTCAGGTGGTTCAGGGCAATCAGCATTCTGTGTTCCAGTTTGCTCTCTACATAACTCCTGCTTTGAACACATGGGATGGTTGGCAAAATTTTGGGGAATTCTGAGAATGCTCTCTATCTTTGAACGCAAGAGCTGAATGTTTTACACTGAGAGCCTTAAACAAATGATCAGTAAAAGATGTTGGCCTGAATTGCCTTGTCTTGGGTCCCTCCCTGTAACATTCCAATCCAACTGTTTGTGGTCATGAGTGTTGTCAAGGACAATCAGAATCCACAGCTGGAGTCCTGCAGAGAAAATGGTGACATTAACAATTTGATATTCAGAGTTTGATTCACACTGGGGCAAATCAAAGCTTCACAGAATCATAGAATCATCAAGGTTGGAAGAGGCCTTCAAGATCATGCAGTCCAGCTATCAACCCAACACCAACATAATCACCCCTAAACCATATGTCCAAATGCCATATCCAGATTCCTCTTGAACACTTCCAGAAATAGTGACTCCACCAGCTTCCTGAGCAACTTACTCCAATGCCTAACCACTCTTAAAATGAAAAAAATGTCTAATATCTAATCTGAACATCCCCTGGTGCATTTCCTCTCATGCCATCAGTTGAGACATGGCAGAAGAGTTTGACCTGCACCTCATTACAACCTCCTTTTGGGTAGTTTCATGAGCAGTGGTACAATTCCTCCTTCCTACCTGTGATTATCTGACTTTTCAGCTGTAACATGCCTTTAACGCCCTAGAATGCCACCACGGATTATAACAGACTGGCACTGACCTGTGTTTGCTGAAGGCTTACCCCATTATAATCTCTTGGACAGTTATGATTTCTTATCACAGGGGCTTGACCATCAAAGTCTCAAAAACTCAGTTTCCTTTCTTTTTCCTAGGAATTTAAGTAGAAATCCTAAAGGGAAAGCAAACATCCAGGATGGATCACTGAGAGTTTTGTGTGACTAAACAGAGCTGTAAATAGAATTGGGGGTGATGGCAAGTTATCATACTGAGACATCTCTTATCTGTAAGGTCAAAGAATAATTTATCAAAGAAATATGAACACCATGACTTGGTGTGCCAGCAATTGAAATAGGCACCATCCACCGTAATAGAAATACCTGTTGCTGTACTTTTCCTGTATATTCAACAGTGTCTCTTTTAACTTCAGGGATTTATCTCCTGTCCCTTAATTAAGGAAAATACGTGAATGTTTACCACTTCAGCCTGAGTGTTGCAGGCTGAAAAATCCCAGAGTAGAGTCCTCAGCACATTGGTAGGCTGAAGACAGTGCCTCTCATGACAGAAGGGTCTTAAAGGCCTAACATGAAGAGAGATTTGGTGAACTTCCAGGAGGTGGTTGAGCCAGGAGAGGGATTGTCTGAGCCTTTGCTTGTGAGGGCCACTCCACGCTGCTGTTCAGTGAGAGGCTTAGCAGGCAGCAGGTGTGGGATGCCTGTGGCTGCTATAGCCAATGTTGCCTGGCAGGGGTTGTGATGGTGCACGATCATATTTTGAGCTTCTTCAAAGGAATGAAAGGAATGAACAGAGGTTACTGTAGTGCATTATCAACAGAATAACCCCCATTCTCCACTTAAAGTAATAATCCTCTCTTTGTGAGCACCAGTAATCTGCAGCCAGCATGCACAAAGCAATTCACAATTTTCTTTCACTTCTGCACAACCTGCAACAGAAAAACACAAACGATACCCAAAATAACTTGGCAAGCCATTTGCTTATGTGTGTAACAAGCAGAAATGAGCAGGATTGCGCTAAAAAATATTGTAAAGCCTGAACTTTGCTCAGTGAGCTCATGGCAGTCTCATGGCATTGCGTAAGTTTCCACTTGTTAACAGATCCCACATATTTCTTTCTTCCTAGAACTTTGTTTTAGCATATTAAAATGGTATCCCTGAGATGTCACCAGAAGTAAGCATATTGTGTTTTCTTGGGCTAAATGTAAACTATTACACTTTGCTGAGTCCCTCCTGTTATTGAAGAACAGATTGAAGAGAGTGAGGCTTATAATTTCAAGCTACTTGTATGGAAGTGGTTTTGGAGCTTGTCAAAATTACAAACAACTATGCACAAATTTGAAGGGTTGTACCAGAATGCAAAAGAAAGGCAATTTCTTTGTCTTTTGATGAAAAGATGGAAGTAAAAGACAACAATGGTTTTATGAATGTGCTAACAAATAACCTGGAACAAGAAACTAATTATTTTTAAACCCTTGAGAAAGTCTTGAAAAAATTAATTAAGAATCTACTGCTAAATCCCTAGTATCATAAAAATTATTTTGGTGGTATCATTTTTTTTTTTGAAAAGACAGTATTCTTGGTTTTTCACCTCCATGAAATCTGATGATCTCTAGTGTCTGATATTCCTAACTTCAGTACATTATTATAAGTTGTTGGATTGATAGAACAGAAGAACAGTTGATACCTGAAGTTAGAATTACTCCAAATACACTACCATAAACAGCTGAAGACTAGAAATATTAGCCTTCTTGCTAACATGATGAGCAATGGCCATCTGTCTTCACAAACGATTCCCAGCCAAAAATGATTACCTCAGTCCCAGTAAACTCTTGAACTTTTCTGCAGAGCAATGAAAGATTTAATGAAGGGGGTACAGAGCAAAGACCTAGAACCTCAAAGGTCTGTTAGGTGGTTTACTCTTATAGATACTCCCTCTTCCATGAACATCTGTACTACAAAACACATGAAACAATATACATTTTATGTTAGGAACACATAGAATAAAAAAAAAGCCAGTGGAGCAATTTTCTGTAAATACCATGGAGAATCTGGTTCAACTTCATCTCTCACTTTTACTCTCTGAAATCTCAGTTACTCTATTAATAGCTGAATTATGTTTACTCCAACACCAAACAGAAAATAAGAATAAAAATCCTAGTAATATATGCCTTTCTGAATTTTAAATGGATGATGTAAGTTGTATCAGAGCTAACTCGCTGCTTGTATGTCTCTCACAATGCTATGTCAGTGTCTGGTGTCAAGCATCTCTTGACTGATATGATGTGAAACAAACCCACAACCCTGAGACTAACAAGGTGTCTGTCAGTAAAACTAGAAAATCAGTCTTTTATTGTAGTGGCAAGCAAAACCCCATCTCCCCAATGCACTGGCACAGAATGGATTGTGTATATGGCCTGTGCAGAATTACAGATCTTGGCCATAAAATCAGAATATCAAGATCAGTATCAGCAAATAATTGCAGCCGCATTAAGGCAAACACCTGCAGGTAGAAACACGTGTGGATATTTGCATCCGCACAAGCCAAGAGGAATCAAAAAGCCCTACCCAGGATAATGGAACCTTCCACATGGATCAATTTCCTTCATAAAAGCCACAAATTATTAGAAGTAGGTTTTATATAATCCAAAGAAGGCCAAACAGTCATTGCACTTCCAAATGTAAGAGGACAGACACTGTTATCCTTGAAAGAAAAAACCAGCACAAATGGACATGAGCTGTAAATCACTACTGACAGGGATGGAAAGCAGGCTGACTTCAAATATTAAATAGCAGAAATTGCAAGTAAAAAATTGCAAGTTATTACTATTTGGGACATACATAGCACTTTTTTCTTCATAGATCCCAAAGTACTTAATAAGAACAGATTAAACATCTTCCTGTTGTTGTAGCTAGAGTAAGTAGGGCATAGAGGAATTGCAGTGACCTTGCTAGCATTTGTCCCACAGTGCTTCCACAACTACCAGCATGTGGAAAAAAGATCCTAAGGGCTGTATTTTATAAAGGTAGTAGGCACTGAACTTATAAAAGGAGAAACAAGGAAAACATTTCAGATGAAGGGAATGAGGGGAAAAAAGAATGTGAATGGGAAATAAATAGGAATGAGGAGTGAATGGAAAAGAAAAAGAAAATCTCAGAGATATTCAAAGGAGAGGGTTTGTACGAGCCTGTAAATATAAACACATTCACTGCAGGTACACTGAGACTTTCATAGCACTTGTGAATTTTTAATAGGGGTATCTCAGCATCAGGCTCCTGCCATGCACACAGACTAAGAATCACCCGAGCTCTGTGCACAGGGCTGTGGCAGGAGGCCCCTCCGAGACTGGGCTGGAAGTCACTCCCATTAGCATCACCTCGAAAAGTGTCATCCTGAATGGTGAGGTGGGCCTTTCTGATGACAAGGATGCAATCAGCTGAATGACTAAATAGTTTGGCTTCCAGATGAACATCTTGCAAGTTAACCTGTATTAGGACAATTTGCTCCCTACATTTTTTTTAATCTTTAAAAAATCTGTGAACTCAGAAGTTTCTTGTAAAGAAAAAGAGCACATTTTAAAGTCAGCATAAAGAATTAGCAATCCTCAAGAAATTTTAAGCCAATGAGGACAGCCTAGAAAAAATTGTTTCTAAGTAAGAAAGTACAATGAAAATCAATGATGCAAAATATTAGCTTTCTGCTTAGCAATTCTCAGTCTTACACATCTGTTTGCTTACAATACAATGACTTCAGTGTTGTTTGCTTATGTTTGAACTACAGCAACACGGTGTCTCATCAATACATCAGTTTCTTCAGTTTTAAGGGATAATATACATGCCAGATCTTCAGAATTCTTCCTTTTGTGGACTGATCTGAATCCTGCTAAAATACCTTCTTTTCATCCACGTTGTGTGATTTGGCTCAGACTTGTGAAGATTAGAGCTGCGCAGATATTTTTTAGAGCCTGAATGTTATGTTTTAAGTCCTGTGTGGAGTGAGAAGGAGCTCATGCCCAACCCGAAGGTGCCATGTTGATTTTTTATAGTTAGCTTATAGACAGTCTATTTTTTTGAACTTCTAAAGGAAGAAGAATCAGTATAAAATGGGAAAAAAATGCAGTGGCCTACTAAATAATTTTTATAAGTTCATTCTTTGGATATTTATAATTGATTTTCCATAACAAGCTTTCTTTTACAACTTTTATTTCTTCATTAATATTTTTCCTCTATCTAGCTGTAGTATTTTTAAAGTTATTTTTCTGTTTATAATTGTTTTCTTCAGCTATAGTGAAAAGGAACAGTATAAGAGCATTAAGTAGTTCAGACAGTGAAAAACATGGGCATAGTCAAATTCCCTGACAGATTAAAAAGCCAATGAGAAACCCAAAAGAAGTGCGGAAAAAAATCGCAGTGTTTAAAATACACATCATCAAAGCATAACAAAAGCCTTTCTTATTTAAAAGGTGTGCAATTACTTTATTTCCAAGTGGGACTACTCATAAAAAAAAAAAACGGGACAGTGAGGACAAAATTGCTAAAAATGCTTTGATGTGTATTTGAGCATCTCTGCATTTTACCCTGCTGCAAGTCAGCCCCTGAAAGCCACGGGAAATGACCGGGTTCAGTCCAAAAGAGCATTCCTTCATGTTTCTGAAAGCTGTGACTGGCCAACAGTAATGCATGGCTACTGTTGCTGCTCAAGCTGCACCGCAGCAGTCCCGGAATAGGATTTGGATCAAGTGTCTTGAGCAGGCCTCCTCCTAGATGGCAAACTTAGGAGGTGTAAACATTTCTTTTGCATCTTAAGGGAAAGCATAGCTGATGAATGAAAGAGACTGTAGGTACCAATTTCGTTCACATATCACGTAGGCTCAACTTGCATCCCAGTTTTTACCTGCTGGAAGGCATTTTTGTTTGTCGTTGCATGACTTTTAAATATTTGATAAGTTTTCTCAAATTTTCCATCTGAGGAGGGGTTAATACCACAGTGAATAAGTAACAGATTAGGAGGACTTCAGAACATCATTATTTACATGCTTTGTTAATCCAAGGAGGCTTTTTGCTTACCTTTTAGGACAGTTGTTTACAACTTGGCATTGTTATTTTGAAGGAATATTTCTTGTACCAGCAAGGATGGTGTCAAAGTTCCTACTTTGTCCAAGGCTGTAGAACTTCTAGAGGTAATGTGGAGGAATTTCTAAGCAGTATACACTATGTATGGTTAGGTGGTCTGCTCCAGGCCTGTTTATATACCCCCGAGCTTGGCTCAGGAGTCTCACTGGAAACAAAATATTGAATAAGTCATTATAGTGGGGGAAAAAATTGTCAGGATCTCTGACCTGATGACTCCTGCAAGAAAAAAAAGCAGAAAAATTCATCTAGGGGATTTCTAGGTCATGTGCCAACTGCCACGTGCCATGACTGACTCCTAAAGATATGCCAGGACCACCGAGTAAACCAAACACATCGCTCTCTTGATGGAAGCTGTGGAAAACTCTGTAGATCTGTTACTGTTGTTGCTTCAACTGATTAGGGTTTGAAGAATGGAATATTGTCCCCTAAAGGTTGGAATATATGAGAGGCAAATGATCTGGATATTAGATAAATCAGAGCCATTCAAATTATTTTCTTAAGGATAATGATTTACACATGTCTGGATAGGAAAGGGTCGATATGACCCAGAGGGTGGAGTATAGCATCAGGAGGGTCATTTAGGGCAAAGGGAGGAGGATGAAGAGAGTGAATGGCTGAAGCACAGAGCTGGTCATCAGGAGAGATGCCCTGCACCCCTCACCAACCTGCTTTTGCTCTTCAGCAAGGTTGGAGCAAGTCTGGAGACAATAACCAAATTCAGGCTGGGGCCAGTGACCGTCAGGCAAGCCCTGGGTGCTGGGGCAGGCTGGGTGAAGCCAGAGGAGAGTCAGCCTGTCGCTCTGGGTCTCTCTGGATCAGTGGGGTGCAGGCCAGGGGACTGCCTCCACCTCAGGGGTGAAGTGAACGCCAGCAGTAATCCTCTGCAGGGCTGTGCCTCTACTGACAGATAAACGTTCTACAGATAACGTTTGTGAATGAAGGATGGTGCTCTTAATACCAGCGTATCCATAAGCAAGTGAATTGGAAGGGTTGAGCTTTATTGGAGTAATATTAAGAACTGTTCGTCTTCAGACATGGAAAAAGCAGTGAATAGGAGCCTTTTTCACCAACCTTATATTCACACAGGTAAGTTTAAAGAAACTTTAAACAGATGCATATGAGTTATGAGATCCATTTGAAATTCACTAATGTTTGCAGAGGAGTTTATATTGAAATTTGGTTACTAACGGATGCCAGTCAAAAGGCAAGGCGTAGGGAATAAAACTAAAGGCTTGTTTGTCCAGATTAGCTTTAAAGGTGTGCTGGGTTTTTTCCTCACTCCAGTTTCATGTTAACTGGATCTGTGTCAGTTCCTCCTCACTTTTCTGCTATAAATCTGTGATAGGACTCCTGCAAAACATACAGTATTTTTTGTCAACAACTGTAACTGTGGGACTTTACAAAAGACTTCAGCTGCCCTGTTCCATTCCCTGATAACACAAATGTATCAGCATATTCAATGTACATACATGCATATGATTTTACACACTGCTTTATACCCTGGTTCACTCTTGTGTAAGACTTTAAGGGCATTTTTAAATACATACAAATGTATAAAGTATATATTAGTTGTGAAGCTGTTCATATCAATAAATGGGAGGTTTTTTTGTTGTTCCAAAGAGATAAAGAAATATATACAGTAAAAGAAAATGTACAAATAACTAGTGCACATTGAATTAACATAAAAGGTGGAGAAAAGAAATGCATAACGGGAAGGCCACAAGAGAAATCAAGACATATTACACTGTCTGTGAAAGAAGGACTGACATCAAAACACGAAGAGAAATATGAAACAAAATCTGTGTATTTACTTTTGACTATGTTCCCTTGAGTTACAGAGAACGGGAAAGGTGACATTTAAAAGCAGTGGGTACTGACTAAGAGACCCATGTCATTACTTTGGATTGCTAGATAATGAGGCAGAATAATAATAATAATTAACATATAGACACAGCAGGTTTTTAGATAACTTTGCTTGTTTTTTCCAGTACACCTTTGATTGAAAAATCATCACACAAGAACAAATTCCAAGTGTAGTTTCAGAGAACCAAAAGGCCCTCAGAGCTTCTACATTTGATGAATTTTGGAGTCCACCAAATATACTTTTATTTCTTTTCCATGGGATGTAACTGACTTGAGTTTTGTGCTTTGTGAAGAATAGCAACAGTGCTTTTATAAATACATTCTTTCATCAGCCTACTATTTTAAGTTTAGCCTTATGTAATTTTAAGTTAAGGTGGAAACTGTTGTGAAAATCCCTTAAATTTGGTTGAAAGCAAGCAGAATTTTGTATATATCTTCTTCTTCTCATTTGCAATAATTCTTTCACCATAGTTCTGCAGTTCCATGTCTTTCTGAAGCATCCTTCTCTGGATTCAAGTTAAGAGAAATAGCCTGGGAATATTTAAATTTGATACCCATTTATCATCCTTCAGAAAATTTTCTTACACGTAGTATCAGTGTATGATGTCAAACATCTACATATACATGTTTAAGGGCTGGACTCAAACCAGTGCAGAAAGTTGTAGTGAGTCATTGCCCAACTGATGATGAATCATCCCCTCAGCACCTGGGACTGATTCATCCTTCCAGCAGGCAGCTATTGGCTACTGCCTTTACAGACACAAACACTGTCTCATAGATAGCAGTTGTCTGCGTTAGGATTTTGCTTGGTTTGTTACTGCAACCATTAATTGAACAGAAAAAAGATTGCTAAAAAAGATTGGTTTCAGTCTGAAAGTCTTACAGCCCACTTTCTCTATCCTTTGGATGTTCTTGTGTTCTTGGAGGACATGTCCTAACACCCAAGAAAAACCCCTGAAAATTTTGTCACCAGTTTCACGTGAGAGGTGCAGATGTTGTTCACAGGCTCTATTCTATGCAAGTTAGAGAGTCAGAGAGTATCCAGGGCGGTATTTCAGATCATCAGCTTTATTACTCACAACCTGCTTTGGACATTGTTATTGGTTTCTCTCTGACTATAGTATCACATGACCTATAGTTTCCCTTTTGTGACTTTGCTTCATGGCCTTGGTTCATCTTGGATCTCAAGCTTTCTGATTGAGCTGTTTGAACCTGGATTGATCTCTAATTCTGTTCTGCCCATGACCATGAGTTTGTCATCCAGGTACTGGACCAAGCCTGGACATTTCCCTCTGTCTCAGGAAAAACCAAAAATCTAAGGATCCATGCCTAAAGGTAAGTGTCATCAGTAAAGGCATTACAGTTAAATCACTTTTACCTCAATAGAGAAGAGAACAAAAAACCAAAAAAACCAACCAACCAACCAACCAACCAACCAACTAATGAACAAATGAAAAACCAAAAAAGTGTTTTGGGATTGGGATCTTCTAAGGTGACAGAAATCAAGAGAAAAAACAGGCACTCATTCTGAGATATGGGTCATGTATGATCTATCTGCTATAGCTGCAATTATTTAAACAAACACTCTGGCTTATTACAAAGTACAACGTTCACAAGCCATAAAAGAGTTCTAAATGCCACGTCTTCAGGGTAACACTGATTCCTGATTGTGTACAATCGCTTAGCCTCTCCCCCTTTTATTTCTGCAGAGGAGTATCTATTTGTCATGAACCTTAAAGGATGGTGTTCAGATACCACAGGTACTGATGACCTTTTAGACATCCACTATGCTGCCACTCTAGAAAAGTAGAGTTCTTCTACTGTTCCCATATCTACTTCAGAAATATTATGGATTTTAAGTGGTGCTGGAGTGCTGGATACCTAGAGATTATAACCAGAGATGTCCTTCCTTCAGCTTACTATCACATCAAGCTGCTTTACCTGTCTGCCATAGAATGAATTCTGCTATTCCCCCCATCAGCCTATTTTCAGTCTAAAACAAGCTTTTCAATAGTAGAAACAAACAGAAAAGTCTAGACTACAGCTAATATTTTCTGAAAATTCTCCTGTTGTTCATTTAGAAAAGTGGTTGTTGCATGAGAATGAAAAGACAGACTGCTATGGATGTAATATAATGTGCATATATAAATACAGATGTCTTCTTGGCCATTTTTGAAATGAAGGCCAAATTAGTCCAGATCTGCCTCAACAGGCAAAGCTATTGCTTCATTTCTGCTGTATCTATTTTCTTTATTAAAACAGAACATTCCTGTAAATTCTAGGCTGTCATTTTATCAAAATAAGGTTTGATCCATATCACTTTTGCAATTGGACCAAATCACAGCCAAAACCAAACCAAACTGGAAAATAACAATAAATTCTTACTGGGATAAAATTATTTTGGATTTCTTTCAACTGACCAAGCAGACGGAGCCATTAGACTATCCAGAACATGCAAAATATGATTTAATGTAAGATATTCTCAAAGTAATACAACAGTTTTTCTTTCAAAAGACGGCACTCATAATGTTTCAGGACTCCAGGCATTATTAGCAACCTCATTAAATCACAATCACCTTGCTGCCGTCTTCTTGTCTTAGGGTTGGATTGTCTTTGGTGCGTGTCCTCATAAGCACATGGTGGAACCCCAGGCGCTCTCCAAGGTCCTGAATCATGGGACTGGACTTTGGAACCTTTTGTTACTAATTAGAAGTATGAATATTTTAAATCAACATCTTCAATTAACTGTGGGTGAAAAAAATTATTTATTTAAAAGCTAAATATTTAAATTCAAAATTAATAGGATCAGTATTGGAAGAGAGAACTTAGGGTTAAATATACACTTGTGAGTACAAAGGAGAAGGCAAGCAAATTTGGGTTAGGCAACCTTGGAAATGTAAAATATCATCCTCATCATTTAAAATATTTGGGAATTATTTTTCATGGATGTTGAATTCCTGGAAAACAAAGCCACTGAGATTTGCCAGGCAAGCTGAATAATGTAAAGTTATTGCTGAGCTCTGAGCTATCATTATTAATAAATATTGTTGTTCTTTCTTTAAATATATACTCCAACATTTTTTTTAGCTTGTTAGCGGCCTTTATAACTCAGAAGAAATGTAATGGAAGACACGTCATGAGCATTTGTTCTGAAAAGTGAGGCACTGCACTTACGTTCCATTCCCCTGTAGTACCAGCTATTTATATGGAAGAATGGTGTGATGAACTATTTTCTTTTCAGATTTATTGTCTGAAGTTGTTGCATGGCATATGTTCGGGATACCAGGGATTACTCGTATCTTTCTGTAAAACGGTTCTGAGCTGCCAAGCTGATACTGTGAAAAACCAGTTCAAGCTTTAGAAAAAGCAAGTTTAAAAAAAACTGTCTGAGCTACTCAGCATATAATGTATATTTTCTGCAAATTATAGTGGTCTCTTTGTGGAAATATGCATCTAAACATGCAACCAGCTTGCAATCTTGCAGTCTTAATGAAGAGTCTAAGAACTGAATGTTAACCGTGACTGAGCTACCTGTCCGCACTTTCATGCCACTCTCACAGCTCAGAAGAAAAATGTCCATGTTGCTCAGAAAAGCTTACTCTGCTGGTCCATTGATGTCTTTTTCATGGATAACTAAATGACATTGTTTTAAACCTACCTTTAATTTGAATTTTCTTGTCCACTAACTTAATTAAAATTAACAACATGGTATAAATTAAACTTGTATTATACTACTCCACTACCTCAAATTTCAGGGAGAATTTATTACTAAAGTCTTCCTACCATAAGCTCTGAGAGGTAATTTATTTAGAATGCCTTCTTCTATTTTTACTGTGTTTTGTAAATAATATTAAGATTACATATGAACAGAGAAGGCACAGTTTTTGAACCAAGGAAAATCAAGACTACTGAAGACAATGCAGCATGTCAGCATTAAAATGTCAGGAAATATTTTAAATAAAAAAGTAATATGAAGATACTTCTACTGGAATTATAATTTAAGAAAAATACAGCAAACAAACAAGGAAACACAAAATTCCCAAAATGGTGATAGAGTTGTCACAAAAAGGAATTATTTTACAAGAGAAAAAAAAATTAAGAATTATTTCTTCAGGTCTTTCTCATTTAATTACTGTTTTGGACACCTGATTCAAAATACTGTATAAAAGAGGAATTAATTTAATCAACAAGCAATTCTGCAGGTGCTTCATCAAGAAGAGCAGTTAACAACGTAGAAAGACATTTCTGGACTAGAAGACACAAGAGTTCATTATGAGAGTAAGCGTAATCACACCAAAGTGCAATTAAAAGAACATTCATTATAACTGGAAACACAGAAAGCAAGAATTACAAGATTTTTCAAAAGCAGTGAAACAAACTTATATGTTCTATTTAAAGAAGGCCTTCTTAAATATAGAATTTAAATTAAAATACTAATAAAGACTACTTGCAGGCATGCCTAAAGCAAGCACAGGAGCTTGAAACTGAACTTTAAGAATATTCTTCTTGTTGATTTTAGCAGTTCCAGAAAATTTTACTGCCCTTGTGAGTACTTCTCGGATCACCTTCTCTACGTGTAAGCTGGTGATCTTTACAAAGATATTTATGAATTGGTGCCACAAATAAAATAAAGGTTTGCAAACGTATAGAGGTTCAAAAAGCACTGGGAGCTTCAAAAATGTGAAGAAAATAAAACCCTACTATCCCTCTCTGGGGATGTCTGTAGCTTCAGGAGCATACCTCATGGAGAGGAAATGAATCCACCAAAGAATTGGTCCCCCTCAGCCAGGGAGTATTTTCCCACTATTTTAGGAATATTTAGAAAAGGGAGACCAGCAATCAGCAAGTTCATCAACCACTTAACTCTGAAAGGGAGATATGGAATAAAAAAATCGCAAAATCACCATTGCAAAATAGGTATTGAAGTCCTATTGAAGATTCATTAATTTGATACGTCAATAAATCTCCTATCCCAGCTGATGGACCTAAATTAAGACTTGGACTTTGTGTTTGAAGGTTTGGAAATACTGCACGCAGATTATACTGAGATGATGCAATTCAGTCTCCTGGGTAGCAGGGTAAAGATCTAACTCAGTATTATTTGAGATTAATAAGACAAAGCTCAGGTGTTTGTACCTTTTTAGTGCCAGCAGCAACAGCTATATCTGCATCTACTTGTTTTTTTGTTTCCTGAAGAAATCTCTCAGGTTATGACATATTTTCTTGTTTATAAAATAAAACAGATTTCTACTAGAAGATAAAAAGACACTGAATGTTACTCATAAAGCTTGTGCTGCTCCACTCCTAAGAAATTAAAAATAATGTTACCAGATGTTCTGTGTGGTCCCCTGTGCTGAAGCTGGGGAAACTTATGTTTACACTTCATTTACTGTGAGAAGCAAGATGCAGAGAAGCCATTGGTATTTACAAGTATTAAGTGGCACTCTGAAGAGCTCTGCTGCTCCACTGCCCTCTAAAGTTGAGGGCAACAGAATTTCTCATGTTTTAGCCAGGTTTCGTAAGGGTATAAAGCTGTCTTATGCTGTCACTGTATCTTCATCTTCCAGTCCTTCCCAATAGCTTTTGAATCCATTATCCGATTTCTGTCAAATTTTACGGGGATCTAGAAATCTCAAAAGTATTATGTTTCTACAAATATTGTGAAAATATATAGTTAGGCAGCGTGGAGAAACACAAATAAATGCTTCTGCACCCTCTCCAAGGGAAAAAAGCCTTAGTATTGAATCCACTAATTATCTGTCCTGTTCTCTTTCTGAGCTGAAAATATCAACTTTACAGTTTTCACCAACTCATCTAAAGACCCATTTAGTTCAAGTCTTACGAAAACTTGCCTTTTCTTGTGGACCTGTGCAAACAGTGTTTACCATTATTTCCAGTTTTCTGACTTACTTCCATTCAATTGCTGCAAGATTTTAATTTCTTTGGATCACCTTTATCAAACATTTGTGAAGCATCTCATGCACAGTGGGAAAAACTGAAAGGGATTAAGAATAAAGGATTTACCACTTCTTCTAACCAAGAGTAACAGTGGTTTATTGTCAGGATAGGACACTTCTCCAACAATCAACTTTTTTTCTTCATCCTAAAAGAGAAAAAGGACATTTATTTTGGTTTTATGTAATCTAAGAAACAAATCAAGAGAGTAATTAGCACAGTACTAAAACATTCTTTCCTTCTATAGCAGCAGAAAGATGAAATTAGTCTATAAAAATGAAAGAAATTGCTGTGGAATTGACAAGTTCAAGTAAAACAATATTCACCTTGCGTAAATTTAGACACCCAAACTTCATTTTTGAATTAAAAAGCAAATCTGCTGAGACCACCACAAAGTGAATGAAGACAGGCAGGTTCTCCTAGAAGGTGATTCAGGACAGGACTCCATTAAGAACACAGAAAACCTCAGGAAATTCCTCTTTAACTAGTATCACAACTTGGACTTCTAAATGTGGAGTTAGGAAGTTTAATCAAAAGTGGAGACCTAAAATCCATTTTCATCTTATTCCCATGATTATCTGTAACCCTATAGCCAGGCTCAAGACTTATTACGGTAATACTTAATTACAACTCTTTTGGGAAAAATAAACTTGCAAGGGCAGGGACAGTGAAAAAAACTATATGAAATTTCACCTTTATCCTATGCAAAACTGAGCCCAGGACTTTGGTAAAACTTGTAAAGCTTTCTAGCTTTGTCACAACTGGGAAGTAGGAAATATAAGCTGGTGGAGTGGAAGGCTCATTTGTCTAGAATTGATTTGCACAAATGAAGGGTAGTGAGGAATAAATAAACAGAAAACAACACAAAAGATAATTATATGAAGACACAACAGTGCAAAGTGTAATTATTCTTCTGATTTAAGATGAGCATAATATTCTAAAGCAGTACTATACAGTAAGAACCATGAGTTATTTAAACATTCCTGTAAGATTTTGAACATTCTGATGAATCATTTATAATTAGCTATGATTAAAAAGTCACTGCCAAATAGATAACCCCAATGAAATACATGGAACAGAGTGCTTTCTCAACTCACATTATCTTTCTTTTTTGTGTGTTAAAAAGTAAAAAGATTTTACTATAATTACAGTCCCATACCAATGATTCATAAGGAGATATTATATTTGGAGTGCCTACTGATAGCCATCCCTATTGGCTAGTAAAAGGAATTAAATGTTTCACGTTCATTTGAAATTTCAGTTTAAGGCCATGCCAAAAATGTTTTGGTTTTTTTTCAGATCAAAAAGGGACAAAAGTGAAAAGACTTCCAGAAATAAATTCTATGTAATAGAAAAATATCAACCATATGTGCATTTCAGATTTGTAGATCAAGTTACAAGGTTGGCAATCAGATTTTGACTCCCTAAATATTCTCAGAGTTCTAAATATAAGCTTCTTCTGTTCTTCTCCCCTCCCTTTCTCCCCAAACTGTTGTGTAGCATTTCTATGTGCAGTAAAGCGAGCTGTCTTGTTCAACTTGGAGAAGACTGGATTTGTTCTGTGAGTAAAATGACTTTTATTCCTTGGGTACTGTCCTGTACTAGTGTAAAGCAAAGGATAGAAGCATAAGATCATTTCTGGAATTGATATATATTGAAGCAGTCTCAGCCCCTTGAAGTTTTCATTAAAATTCATTATAAGTCAAGTAGATAAATAAGGACAATTCTTCTGATCATTCCATGGCAAATAAGTGAATTCTTGCACTATCTTTATGCCCATCTGCCTTTCTGCCTGTCCTTTCTCTTCCACTAACTTTTTGTCCATATACCCTCTTCCAAAAAAGTTTCAAGGAGAGGTGAAGGTCTCAGAGAGAGTAAATAGATAAATTCTCATCAAAACTCATCACTGAGTGAAAGAGCTCTCTATTGTTAGGGTTTTCCATATGACAAAGTCTAAAATATTAACTGGAGGAATCACTGTGTTCTTGGGCATATAAAGAGGACTTAGAGTATTCCTGAAGAGGTGAGATTTTAGGGATCTGCAAGGCAGCTGGTGTCAAGAAAGGTGATGATGTGGGAAATAGGGCAGAATTAATCTATAAACAATCCCTCTTCTTTGGTTCCACTACTCATGGGACATCTTATTATTTTATTTGTTCTTGTCTATGCTTAAAAGCCAACATTTGTGTCCAGATCATGATACTGGTTCAAAGGCAAAAACCAAACTGTTCATAAGCTCAGGTGACCTTATGACCAGAAAACCTTACTGTGATCATCAATCTGGACTACCAAATTAATGCAGACCTCAGCATTTTCCTAATTTCTTTAGCAGGTGAGCTGAACAAGAATATTTAATTGTGATCTACAGTAGCAGAGAGTCTAGCACTCATTGCCTAAAGTATTCCAATTTAATACCATTATAGAATTTAATACTCCTCACTGCTAAAGCTACACTTACACTTTTAATTTGTCAACTCTGTTTTCATTCATCAGATCTTCCAAAAGGCCTTTGCCTTTATATGTTGAATTACCACAATACAGGGCAAAAATATTAATTCTTTCTTTCTTAAAGAGATCAAATTCTTTCAATATCACCTTTAATACCAAGTAAGGTTTCAACAATATATCATTAATTGTTAAATGCTCTTAAATTTAAATACTGAGCTTTGGCTGGATATAGTCTTCTGGTACTGGTTTGATTGATGTGGTAGTAAACCACCTATATAAAATCATTGAAATTAGTAATGCAATTTTGCTAGCATTAATTCACCCTAAGCAGCTTATTGTGTTACTTTCATTTCAATTCATATGTCATGTAAATAAATATGTTGTATTCTCAGCAGCCCCAGTGTAGATTCCCTGTTAAGGATATATTAAAATTATTTCAAAATTCCTTGCAGTTATTCTGGATAAAAATGTTACTTTTCGAAAAGAGCTGAAAACTGATTCTATGAAGACGGCATACTGACAGCTTACAAAAAAGTTCAGCCCTGAATCATCTATAATAATAGCTTTTTCTTGGTTTACAAGATGGATAGATTATAGAACGAGGCAAGCTATGAATTCCTTACAATAGTAATAAGAATTCCTATCTGCTGTTCTGAAAGGAGAATTGCCAAGAGTTTTTAACATAACAAACAACCAATAATGTTTTTGACAGAAGGAAGAGTTAGAGAGATAACATAAATATCTGAATTCTCACCAGTAAATCCAAGCCCCTACCTGAAGGAAGATATCACGAAAGACGTACAAACTCACATGTAACAAAACAGGATACAAAAATCAGGTGCAGAATTTCACAGCATCTCCTGTGTCAAAGCAAGACCACGGCAGAGGAGCTTCTTTTAAGCCATCGTGAACTATCTGGAGAGACCTTCTCTGAGTCCGCTCACAAGTTTTGAAGTCCATCAATACTAACATGGGTTACCCTTTGCAAGCAACAGATGGGTCTTCAAAATTTATGCCCTAGCTTTAGCAAGTGGAGGTCTTTTTTCGCAGTGCTATTTTTTTTGATTCCTACTTTGTAAAATATTATTTCATCCCAATACTTTTCCCTGATTATTTTTTTCATTTCTGTGTTATAAGTTCTCTAATTTCTATTGAGAAAAGTTCTTCTGTTATCAAATTGGCATCAGTTCATAAAACTTCTATAAAAATGAAATCTAAAATAAATTAATTATTTTCCCACTGTCTAAATCGAATAGAAAGCAAGCTACTCTACAACACTGCATTTTAATAAATTTAATGAGAATTCATCATTTTAATGTTAAACTGAAATAAATTACTACGTGAAATCCTGACTGTTTAGAATAACAATGACTATAAAAACAACAAAAGAGATATTACAGTTTTTACATTTTGCATGATAATGGGCTTAAAACAATTCAGGGGGAGAGGACAATTTTGCTACAAAAAATTAAATCCTTCCATGATTGTGCGTATGCCATTCTCACGGAAGTCAAGGACATAATCTTGACCCAGGAGTGTCAACAGGAAGTCAGAGGATTAATTAACTAGAAAAACAAAAGCAAATTCTTATAAGAAGAAAATTTCACAGATAGAATTGTTAAGGATAGTACTTAGGACATTTACATAATGAACACCTTTTCTAGCAAATACACAACATTCTTGTTACAGACATTAGATTCTTAACCACCATTTTGTAACATTTACCTAAAGTTTATTTTAAGAGAAGCTTTGTTTTTAACAATCATCTTAAATCCTAGTAAACTGAAGAATTAATTAGCAAGCACAGAGGATCAGCAAACTAATGCTTTAGTCTGTTAAACCATCTGCTCAGGAGCACCCTGTTCAAATCTTGGCATTAGGAGAGGATGGATGAATACTTTTGTCTCTTGCACTTAGTCACAACTTGCCATTCTTTGCTTATGCACATTTTTTTTTTCCTTCAGCTCATGGTAAATAAAGTTATAAAGAGGTCGATAATTGATCAGATTTCTGTTACCATGAAGTTTTGCTTAACAGATTGCTAACAAATTTGGCAGAAAAACCTTACTGTAGCCATCCATTCCTCTTATTTCATACCAGATTCCTATATTCAATAGGTACGTATGCAGGGACAGATTCAGCATTATCTTTTGTTTTCTTTGCCTAATACAAAGCAGGCCTATATCCAGTTAAACCAAACAAAATAGTGTAAAGTAACTGAAGTCTTCAAGGCAATCTGTCCTTCATTTCTGAAGATTATTAATGAATGCTCCATTAATATTTTATTACCTCGTTCTTTTTCATTATTAACAAGAACATACTTATCAGATCTGTGGAGGTCCTTGTTATTGCAACCCCAATCTGTCTTCATTTTCTAAACTTTTGTGCTAATTCTTTGATTTTTGTCACAGCTTTGTTTCCAGAAAGTGCAGGTACATTCTGACACATAATGGATCAAGGGTGGTGTTTGGGAATGAGGGTCACCAACAGTCTAGTCTAGTGAAACACTTTTTTTGTTGACACTGAAACTATTTCCTTGTACTTCAGCCGCTCTTTTACAGATTGGAAAGATGGAGGGCTGTCAACTACAAACAAGGTGATTGATACATTAGGGAAGCCATCCAGCATATCACACTGTGAAGTCTGCATGGTAGCAAGGGGCACAGAAAGGTGCTCCAAGGAGCATATTAAAAGAGGAAGGTGCACTGTACCACTACTAATCAATTTGCCAAAGACAGAGCCATTTTCTAAATAAAGGCAAAGATCTGGACTAAACCTGGCAATAGATGGCTTCCTCTCCATCAACAGCCAGCTTTCTCCTCAGTTGTTTCTTCCTAGCTCTTCAGGCAGACACAATGCTGTGATCCTCTCAGGACCACAAGGGGAATATGGTCCTAGTGTCACAAAACCTCTGAAGGGGAGACATTTGTTTAAAATTCTGTTCCTTTCTCCATTAAGCTTTGTGCTCCTTGATTTTGCTTATGCATTACAGACTTGATCCTCCTAACTAGCTTCAACTGGCATTTTCTCATTGACTTCAATTAAGTGAGACCAGGACACAGATAAGGTTCTGTGTGAGGAATCACTGTATGGTAGTAATTGCAGAATTTTATTCAAAGACATATTTTATCTGTGTTGATGAAATTAAAATAGGATGGGAAAGAGGGGGAAAAAAGCTCAGGCGGAAGGGCTGGCATTTTAATTTTTTCGGGTTGCTTCTGTAGTAGATTGACCTCCCTCAGCTAAATCTGTGCACCATGGAAACTATTTTCTCACTGAGGAAAAATTTCCAAGTTCAGCTGAAGGCCTATGCATCAAGTTAAGCATATAGATAAACTGTGCAACTGTGTAATCCTACTGCCCTCTTCCCATCCTTCTCTCCCGTTGTTTGTCATCCTTACTGTCATATCTGGTTTCAAAGCAGGTTAAGGTCACTGAGGTAGGGCATGTGCCTTTCACAGTGTTTGTAGACCTCCAGTGCATGGGAGTATGGGAAAGAAGGGGAAGGAAGACACTTTTAAAAATCTTCAGCGGATAAATAATAAGGCAATAATAACATGCTGTAAAATAAATGCAATCAACTGATATTTACAGTCTTTTATCCAAAGTCTCTATGGTGTTCAGCATAATTATAGTACTGCTCAGCCAAATACAGGTGGACAGAATGATTTCTTTATTGCTATCTTGCTTTACTGTGTACTCACAGATAGTCTACAACCTGCAGGTCTAAATTAATAATAATGGTATGAGTGTGTATATGTGTCTATATGAGTTCATAAGGGCTTAAATTTTGTAAGCACTGATGAACTGTGACCATCTGAGCAAAGGAGAACTTTCTGTATCCAGACAATTTTGTGTAGGAGCCAGACAGCAAAAAAAGCCATCCCAGCCAGCCGCTGAGGGTGGTGCTGAAGCAATTTCATGGAACTGGTGACATGTGTAGCAAACCAGCCTGCAGAGGCAAAATCCAGAGTCCAGGTTGAGGGTTCTTTTCTCGACTGTTTTTATATTAAAAATAAATAAATTACTCTCTAATTTTTTAACTCAAACGTCACAGATATTTGGGGACATGTAGTGGAATATTGCCCTCTGAGGCAACTGCAGAGACAGAAATACAAAAAGTAAATAAATAAATAAAAATAGAAAAAGACAAGAGACTACAGACAAAGAAGCAAGAGATGAAAGCAATAAATATACTCAGAAGTGAATGCAACAGAAAGGGAAAAGATATGCACTGTAAAATCCAACTGACCACAAGTTCTGTTTCCTCCTAATATCCAGCGGATTGCAACATCCCCTGCCCACATTTTCCCTATGTGTCTTATCTGAATGCTACAGCTTTACCATGAGCTCTTTCTTGTTCTGCGAAATCCAGATCGTCACAAGATGACTACAATGCAGATGGCAGTGGTTAAAGTCCTGAAGTGTCTGTGTGCACACAACAGCACAGAGAAGTCAGAGTCAGAGCTCAACATAAGCTGAACAGGTTCACCCCTCGTAGTAGCTGAACTTAAACTCACTAATAAAGGTGTTTCAGGTTTTTAAGAGCTTTTTAAGAGCATATGTGAAGTATAAGCCACAACTCTTGCAGGCAACACCTTAACTTCACTATTAAAAAATACATAATATATATTTTAAGCATCATTTTATGTAGAGCAAATTTCGTTGCTCTCCTGTCAGTTAGTTTGCACTGATATTTGTGTGTGCTTTTCAAACAGTAACAAGGCAGACGGTAACAGGGAGTTTAATACCAGAGAGTGTCATCTGACCCATTGTCCTTTTTCATTATTCTTCTTTGTTTTTAATGAAATTGCTGCACTTCAAGTTGTTTGGTTTGTCTTGAATTGGTTTATTGTTTTGTTTTGTTTTTCTTTATGCATTCTTACATGGAAGCAAGCTTATTAGCTGACATGAGAAACAAGGAACGAAATTAAACTGAAGGCGATGTAACCCGTAGAGGCAGAGCGAACTGATTCTGCAGGCAGAATCTTCTCTTCTATTTAACTATTTGCTTTCAGGATGTAAATCTCTGTAATCTTAGATCCTATCACTCTGGTAGTGATAATACTTAACATGAATATGTTAAGTGAAACAACACCCTCTTTTGCCTTGGAATGGACAGGTTTATATTGAGATTATATGCAGGTTTTCCCTTTGGTTTCTGTTGAAATAATGATTACAGGTGATCATACAAAAGTTTATCAACCTTCTTTATGGTGCCAGATAGATGACTATGAATGGGTTTTATTTGTTTGGTTTCATGACTGTAATTGGAACGTGTAACGTCAGAGGTTCCCATTTTTTCCTGAAATTACATGCAGCCCTATTCTCATTCTCATGTGAACTGCAATACTTCCTTCATTAGCATATGCTGTTAATATGTTCATTAAATTCATGTCACATTGTAATTAATCTGAAAATTATGTCATTTCTGCAGAACCTACAACCTCATTATGTTCACAGTATGTACATCACAGTCATTTTATTTCTGAAAGAGGTATACCTCTGTTTGGTTATTAATCAAGGGGTCATTTCTGCCCAATTTACAGTGATTAACTCTTTACAAGAAATCATTTTGAAGCCTTGAAGTATGACACTAAGGAACAAAATTATTATATGTTCTGTAGAGAGAAAAAATCATTGCATAGCAGCACTTATTTATATAGTATATTTAATAATCCATACAAAAAGTATCATTTAGATTCAGCACACTGATGTCAATATATAAGGCTGAGCAGGATCAAAAACTTAGGAGTAGCTAGAAACGACGAATTTCCAAACAGAGCGCTGATATTTGATTTATAAGGAGTAAGATGATAGTGAATCCGATTTCAAAGTCATACTGAATAAAAAAAAAATTATTTACCCGTGAATAGTTGTCTATATTATATAGATAGAACAAAATTATACTAATCAGGTGCTGCTGAAAAATACATGTTTAAACTCCAGATCAAAATGACAGATTTCAGCGCACTGTTTCATTTTCAGCAATTTGTAACAAAATAAAAGTATAGAAGACTATCTCTCCTTGTAGGTAAATTTTATCTAATCTTTTTTTCTTAGCATGGTGCAAGGGGTTTTTTCTTTTAACAAGTATATAAACATGCTTTTAGGTTTGATTTTTCCAAGGTGATTTACACCAAGTATCTATTTATAAATGTAAGCAAACTTACTGTCCTTGTACAGGAAGTATTTCATAGCTGGCTTTTGAAGATTTGTAGACATCAGTTAGGGTGACCAACCACACAACTGTACTTCATTAATATGAAATTTGCAACTGTGAGTGGCAGGGATTAACATATAGCAGGAATGACCCGAGTGATATCAAATACCAGGACTTTCTGTGGGCCCGGATTTCACACTCAGCATTTGGCACCTGAACAGTTGATTGGCAGTCTATCAGCTACTGCCCATGCAGATTTCATGCTGCCTTAGGTTCTGAGCCCTTCGGAGGAATTGCAGCAAACACAAGGCACATTCCAAGAACTACACCTTCAGTTTTTCAGGAGCAGCACAGCAGCAACGATCAAAGGAGACATTAGTGAATAAACATATTTTAATAATTGATACCATGGTTCTCTGTGAATATTGATGGTTAATAAGATGCTCACTTTACTAAAGTGTTTCTGAGAAAGAGGAAGACTGAACGGTAAATTCTGGGAAAGGAAGTAATGCTTGGCAAGGTCCTTTTTAACTTCTTTTTCAAAAAGATGCATTAATCAAATACAGTATAAATTTTGTTTTTCTTCAGAATTAGGGGAACAGTGATCTTAGGCTGTAGCCTGCTAGTGAGAACAGTGTGGCAAACAAACTTCATAGTTCTAAGAGGAAACTCAGCATATTTATGAATGGGATTATTGGTGTGGTTGCTTGCCGCAGCAGGGAAAGGATTCAGTGCCCCCGGAGGCAAATTTCCAGTCCTGTGCCAACTCATATGATTATTTAGATTCTCAAAAAATCTCTCTGAAGCCCTGTAGTGGCACAGAGAATAGGAAGTCTGATGTTTCAAAGAGTTGTAGAAGGTGGGATATGAGAGGAAGGAAAACTTAGAAAATAAAAGTGAAGTTCATGCTAGAGAAACTTTTTTTAAAAAAAATGTAATTTTAATGAATGTGTATTTTTAGAAAAAAATTCTGCACTGATGAAATAGAGCAAATAACATTTCAAGCAATCCAAAACATCTATTTCTCCTTTGCAGTAACAGAATCTGACACAAGTCAGTGTGAACTGCGTGTATAATAGATGCATTTATAGAGAAAATTAATTTGTGCTTATTATTGAAACCATAAACGATAGAAGACATCTTTATGTGCACTGAACTGCTGTAAGTACCGACATACACACAGCCACTTAGCCGTGAACAAAGCGTCGAGGGCACCGTACCTATGAACCTCAGGCACTGCTCGGGGTTGCAGGAGCAGGCTCGCCGGTGGCTGCGGCAGGGCGCAGCAGGCCAGGCATCCCCGGCCTGCGCAGCCCCAGAGGC
>VZTI01010902.1:525340-588914 GCA_013397865.1 Struthidea cinerea | reverse complement strand
GGTCTGCCCGGGCGGGGTCCCGGCAGGTGCCGCCGCGGGGCGGGGAAGGCCGGGCGTGCCCGCGCTGCCCCGCCGGGGGTGCCTGTGCGGGGACCCCCACCCCCAGAACGGTGCGAGCGGCGGGGGGCCCTGCCTGGCAGGGGGTCAGCGCGACGCCCCTCGGCAGCGAGATCGCGCCGCTATATATTGTAGTTTAAATGCAAATGATCGTGATGTAACGAGCACTACCGGGCTTATAGGCTGCGGGGTTGCTTTGTATGGGCACCGCTTCTTAGTTTACTTCTGGATGGGAATCCAAGAGGCGTGAAATAGCCAGGACTGTTTCACGTTCTCCCATGATACGTTGATTAAACGTAAAAAAAAAAAGAAATCTTATTTCCCTGCAGCTGAAAAGGATAAACAATTTAATCTCTCTTGACCTTTATTCTAGTTTTTTTTTTGTTTGTTTGTTTTTTCTGTAATGTAGTTATTAGTTGACTGGCTCCTTGTATATATCTCATATATCTCATACATCATCTCATAATTTATATGAAAATGTGTCCCAGTTTCTGATTAAGAGTTTTATTACAAAAATTATGATGTGCCTGATACCTGCACTGCACACTTTTTTCAGTACTGAAGAAACATAGAGCAGTCTCTTCTGCTAGTGTTTGTTTAGATCTTGCTAAAACTTTGCTAACAGGCAAGCATGGTTCCCTGCATTTTGCATGTAGATGCCTTTATTTCTCAAGGCAAGAAGCATGCAGATAAGTAGACCTTAACTTATGACAGGTAACATTTTAAGCATGTTTCTGTCAGCTGCTCTATAGGCAAGATCTGCTTGTTTACAGGAATATGGAAAGAGTGTACATGAGGTAGAGAAGGAACCTTATTTTGGCTTTTAAAGTAAGCATATTACTTAAGTTTGTAGGGCTGTTTATTTTTGTTTTTGTTTTTTTTTTTTTTTTTTAAGTTTTGGTAGGAGCCTATAAATCGACCCCAATATCTTTAATTGGATTGGATTACTAAGTGTAGTCCTTGTGGGTATATTTTGGTTGGATGCAACCAATAAGTCAAGTTTAAATAAGGGCCAAAGAAAAACTTCAGAGATAAGATGTCTCTGTTTCCTAGAAGGTTACATGTATTGTTTGAATAGCTCATTTTTTTTAGTCTGATGTGAGTGCATGGTGTGTGTGTCTACACAGGTAATATTAACACGACTGTCTTGTTTAAGACATGGTGCATTACTTTAACTAGGTTTGAATGGATTTGGTAGTCAGTTTCATAACTGGGTTCACAGGAAGTAGTATTTGAGTGGTTTACTCCATCATTTGTTCTGCATTTTGGGGACAGGTGATGTGTTTTTAAGCAAAATGCTGCCATTCTAGGGGAAGGGGGTGAGAATTCAGACAGGTACTAGTTTTAACTTTGCCCCAGTTGAGTAGATACAGTTGTAGGGCTTGGATAGCATTGACATGCACTAGAAATTGTTGGTTTTTTGATACTGTAACAAATGCTTTGTGAAAGGGAAAATACTCTGGTGTGTTTTTTTAACCTTGACTCAAAACCACTTACTAGAGCTCTGCAGTTGTTTGTAACGCAAGCTTGTGTTTGCAAGATACTAACCAGAAACCGTATCTTGACTTCCTACTGCATTTTGCAACAGCATGTATCTGAAGTTTCTATTATAACCAAAAGATCCTTCAGACTACATGAAATTTGCCTAACACCAAGTGACTGTGTGTTCTTTCACATTTTCCCAGTTTAAAGAGACCTATTGAATAATAATTTCTATGCCCAAGAAGTATTATCTGCTAAATAACTTTAAAATACTCAATTGTTTTGGAAATTATGCACCGTTACTAAAGTGGTTTGTGTTAAAATGCATTTGAAATTTCTGGGCTGTTCTGAGTATGAAGATGATACAGTTTCTTGTAACTGTTTGCTTACAGTTTCATTTTGTGCTGTTAATGCAACAGGTGCTGTGGACTTGGCAACATAGTAGCCTATCTTTCCTTCAGTTTTGAAACAGAGACCCAGTATTCTTTGGTATATTTTATGGCTTGGGCATGCTACTAATTTTAGTCCACACTGGAGAGTGGAAGGACGTGGACATATACTGACTGAAAACTTTGTTGTACCATACTTTCATTTTGACATGGATGATGCATAAATGAATTGATTCCCTATGAAAGTAATGCACCATACTGTAACTGCATGTTTTGTAGGGGTTTTGGTCATGTATATAACAAAAGTCCTCTGTTCTTTTTTCCCCAGCTAATAAAATAAACATTCTGTTCAAAATGTGCAATGCTCCCCTTGTGAACTACAGTAGCAATTCAGAAAGAGGGAAATAGTTAAATGTGTGCATCCATGAGTTTTAAGGTTAAAAGGTTGCTTTTATTTTCAGTATTTCTATGAAATTTACAACTCACTTCTTGTTGAAGTACTGTCTTTTATAAGAAAAGATTGCCAACTTAAGCGCCCTTTCAAATTGTTCTGGAATATTAGATTAATTTGTATTATCTCGGATTATCATTCTGTTACAATAGGCCTAATAAGAATACCATGGAAGAGGCAGGGGTGCTTTCTAGCACAGCATGTAGTTCAGGAAGTTTTGCATTGCTTGTGAGGAAAG
Organism: Struthidea cinerea; assembly: GCA_013397865.1. Classification (NCBI taxonomy): domain Eukaryota; kingdom Metazoa; phylum Chordata; class Aves; order Passeriformes; family Corcoracidae; genus Struthidea; species Struthidea cinerea. The sequence goes on along the minus strand of VZTI01010902.1, from coordinate 586,297 downwards.
GTGTGGTTGCAGTGAGAAACTTGCTTGTTGACCAATATGTTTTCTTTTTGCTGCACAGAAGAGACTTCCTCAGGATCACAGGGTGTCCTTGGTAAATAAATGAGTTGCACTAGTTACTCTTCTTTGCAACAAGTTGTTGTGGTATAGAAAAGATTACTTTGTAAAGATAAGTTACACAATAGCTGGAAAAACTGATTCAAAGAGTTTAAAAAGTAATCTGTTAAAGACAGAGAAACAACAACAAAAACCCCCAAACCAACACTAAAAGTCCCCCAAAATCCCAACCCAACCCAAAACCTACCAGCAAATAACAAAATATTGAACGCGAAAATTAACTTTTTGGTTTTTTATTTAGCATAAAAATTCATCTTTAAAGTTGTGGTTTATATGTTTGTTTTGGGTAATTGTATGAACAGCATCCTGGACTCTCTGTGTAAAGAGAAGAGTTTATAAATGAAACTTATTTAGGCAAATCACTAGTATGTACTAATGAAAAAAAAAACCTGCAAAAAATTGCAAGGGTATAGTAGATGATTATTTGGCCTTTTGTCCTTGTTCCATGACTCTAGATCAGTTTTAAGTATGGGCATTCAGATAGTTTTGATGCATGCCAAGGATTTTAAACAGACTATTTTTGCCTTTATTATTTAAAGATGTTGTTCAGTGTAGTAGGAAGATGTAGCAAAGTTAATACTTCCCAAAAAATCCCCCAAGGTTTAATAACATTAAATGTTGCAGTCAAGGAAAGTAAGCATATTTGGCTTGTGCATGTGAAGGTGCTTACTTTTGCTCAATTTAAATGTTTCTTTCATTTTTGATACTCTTTGTGTCAATGCTTATTATGTTTAGGATAAATAAATAAATTAATATATGTTGAACCCATCTTGACCAATCTTCTTTTACCACGTATTTCTATGTGAGTGTGTGTGAGTCACACTGATCAAAAATAGCATTAAGAACACATTGTTGCCCTGTGATTTTTTTTTTTCTGTAATATCCTGACTAAAGAACAGTAGTGATTTTTAAATTCCCTTAAGAATGCAACTGGGACCTCAATATTTCGTGCGCATGTCTGAATGACTCCACAGCCGAACTTCCCAGTGTTGTCCACATGACACAGTTGTTTGAATGCCTCCTATAGCAGGAGCAGAGATGAAGACCCTGCCTCCTTTCGATCAATGAAGATCTCACCACTGCCTTTTTGTAGGTATGGAATGTCAGTGCCCAAGAGTCAAAAACTTCTTGTACAGCTGGTTTAACACCACAGAATAAATGCACTGCTTCTCAGTTCAGTCTCAGCAGTCTTGCAAAACAATTTCTACCGACATAAATCTATTTTTTTTCCCTAAGCATTGAGTATGTTTCTTGAGATATGTAATTGCTTGAGATATGAGGCTTGCCTCATGAGCTTTTACTGAAATTATTATGTCCTTTTCTAAATGTTTTAGTGCATGTTGAGACAGAGCATTAAGGTTGTACATGGGAGTTTCATGTAATCTGGCTTTTCATATAACATTTGCCAAAGACCTTCACCTAGTGAGCTCTGCATCTGTGCGTAAGTTAGGGTTGTCGAGAATTCCTTCTGTCCTTAGGAAATTCAGATCTCAAGTTGATGAGAATAATGCTTTTTGAGTGTGAACAAGAAGATCCAAAGGTTTTAGGTTAGAAGTTGATTATGTTCTAGTCATGTTGCAGTGTCAGGATTTGACAGTAGGTTCTGCAATGTTTGGTTGCTCTGTAGAAAGGAATCACAAAGTTCATTCCTATTACAAGACAATTCAGAATTTGATTTGTTCAATGTACACATAATAAATAAAACCTACTATGTAAGAGTTTAAAAGAAAGCTATTTGGTAGGTGTGTCACTGAACTTTTCTCATCTTTTATATTAATAGATAATGCTTTTTTTTTTCTCACTACTTTCTTGTTACTCATGAGTAGTTCACATATTTCTGGTTTTTATTCAGTGGTGTGCTTGGTCATTTATGCACAATACAGAGTTGTGCTGCAGAAAAGTTATCATCAGAAATATTTAAATATATGAGTTTAATGAAACTTTGATTTGTGTCTCTTGAAAGGCATCTTTTAAAATCTCACATCTCAGAATGACTAAGAATTTACAGGTTCTTTGAACTTTTGAAAATTAGGTTAGTTTTTTCCCTGAGTCTTCTAGGCATAGAAAACTAATTCTAGTTTGTTTTGAAAACATGGAGCTTATGTTTATTTTTTCTTCATTGTTTGAGTAATTTCTAAACTATATTTTTAAGGAGCAAAGGAACTTTTTCTCTAAAAGGCAAGAATTAGTATTCCTGCATTAATACTTGGCAAATTAAACTTATTGCATGTGTTTTGAGGGGTTAAGTAACATTATCGTAGTTGGGATACTCAGCTCAGCTAATCCTTGATTTGACTTCCTCTGAGTCTCAAAACTCTCCCAAGCGCATTGTCTCAGTATTTTTTTTTAATGCATAATTTTAGCCCTCCCTTCATCTTTTCTACTTGAAATGTATCCTTTGGTTACATTGCAGACATGCACTCTAATAAGTTTTATCTCTGTTTCTGTCTGCTTTTCAGCTATTGTTTTATGTGATTTGAGGGGGACAAAAAGGATTTAAAGCATTTTTGTCAATAAACACAAGGCAAAACAATAGGTTGTTAATGTTTCACGTGGGATTCTAAAGAAACAATTTAGTTACATTTAGAAACTTCCTTTATACCTTGGTAAACAAAGGCAAGGGTGGCTTTGTTCACCTTGCTTTAATTATACCTTTGTCCCTTAAAATAACTTGCTTTGTCATTATAATAGGAAATAAAATACAGAATGATGGTTTCTTTCCTGATAAACTTACTCAGTTGCAGAAGCTAAATAAAACATCTAACTTGTATATTAATATTTCAGTGTGCCTGCATTCTCCTAACTAGGCTTATTTGAGCATATATTAGTTATTTGAAGCTTTTTGACATACTGAAAGCAAAAATAGAACACTGCAAATATTAAGCATACACGTAAGCATGCATTAAAAAGAGCTATTTATCTTTTCCGAAGTATGTTAGTTTTCCTTGCCACAAGGTGTAGGCAGTGTCATTTTCCTATCATGTCCCTCATTATTCCAAATCAAAACTTACGAAGTAAAGTTGTTATGAGTAAATTTGTAGTACCAGTTTTCTTAAAGTCATCGAGGCTTTTAGTATGAAATGTAGTTTAAAAAGTTTTTGCAATGCCTGTCATGGAGACATCTTGGGATTTTTTAATATTTGTTTTAAAAACTGTAAATATGTCTACTTAGAAAGTACTTAAGATACCTTTTGGAATTTTAATTGTGTATACACAGAGTTTACCATTTTATAAATTTTGGATCTATTTCCTTTTAATAATCCTATTTTAAAATTTCTTTGTCATGTCAAATCAGTTTGTCTTTTGTGTTGGTTTGATATTGTGAGGTTTTTTGTATTTATTTTTTTAATTTTTAATTGACTCTAATGAGTTGGACAAATACTATCTGCCTAGAGGTTCCTTTTTCCTCAGTCCAAGTTGTGATAGTATTTAAATCAGTCAGTATAACCAGAGTTCCAGAATAGGTAGTTTATGAAAGCCTGTATAAATACTTCATACTTTTTAGTTAAAGCCCTAATCTGACTGCAATTCTTCCATTAGCAATATAGTCTAATTTGATTTAGCAAGTTTTGTAGCAATCTCTGTTCTGCCACATAGTCTTTTGTGTAATTTTTGATGATGTGCAATATATCCTCTAATTGTTTGGCCAGCTTTGCTAGGGGAGGAGGATATGCATGTGTTTTTCATATAAATAAAACCTGGATCTCAGCTTCCATTCCTAAAGATAACTCTGTTTTTGGTTTAGAGCCTTGACATTTTGAATTCCTTGCTCTGGGAGTGCAACCTGCATTGGAAACAGTTACAGCCTGCTTGTTTGTTTGGGAGGAGTCAAACTTAAATTTGAGAAAAACCCTTAATAGCTTGATCTGCTACAAAAAAAAACCCCAAAGCAAGGAAACAAGCCTGTGTGTAATGGAAGTCAGTAGAGGAGGACTGAGAACTGCTTTTTTGGTGATTTGTGTTTTGTGTGCATGCACAAAATGACTCAGTTACTTTTCTGAAAAATAAGGAGATAGAGATGATGAGATTTGGCTCTGCTTACATGGGGGACCAAAGAATCTCAGTGAGTCAGGCAGAGGGAATCAGAAAGGTTCACTTACTGTTCTTTTTTCCCCAAACATTTTACTAAACAAATGATTACTTGTAAAAAGGAAAATGCTAGTACTCATATATTAAGAGAACAAGGTTGGATGATTCACTTAGTTGATAATGGTACAAGAAGTTATGGGGACCATCTCTGGAAGCACTGAAATTGATCCTGTTGGTATTCTCTGTGGTAACTTGAGTTGGTAAATGTGAGAGTGTCTGTTTTTTCTCAGCTCCAAAATTGTTGAAAGTAGAAGCCTGTGTTTATGAAAGTTCTTACAACAGAGAACTGAATCATGCAATTTACACTGAATTTATGGGTGCTGTCTTCTTTACTCAGCTGTCTCTTGTCATGGGGAGAATGGGAAGATGCCCAGATTCCAAGGGAATGTTGTCTGTTCTTATAAATCTCAATGGTAATTCACTTGCACATAGTGGTTGTTAAGTGTAGACCTGAACCACAGTTTTTAGTTCTTCTGCTTGGAAGGGATTTCTTACCTTCTCCCTATTCACCAGCTGTCTGTAGGTAGCTGACTGCTGTGATGGGCATGAGAGCCTCCTTTAATTTAAAAACAGAAGCTGGGGAAAAGCAGTCTTCCTACTGAATGGTCCATAGCTCATTTTAATTGTTGGTCTTATAGTTCCCACATGGTAGCATCATGAAGTAAGATGGTTCTTCTCTATATTGCTGTTATTCTTAAAGTTCAAGGTGAAAACCAAGAAGGTGTTGGCTAGTTTTTACCATGGCTCAGGGAAACTATGAGCCTTAGCACAGGGATCTAGAACTCAGTCGCATGTAATAATCTCTGCTTAATCTTTGGTCAACCTAGATGCAACCTTTGCATCTAGGAACTTAAAAATATAACACTGGTTCTTTAGAAGTGTGCTGAATTGTTATATCTCAACTATGAAAGTGGCTTAATAACTTCCTGAAGAAAAAAGGAAAAGTTGTGCATTTTTAATGAGATAAAACCCCCAGCAGGTGTTTGCATAGAATCATAGAATCATTTAGGCTGGAAAAGATCTTTCCAACCACTAACCTAATACCGCCAAGTCTACTGCTAAACTGTGTCCCTAAATTCTTCACATCACTGACTGTAATGGAGTAAATTTTTACACCTGCATCGTAAAGTATGCTGACAGGGAGTTCTCATATGTATTGTACAAGTACATGACTATGTGATAACTGTCTGCAGGATACACACAATATACTGTTGGAAAAATATCTTCCAAATTTGATAAGATACAAAAAAAGAGGGGAAAAAAAGGCAATCTAGCAATCTGATGTGTTCTCTGGTTGCTGGAGAAAATATAAAAACAAGTCAAGTTCTGCCCTGTAGGAAGCAGCTGTAACACAAAACATCGTCAACTTCAGTTCTTACATGTTTTTCTCCTATTTCTGTGGGTTCATCCTGTATAGCAGTAAGGTAAACTAAAAATTACTGCATACCAGCTGCTGAGACTTCAAGTGCATTGGGAGAGCAGCGTTGACTGCTACCAAGTATTTAAGTTCTATGCCAGATGTGCAGAATAAACATTTCTGTGGCTTTTCTTGAACTATAGATGAGATACTGTTTTTGTGTGAGAGTTCTTGTCCCATGTGTTTCAGACAACTCCTTTACATCTATACACAATTATTCTTTATTACGTCTTCAGGGAAGAAGGTTTCTGTGTGACTATTTTTCATTATAAGGCCAGTTTTAGTCATGATAAGAAGTAAGTCTCAAAATTCTGCTCTTCTGGAGCTTTGCTGAATGACTTTTAGAGTAAAAGAGTTCAGCTTTTAGAAAGGCTCAAAGGCATTTAATAAGGGATAATATTAAAGATGCTTACAAACAGCTTCTTGAAAGTGTAGTGTGCACATATAACCTTTATTTTCATTAGTCTTTTAATGCTTTGATTTATCTCCTTTGGCTTCATATGTAATTCAGCTTGACTTTTAATTACCCATTAATGGAGCAATCAATACAACCATAGAACTGTTGATAATTCTAAAGTTGTTTCTGGTAGTACTGTGAAGCTAAACTGGTGACAGTGCAGTTAATTTTATCACCATATTTATGTGATTTTTGTGTTTTGGGGATTTTGTTCAAACTTCAGTAAAGCAGTACATGTGATGGGTGGGATGCAAGCCTACAGGCATACACTTGAGGTTGTTTGAGGCACTGTCTGACATGAAACTCGGTCATAGATCAGATTTTGATTGCATAACACTAACTTAATTGCAATCAGTGGGTAAATAGGGAGCTTCAAGCATGAATTCATTCATAAATCATGGACTGCTTGATCAGTCTGTGGGCAGACAAGATTATTGCTACTTAGTACAGAAGTTAATTTCTTATAGCTATGTCTTTACCAATAAGAATAAGTCATTGCACTGTTCACAAGTGCACACCAAAAATGGAAAGTACATTAAATTTGCCAAAAGGGTAAAATGTATTGCCAGCCCAAGGTAAATACTGAGTGTTACATTGCTTCTTGTGTCTTTATAGCTGGAAAAAAAATTCAACTGTGATTGCTTCTTAAAGAATGCAATGAAAGTCTTGTAGAAAACTGAACTTAAGTTGGGTATTTGGAAATTGATGTGCTTACACTTCCTTCCAAGAACAGCTGCCCCTGGGTCACAGTTGTTTGATGCCCATCTCTGGGCTTTGTAAAGATTTATGGGTTTGTAATAAGAGCTGATGCTGTGCTGCGGTGATCCAGAACAGCGGAACAGCAGCCTGCTTTCAGGCACGTGTCTTAGTCTGTCAGATCTCTTTTCATGCACAGCTGATAGACTTGCTTATCTTGTTTGAAGCATGCAAACAAAAGTTCTGATAATGTCTGACCCAGAAATTAACTCTCACACTAGAAAGGTGCAGGATGTGGAAGTGCGTGTTTTGGTTATTTCTGCTGTACTGGCTTGCGTATAATATGATGCCTAAGCAGCTAAAGTTAGATCAATTAACATCAGTAAAGCAGTCTCATGTCCTTCCAAAATGCTGTACATAACATTTCCTTTTAACTCTTATGAAAGCTTAAATGGGGTGTGTTTGTATAGACACAGTGGTGTGGTGTCCTGCTGGACACGACAGGGTGTGCTGCCAATGCCAAAGGTTGTGTGTCACCTGGGCAAGTCTCACTGCCAAAACTGCCAGTGCCCTGGGGATGTCTCAAAGACTCTCTAGCCAATATTACTTAAACTTTACAGTGTTAATGAGTTTACCTTTGTGATTTTTTCTTTCATGCATCCAAATTACTGAGTGTTTTTGAAAAAAAATAGTTTAGTGAAAGCAAGACTTAGGTGAGCACACTAGAGTGTTTCTGTAAAATCAGGTTGTACTGTATTTTGTTGCATACCACTTGAAAAAAAATACTCATGCCAAGTTTTATTTTGCATGTACAGCATCCATACAGAAGTAGCCTTCCATCTAGCTGCTGTGTCGTGCAAATACACATTTTTCAAATGATAAATAAGAAATAACCTGTATGTCTATAATGGTTCAGTTTTTGGTTTGTACTTGACTGTGTTAAAACAGCTGATTTCCCAGTGCTTTCTTCATTCATTTGTTGCGCAGATTTCTTCTAGCACAGTCATATTTGTTTCTTTCCTGTTTATATTTGTTGGTCAGTCTACTAAATGGATGTGTACGGGGCTGCATTTGGTAGCACTGAAGTTGTGTGTGGGTTCCTGTTCTCTGCCACCACTGTGTACATGTGTGCTCTTGTGTGCAGAGCTGTGGAAGGGTGTTCCTGCACCATCAGAGAAATCCCATTTCTTGGCTTCCCACGCTTTTCTGGATGAGCATTATTTGAATGCTTCTCTTTATTTTGAAGGTTGGAGGGGAAAGGCAGTTTGCTGGCTAAAGGACACATCTCCTGGCCTCTGGCTTCTCTTCCTACTTGATTGTAGTGCTATTTATCTCTTCTTCACAGCTGTTAGGTACTCTGGGAGTGAGGTGGTCAAAAGAAAGTGTTGTGGCTTCTGAGAGTGGTATGTCCTGTTCCAGGACTAACTTCCCTTCTGTGCCCTGCAGGCTGAGGTTTGCAGGGAAAAGAGCACTCTTGTCACTGCCTGGCTTAAAGTTTTGAGAGAACACACACTAATTCTTTTTATAAACTGAACTTTGGGGTTGTTGTTGGTTCATTTGTACTTATAAGAAGCTGTTTTTCTGTTTGTGTACTTGGAGATGATGCTGTTGAAAAACTCCTGTAAGTTCAGGATTTGTGCTGGCTGTAATAAAGTTATAGTGGAAGTAGCAAGAATGTAACCTTTCATTCCATTTTCTTGCACTCTTAATATGATTGTAGGTAGCCATAATAGAGGAGGCGCTTGTCCATTGCATGGATTCTGACGACTGTGGAAACAGGGAAAGCTCCTGTGTGTTCAGAGCTGGGCCTGTGAAGCAGTGCCAGCAGCCTTTCATTTAACAGCATCCTGTGCATTACTACGAGAGAATTCTGCTGTGCACGTTTTATAGAAGTGCCATATGACTTAAATTTTAACACATTCTGCTGCTTTGTAGTATTGTAGTGTTCATGGAAAATGTGCTCTAAGACTAGAAACATGATTGTGTTATACAGTTAATTAAAAATAAAGGCAGATTTTTAATATGAGCTCAGTCAGTGAAATACATCAACAAAGGCTTTTTTGTTGGCTGTCAAGTGAGAAAAACAGAAAAGACTCAAATTCTTTCCCTAATATTTCCTTCCAGTCTGACTCATCAGTAGAAATTGTGAAGAGCTGCAGAAGAGAAGCCAAACAGACAAGCTGATAACTCAAAGAAATACTCTTTTGAGTTTGGGGTTCAGAGTGGAGTCATCATGAGCGATGTTACCATTGTGAAGGAAGGCTGGGTACAGAAGAGGGGTAAGTTCTACCTTTTAATGAAAAGTCCTTCTGATGTCTCATACACTGCGTGCAATGGTATTGCATGGTATTACACAGATGAATGTTCTTGATTTATCTTCTGGTCTGGAGCAAGCTGATCTGACCATATGGAATTAGTGGCCATTAAAGCCTTGTTGGTATTGATACGTAACCCTCAGCACTGCCCCTGTTTGCAGGGGTAACTGACAGTGCAGAGGAGGTTGGACTCAGTAATTCCCACTTCACCTTGAACCTTGTTGCCGCAGCTGCTCTTACCTCTGCGTCAGACTGAGCTGGCTGTTGTGGCAGCTGGCAGAGGCAGTAATAGAGGTGTGCAGTCAAAGGTTGCCTGGAAGCTGCTGTAGATGTGATACTTTCTGTGAAACTTCCTGGATGCCAAAATCATTCAGTGTGGCTCAGCCTGTATTACAAATGCAAGTAGTCCCAGTAAAATCAACATAACACTTGCATAAAGCTCAGCATACACCTAATTACTTAGCAGACCTGGAAGCCATATGATTAAAGAATATGTTCCTAACAATAAGCCAGTATAAAGTATGACTTTCTGTTATATTTGGATCCCTGTGAATTCTTGAGATGTCTCTTTAAAATGTTTCACCATGGGATTTACAAATTTTTGGAGGTTGCTGTATGTTCAGCTTTTGATTGTGAAACCTCTAGAAATACCTGGCATTCATATCATGTCATGAGCTTTGGATGAAATCTTCCCTGCTTCATGCTGCTGTACTTTACGTTGTGGTTGCACACATGATTATTTTTGAAAGATTATAACAGAGAGAAGGTGATCTGGATTTTAGGGTGATTTATGCCTTGAGTTTCTGTGATCCTAGCCCAGAAAGATTAGACTGAAATAGTGGGAACAAAATTACCCTTTAATTTACAAAGAAATGCTTTGCTTCAATAGCAGTGTGTGAAGACAAAGATCATTATTAACTTTGTTACTGCAGATTGACATTAATTGTCAAATAAGGCAAGATAATGAGAGAAAAAGTTTATTGTTCTTTTATTATTCCTGCATAAATTGTATTTGAGGATGCATTATGGGTATTGTAGATGAAAATGAGCTAAACTATGTTAAGTTTAAGGCCTGCTTCCTATTTTGGAGTATATACCTGTATTTATAACAAATAATATTTTACATGACAGGGACTATTTAAAAATTTATATTAGTTTTCCTTTCCACCTTGTTGTTGTTTACTCAATTTGGAGAACTGATTTCCTTTTTTGATTATTTCATATAAATTTCTTTCAAATGTATTTGAATGGTTAGGATGCTCCAAATAATTTTCTTTTACATGACATCAGTTCCATCATGTAATATTGCTCATTCTTATTATAACTCATATCAACTCTGTGAGCACTGGATATGCATATATTAATTACTGGGATCCGGAAAAGGACAATGTACAATGAAACTCAATGTCTTACTTAATATTTGAAATTCTGAAATGTAAAATAAAGGTTTTTCTTCTCACCCTATTTTGCTATATATTAATTGAAGAAAAGCCCACTGAATTGACATTTTGATGTCAGTTTTGTTAGTAATTGTTTTCTTTTCTAATTAAAGACATTTCATGACATGCCTTTTTCCTTGTCATAAATAACTTCGAATTTATGGTTGGGTTTTTTTTTTCTTTTTGCTATAGGCAACTGTGTAGGTTTTAGTGGGAAATTTTAAAATTGCGCCTATATTGTCCTTAATTTTCTTTGTCTGACTTATTCTGGTTGTTGATGGGTTAAAGTGTTTCTTTTGTTTGTTTCTGAAAACAAAAGGAAAAGCATGGTTGTGTTTCACATTGTTAAGAATTCATAAGCATTTCATTCAATGGTTATGCATTTCGTGTAATTATAACTTTTACTCTGACCTTGCACTGGAGCAAGACAATCAAATTTGTTAAGTGCATTTGTTAAATGTTGCTAAGAAAAAGTATCCAACTTTAATCTATATTCTGAGAATTGGATTATGCTCAGTAGACACTTACTTTGGCAGCTAAATATTCTCTGTCTGTGCTAAGAAGCATCGTGGGATTGGGTAAAGCTGTCTTGCTTCCACAAGCAATCATTCTGTTACAGTTTTAAAGTGAATTCTTTGATCACCAACACTCAATGCTCATTGGCTCAGTTCACAGGCTGGTTTTGGTAGGTACAAACCACATTCTGCCTGGAGAAGGATGAGTGTGGGATCTCTTCTCCAGGCAGACACTGAATGAGTTCCAGCCCCAATGACCGGTCCTTTGGACAGCCCTGAGCCATGCATATGGTGCAACATGAATTTCTGAGACTCCAGACTGAATTTATCTAGAAATAAAACTTGTAAACCCTTCCAGCTCGGCACATAGGGGCTTGGGCTGGTTCAGTTGACTGATCTATTATGCCGAATTACTTGGTTATTTGACTATAGACCTGGACCTTTAAAAATTGTCCCCTTCAGCAGTTAGTATGGTTTGTGATACAAGGAAAGGGAAAAAAATCCAACTTCTTTTTGTGATTTACAGCCCAGTCAAGGAGTATGAGGATGACTTGAAGGTATTGGGATGAAAAATGGTTTTGAGGAGCTATCTAATGAGATGGGCCATTACAAAGGGGAGTTAGGCAAACTCAATGTAGAAATGAGAGGGGAGGACTAAAAATAGAGCTGGGGATTCTCTGAATTGGGACTCTGCTAGAGAGAGGCTAGGGAAGACAGGGTGTGTTAGGGCCTGAATGGCTATGAAATGCAGTGAAAAGATGTTTGCTTTATTATTATTCTTAGTGCTGTATCCATGTCAGTAATAGAGGGCTGAGGGCTATATGTCTACAAGGTTTTAAGCCTGCTGTTGAGCACTGAAGAATCAGATGTGATGCTACACAGTTGGCTTCAAAGCCCTGTTTTCCTGTGTGTGCTTAAATGAGGCAGCCATTAAAGTATTAATGTTTTACTCAAAGTTAAGAAAATGCCAGAATTAAGTTTTTTTGAGACTCATCATACTTGGGCTTTGAGTAGTTTTTAGGAGGAGCAGTTTCAGTGTGGTGGGACTAGATGATACTGTGGAAGAGTAAGCTGTTGTATGTGAAAGGTCAAACAAGCAGAGATGACGGGCTGGAGGTGAGAACTTTGAACAAGAGAAGACACAAAACCCAGGGGGAAGCAGTGCCTGAGAAGCTTGGGGAATGTCAGGTCTCGGGGGAAAGGAGACCCTGAAACACAGTGACTGGATGTGCCTGGACAAGTATTGCAGCCCAGCAAGAGCAGATTCGGAGAATGAAATAATTGGTGATGGGGGCTCGACACCTATCTACGCATAGTGCATTTGTAAAGTTAAGTGGGTGTCGGACAATTTGGACTGGCTTCTGTCGGCTTCTGTGCCCCTTTGGCAGTGGTAGTGGTCCTGGAGTACATCGTGTGGCTTTTAGTTTCATCTGAAAGGAACCAGGTTTGTGCACTGTGGGACTGCTTCAAGCAGCAGATGAAAGTGCATTTAACTAGGGTGGCGGGAAGATTTGCTGCAAAAGCACTCTCCCTATCTGAACTAAAGTACTGATTCAGATCCCTGTGAGACATCAGAACTTGAACAAGTGGAGAGCCAGCAGAGCAGTCTCCTTCCAGCAGAGTCTCTGCTCAGGCGAGAGAGGAGTGGGAATCTATTTTGTAGGGATGGCTTTATGGTTGTAACTTACTGTCTTAGATCCAGTGGCAGGAACCAAGCAGCTCATGGCCTGTGTCTGTGTGTGGCTGCAAAGATATTTTTGCAGTTCACTGTCTCAATGAGGATTATAATTTTTCTTTCTTTCTGTTCTCCAGTTATACCTGTAGCCACATTAGAAGAGAGATGCAATGTCTTCCTTTATGAATTTACTTTTTAGATGACACCAACATTTTTCCTTGTAATGCATACAGATGAAAGGGAAGCAGTTTTGACTAAAAACCTTAAATGCAGTGATCTGAACCATGTTGCTGATATGCAGAAATTAAATATTTGACATTATTGCAGTTAGTGTAAGCACTCTGCAATAATTGCTGAAATGACTTTTACATTTTGGATTTGCAGAGGACAGTGTTTTGCAGAGTGAGAATTTTTAAATTTATGTAAAATTTAGTATCCTTAATTTTACTTAACAGGCTTTTACTGTATTTACTAAATTAAATTTAGTGATTTGCAGAGGGGGATATGTTTTTAATGTATCAGTTTGGAAACAGATGTTTTTATACATGGATGAACATGCTTAGTGTGATTAAGGCTGTATCATTACAAAAGTGAGTTTTATGCATATAATTCATGTGGTATTTTTTCTCTAAAGCCAGAGTTTTCTGAGTTGTAGAGTTGACCTTGTCTGTGGTCTATAATAGTCACAACAATTAGATTTAAGAATCTTTCATAACTATGCTTAATTGCAACCTAATTTCTTTATATATAACCTGTGCACAGAATTTCAATTAATTTAAACATATGAAAAGGTTTAAGAGTTTCTGTTACCATGTTATTGAAAGATCATTAGGGACGAAGGAAAAATTGACACAGATGCTAACTTTTTAAAGGACCCAGTTTTAAATTTAACGTGTCAACTAACTTTGTCATTACTTGAAAGAGTAAGGTTTGGTTTTGGTGAGGATATACCTGGTGTGTATGGCACAACACAATGGCTAAATCATTATTTAAAGACAAAGCAAAATGTTGTCAGTTTAAGTTAGTGCTTCTGTTGCCTAATTTCACTGCCTTGCCTCTGTTTGGGCTTCTGTGTTCCAGTGTGGTACGTTAGGTAATGCAGTTTGCCCTGGCAGTCTTTACAGGGCTCACATGGAACAGGTACCAGCATTCCAATTTTGTAGAGAGGAAGCTGAAGTACAAAATTGTTGTGGCTTAACTGTAATAACTTAAGAAGTTTGATGTAATGAGATGGTAAAAAACAGATGTCATGAAGCTTTCCTGTAATGAGATTGTCCTGTAAATAGTTATCACTGAAATACTGTAATATGACTTTGCACTCAATGTTTTTCTTTTTTTTTCTTTCTTTGTTTTTTAAATACCTTTCATAACTTCTTAGTATCTAAAATTGAAGTAGTGTTAGTGTTTCTGAACTCATACAATTCATAGAGTGTGTTTGATTTACTGTGATGAGATTCACTCAACTGCCACTCTCTTTTCATTTTTGGCATTCAGGACATGATGCAGGTATCATGGGATTTTGAGAAATAACTGTGTGGAAAATATTTACTGTTGTTATATCTTCTATCCAGAAGAATAAAGAGCATAGTGGAATAAATCTATTGTTCCAAATAGCAATAGAATTGTTTTTTAAAGTACAAATTATTTATAATCTTAGGGTAACATGTCTTCTCCCTCCTCCCCCCGGCTCAAATCCGGAAAAAGAACTGTACTGTTTCATTTAATGGCCATTGGGTTTTACAGTTGAACCAAGACCAAACAGATGTTAATTTTGGAAATATACACTGGAGATTGAGTTCATGTGGTATGTTTGTGGTTTGTTGGTTTTTTTTTTTTTTTTTTTTTTTTTTTTGGTTGTCATTGGATTTGTTTGGGTTTTATTTTGTGGGGTTTTTAAAAAATTTTTTTTAATGGGTGCATGAATGCCTTGATTGGAAAATTAATCTCAGAAGTTATGGTATTAATTGAGTGTTATTCACAACCTGTCAGAAATCTTGTTTGCAGATTGTCTGAATTATTTGAGCAATTTAACACACCTCCAACAAAGACAAATTTAAATAGACTATGTTGAACATCTGCTACACAAAGTAGAAGAAATTTAAAGATTTTTTTTTTAATTGTCTTAGTGAATAGCAGTTTAAGGTAAAGTCTTGATTGATGAACCACTTGAAACTAAATAAGCCTTTCATATTGTAGTTGTTCTACTCTAATTCTGTCTAATTAATAGAAAACCTGAAATTCCAACAAATTATATGAATGTAAAAGAGGCGGTTCCATGTGGACCAAAGGAAGGAAAAATGACAGTGCAGGCTTTCTTATATCCTTATATGGAAGCTAGATTTTTTTTTTTTAAAAATCCCAAATAATTAAGAGATTGCTGTACCTTGCACTCAGTGTAGGAATGGATTTAGGTAGGTGTGTAAAGCTGCTTGCAGTCAGGTAAATGTCACACACTGGGTTTTGTTTGGTTGGTTTGGGTTTTTTTGTTTGTTTGTTTGTTTTTGTTTTGTTTTGCTTGTTCTTTTATTTTTTTTTCCCCCCATGCACTCTAAGCAGAGATCTATGTATTTAGATGCTGTTTTCCTGCAACTACCCCACTGGGAGAGGAGGGCCTCTGAGCCCTTCCTCTGTCCCATCCCACTCACTTTGTAGTTGACTACCAAGATCTTATTTTTGGAATAATTATAACATTTTTAACCATACTTGTCCTTAAAGGAGGATCAGAACCATATGAAAATCTTAAACTTGATGTAACTAGGATGAGTATGGGGTGTTCTCTTTGCTAAATAACTATATTCCAGATACTTTTTCGGTAGCACATGGGTGAGTGTAATTTTTGCAGCTCTCTACCTTGTACTGTTACCAATTTCTATTCTTAAAGGCAGTTTGCTGTAGATGTTGAAGCGTGAAACACGAAGTATTTCAAACAGTCTCAAGATTTTTCTCTGCAATATCCTTTCTGAATGCCAATATAGGTAACTGTGCATGGTTGATTAATTTTTAATTTTTTAAAAATTATTTTTGTTTCATTATGGCTATAATAGAGACTGTTTCCAGTTTTTAAATGGTTGTACAGTTTTGATTCTCATCAGTAAAAATGATGCTCTCATACATGGAGCTCTCTTGTAGATAATAATGGCTAAAATTCTGTGCATGTTGTTTGGTTGAATGTATTATATGTCAGATAGAAGATGCAGTAATATCTTCAAATGGAGGAAAGTGTTCTCCTATGTTTGTATTAATAGTGTATTATTAACATGGAACATTCATGGGCATATCAATATGTTGAGCTTGGAGCTACTGATGTACAGATTTCTGAAAAGAAGTTAACCAAATTCAATACCTAAATCAAATCTTTGTTTGTTTTCCCTGCAGTTGCTTGTAAGGTGTGTTTCTGGTGCTTATCACTTTGGTCTTTAAGCTTTTGCATATTGTGAGTTTTAGGGTAGAAAAGTGCTTTTGCTGTTCCTGACAGCAACAGGTTGCTTGTTACACAGGAAAATACCTAGGCAATGGGTGTTTCTGAGTACTCTGGACATGGTGGCCTTACATGTTCTTGTATGTCTGTTTCATTTTCTATATAATACACGCTGCCTGGTTGCTCACGTTCTGAAGGGTTTCTCCATTCATATTGGTTTCTCTTATTCATACCACTTTGTTACCCATGAGAGCAACGCTTCTAAAGAAGCAAGGTTAAACATTTTCTGTTTCAGGGGTTAGGGAAGCAAGATGTTAATTCATGACCCTTTTCCTGCTCACAACCCTTTTGGCCTTGCAGTACTGCATGACCAACAAATGTCCAAAGAACATTGTTCTTTGCTGTTGGGGAAGTTCAGTGCTGTTGGGGAAGAATTTGAGGAACCGTTTTGCAAATACATGTTTTCTGTTTTTTAAAACCTCTACTTTTTACTTGAAGCTTAAATAGTAACGCTGTGTAATACCTTTGGCATACTGTGATATATTGGTTACAATTGAAATTCTTTTGTGTTTGTGTTACTTTCACATTGTTTTTGTAAGGATAATTTGCTTGCAATACCAGAAATTTAGATACCTTGTAAAAAAATCATCTTCTCTCAATATACCTACATGCCAGTCCAACAAATCTCCCAAGTCTTTGTGATTTACTTTATTTCAGAGGCAATCTGTGTACCTGTTATTCTCACCTCAGCTAGGTCAATCAGCTTATGCCTCTGTGGGACCCACTTCCTTAATACTACCCCTGCTGTAATTGTCAAAAACATTATTGAGGTCAACAGCTGTGACTTGAAACTAGGTTCTGAAAGAGTTTTGGGACTGGACTAAGAAGTCAAAGTTTTAGGGCATGAGGCAAAGGAGACTGCAGATTGAGATATTGAAAAATAGGCTTTTTTCAATAAAGAAGCTTTAGGGAGAAGACCAGGGAAGAAGGTTTTATAACCACTCAGTGCTGTCTTGGTTGTCTTTTGTTTTCTTAGAGGAGCTTTTGACCCTTCATGAGCATCTCAACAAATTGTAGACAAAATGAGAGTCTTTTTTCCATAAAAACAAGGAAAGATGCTGGTAGTGAGTGGGTTTTATTCAATCTGCAAGTTCTTGAGAGCAGTTTAATAATTTCTAAATTGCAGGCAAAATATTGTTGCTCTGTTCCAGCAGCAGAGACCTTGACTTGCTCTGGGAGGGTTTCCTGTTTCTCAGGGTAGGACTCCATCATCATAATAGAGGCAAATCTGTTGAGACATGCTTAGATTTTGGTTCAACCTGTATATGCATGTTTCCAGAGCTTTGCTTTGGACTCAGTTTCATGTCTGTTCCTATGGACTTGAGAGCTCCTTGACAGAGGGAATGTATGAGTTGTGGTCACAGTGTAAGCCAAAGCTTGTAATAGCTGATAATTGGGAGATTTGCTTCGGATGTATACTCCTTATCTGTAACGTTGGTGTGCATCCAGTGTCATTTTTTTCCAGTCCTCTTCGGTCCCATCTCTTGCTAGTATTACTTACTCTATCTCTCAGCTAGTCTGTGTTGCTCTTGATTCCTTCCCTTGCAACTCAGGGCATTGTTAGCTTACTTTATATAAATCTAAGTAAATTTCCTTGTAATCAGACCATTGCAACTATGTCTTGTTTACTGTAAATTCTTAGTTTATGGTTTGCTTTCTAACAAAGTGCTTTCTTTAGAACTGATAGGAAGATAGGAAATGAATGCATAGATGCCAGAACACTGATAAGAAAACACATTCTCTTTTTCTAGATAGATTCAGAAGATCACTTACAAACTGATGGCTGTCTTGACTTTGGGAGTAATCTTCCCAAAAATATTGAATTACAATATGGTAGCAAATTAACTGTCTAAAATTAAGAAGTTCCCAGTTTCATTAGTTGTTACCATTTTTACATTGAAATTCCAAGCTGTGTAATCCTCAGTCGAATTTGAATGGTTGAAATGTAAAATAATTTACTGGGCATATCTTCCTGATGGACTTTTATCAACATTGCCATAATAAGAAAGTTACTGTAACCAGAATAATCTTCACAAATAGCTGCTAATTAGGCCTAGGTACTGAGAACCACACCACTAGCAAGGGGTTTGAGGGCTGCTTGGTACAAATGCTCTGTGATTTTTGTTGTGATAAATTTGTTGACAACTGTGTTCACAATGAAGGAAGACGTGTAAGACGGTAAATTGTATAAAGAATTGGGCCAGTAGTACCTTAAATTTGGCACTCAGTGTTGTGGAAACCTGAATTTGTCCAAGTCACAGTTTCCCTCAGATAAAATGGAAATAGTATTGTTACTTCACCTCAGAGACTTCCTGAATGTGAGTTTCTTTATCCTTGTGAAACTTCTAAATGCCTTACATTACAATATTCAGGCTTTAAAAAATATTATTTTATATAATTGAAATATAATTTTTGTATAGGAAGTAAAATGAATCTAATAGTTGAAGTTTAGTCTGAATGAGAAGAAGTGGATGTTTTTTTTGATTTTGTTTATCCTGTCACATTGCAGTGTCAGGAAGAGGTAAAATCCGTTAGATCATACAAAGAGACAGCTTGTTAAAGAAAGTGGAAAAATCTTAAGGTTAGTTCTTTTGTTAGGTGTCTTCCAGAGAGACTGGAGGAAACCCTTGAACAGTGATCCATGGGAGAGAGTAATCTGTAGAAACTTGACAACATCTCTCCCTATACTTGCACACTTTTGACCTCCTGAAACTGCAGATGGATTAGTGGTTTAACTTTTACACTCATGGGAATTCCTTCAAAGTAGTGTGCTTCTGTACAGCATTGTTTGCTTTACTTTGAGTCTGGTATTCACTCGCTTTGTTTTGGACTGTGTTGGGTTTTATAATGTCATGCCAGTTTATGTATGCTGACTAATATACTGGAAACTTTTCTGAACAAGTCTGTTCTTATCTTGAGAAACAGCAGCAACTACTGTATTTTAATTAGAAGCTTGCGAACTTGCCCCTGATGCTCTTCCATGTTTACTTGAAACTTAAGTTAAATGGAAGCTGTTGCTGAAATGGGGGAAGTGTTGTGTCCTCTCCTAGCTCGGTTGTGTTGGCACTTGTGCTCATAATGGTGACATGGTGAATCATGCCAGGAAATTTATCGGGCTAAAAATGAATCTATTTTTATATTCCTAGCTAACTTTCAGATGGATCATTTCCCTGACCTGACTCACTGTGTAGCTGCACAAACAGTAGAGCTGGCAAACATAGGAATGGGAGAGCAGCCATGTGGAGGGGCAGGACAGCTCCCTGCTAGTGGCAGCCCCCACCTTTGCTAGAGTGAATTGGCTACAAAACTGCACCTAAAACTTGTATTGTCACTACCACAGGACTATGGCACAACTAGCTTGTATTTCAGGATGGTTTTCTTTGAAAGTCATGTTCAGAAAAGGACCATCGATTTATTCTGTGCTAGTCCTAAATGTGATTGAATTAAAAAATGCCACTAGGAGGTTTAGCTAATTCCTATTCCTGTGTGTTTATAGTTTTTAAACAAACAGAATTTTTTCACAGAAGAGTGACTTGGCTAATGTCTGGAACATGAAGTGGCTCCTTAATCCTGATAATAGAGTAGCTTTGTAATCCTCTTGTGTTTATAGTTTGAAAGCTGTTTAAAAAAAGAGTATTTTAACCAAAAAAACTCTCAAAGTTTATGATAGACAGGTACTATTCTGAGGCTAGTGAGTTGTTTGCTTCTAGGTATTACTCAAGATTAAAATCATACTTGATGGTTCTCAGAGTTCAGAATATTCATAGTGTGTTGGTGGACAATTAGTGAAACTTCAGGTAATGTTAATTAGTAAGAGTCTTGAGTTTTCTTGTAGAGTTTCTGCTGCATTAGGTAGAATTCTTGTAAGGTAGATTTTGTCTGAACTTCATTCTTTGCAATGAATACCCTACTTCTGGGTTTGCTTGGTTATATAACAAAGTTTGGAGAAGGATCATGTTCTTTGATTTCAACTTGCACATGAATATTTTAAATGAATTTTTGTTGTAAACATTGTATTTAGGATCCCTTTGGATGGTTTTCAATCACAGGATCTTATACATTTAATTTACACCATGTGCACAGGATTTTATGTGGAACTCCTGTTGGCATAAAGAGGCTTCTGCAGAGATGATGAACATTTCCCTTTTCAACTATCCTTGCTCCAAAGGAAACAGGGAATTGCTGTTATGTGCAGTTCTGTGGACAGCCATGCTGATATTAGAAGACATAGAAAAAATTCATGGCAAATGAAACAAGCAAAGAGTCAAAACCCCCAAATGAAACCAACCCAGCTGGTTTTAGGGATCCTTTCAAGTACTTTGTGTTCCCCTACATCCTCTCCAGGGTAGAGAAGAAGATCCAAGAAGTTAGCTGCAGATATTTAGTCTACAAATGGAGAGCTGGGGAAACAGTTATGGTTACAGCATGTTATTTGTGTTGCATAATTGCTGTGTAATACTTACTAACGTATTTGTCTATGTTTTTTTGTGCCAGCTTCCTACATATCCGCATAGTCATTAATAGATAATCACACAAATGTTGAGTGCATTGGTAGCGAGGTTTTAAATAATCTGCTGTAGATAGGTAGTAATAATAAGGATAATAAAATTATTATTATTATTATTATTATTATCCTTATCCTTCAATAATAAAAGCGTGACCCACTCAAACAAGGTCACATTCTAAAAAATTCTAACATTAATAGGTGTTTTGTGTCTTTTTGAGGTACATACTTCAATAATTTAACTTATTCTTGCATAAGAATATGAAATCCAAATTTGTGCTCGTTTCTTGTAATGAATTTTCCTATAAAAAAGGTAACAAGTTTCTACTCCAGAGCAGAATAAAATAAACGGGGAGAAAAAGGCTCTTTTTATTGAGAGGCAACGTCAGTGTACAAGCATCTCTGTCTAGTTGTCCAGAGTGTTTCTGACCTTTCCTTAAAAAAGGAAAATATCTCTATAATAAAGTGATTTTGGTGGATAGAAAATCACAGGTCATTGTATTCGGAGAAATAATTGCCACAGGTAAATTACCTCACAGTAAGCATTTGTACTTTTGTAGTAAATAGAATACTGCATTGTAGCTTTAGCATATTAATAGCCTTTCCTTTCTTGCCATCCACTATATTCCCTAAAAGCCATCTGTGGTTAGTGAGCTGTTGATGTCAATATATTTGTATCTTTAGCATGGAGGAAAGTTTTTTATTGATTACATGCATGGTTTATAAAAAGGGTGGCTTACCATGATCTCTTGCCAATTAGCATATTTAAAAATGCTCCAAATAACTTGTCATCTTTAGAGTTCCTTGAAAATCTGTTTGCATTTATTCACTTAGAGTGTGATATTTTATTTTTTTAACACACAAAGCAAGAAATTAGTCTATTTTAATCTTTCCTCAGAATAGATAAATATTAGGAATTACTCTCCACTGAGGCATTCCATGCATCATGATTTAACCAATGTCTGAGGAACACAGTATTGCTGTTTAGAACACACCCTATAGGAAGGGAATGGTGTTTCAAAATGCACCATCTGAAACACAAAAGATTTTAGTGTGCATAAAGCCTTACAGAGGCTTAGAATCAGAAAGACAGAACTCAATAAAGCATGTGAAGTTGGCAGGTTCCTTAAGTCCTCATTGTGAGAAAAGAGGTGTCTTTTTGTTGACTTTAACTGCATTGATGTGTCTTTTTAACTGTGGAATGGTGTGAGCTGCTGTGGAGCCTGGGATATCAAGCAGGTACCAAGAGCAAGAGTAAAGATCAGGAGTCTGTTTTAAGGATAATCTCCAAGGAAATAGCCTTTTATGCTCACGCTGCGCTAAGGAGCACTCTTTTTTTCTGGAAGAAAAATATGCATTGATAGTTTCAGCTTCTGTTGTAGTTAGAGATTCTGTTCCCAGTTTAAAATTGTAAAAATGGAAAAATTGGTGTGTTTTACAGGTTTTTTTCTTTTGGTTCATACCGTAACTCTTATTGGATATTTCTAGTGTAAAAATCTGTCATTAGTTTTGCTACACATTTCCCCTGACCACTGTTGCTCTCTGGTCTTGTTTGATAGAGTCACTGGTAGATGCTACTATTTTTGCATGGTTCTAAGCAGCTGATGAGCCTGTTGAGAGTACAGAGCATTTGATAAAATGGGAAGGATACAGAGAAAGGAGACATTTAAAAAAAGGGCTAGATAGCCTGGAAAAGTGAGCAAGTTTGGTATGGAAATGAGGTACCTGTATTGCTAGATACAGCATCAAAGAATTAAAAAATAGAGAGTTTAATGTAAAGATGGGATTTCAGAAAAAAAATGCTGAAAGCTTTTATTTCAAGGACTGGTAATTTTTAGTTACTTAAGAAAGCATGAGAAGTCTCTGAAACAAACAAGAATTCCATGGTAATTGCAATGACTTCTGTCATGCTGCAATGCATCCTTGTCTTTCAGTGTTTAGAAAATGAAGTTAAAAGAAAACCATTATTTTTGGTTGGTTGGTGGGGTTTTTTTTGTTGTGTGGTTTTTTTTTTTTTTTTTTAGTTCTGAGGCATTGTGTATTTTCCTCACTAACATGGGAAAACAGANTTTTTTTGTGTGTGTGTGTGTTTGTGCTTTGTTTACAATGCTATTATGTAATTATAAGGAAAAAAGGCAGACAAATAAAATTAATTCCTGAAAAATTCCAGCTCAAAGTCTGCACTGGAAAGTAAACGAATACAAGAAAGGAATAAATTTATATATCTCGGTAGTAAGGTGCCTGTCATCTGGGGATTTCAAATTGGCAAGGCAACAGTTTCATTTACCAACTAAATAAGATACGGTCATAAAAATCCGTGTTTTAAAGACCAGGGTGTGAAACTTCAACTCAGATATTGCTTTACATCTCAACATATGGATGTGAAAGCTGGAAATCCAACAAAGGTACAGACATCTAAATGCCTTTGAAAGCAAATGCCTTAGAAAAATACTATGTATTAAATGGAATGAATTTATAACAGATGCCAAGATTCATTAGACAGCTCAAAAACCCCTTGGCTCTAAAGTTATCCAGAAAAGAAGATGGAATTATCATCTGGAACATATGTTAAGAATGAAGCCAGAGCATCTGTCATGGAAAGCATGCCACTGGGCAGCTGGAGGAACATACAAAAAGCACCAGCTGAAAGAGTCTCTCCATCGAACAACACCAAAGGTAAAAAGGTTGTGGGACATCGCAGTGGATGCGCAAGGAGTGGTTCAGAGCCGACAAAAACTGCACAGAGCTTTTTGGCTTTTTGTGGTTTTTTTCCAGTGTGTGTAAACTGAAGAGTTTTGGGTTGTTTTCTCTTAATATTGCAGATGGAAAGGAGTGATTAAAAGTTGAAGGTCAGAAGTGAAAACTACAGATTAAATACAGTATTTAATTATAATGTATTTATTTTACAATTTGTGTATAATTTCAGCCCTGAAAAGAGAAAGAAGGTAGTGTAATTAAATAAACCTTCAGATGCATTCCCACTGATGAGCTTAATGTATAATAGAGCATTAAGGATTATTTCAATAAAAATCCAGGCTTATTTTATCCAAGTAACCTACAGTTGATGACACTACTATGGATTACCTTTTCTCTGAGAACAATTGCTCTTATATTTTTCTACTTTTTTTTTGCTTCGCAGGAGTTCTGGAATTTCCAAACCAGCATCTCTCTGCAATATAGTGTCTTTTAACTTGCCCTAGTATGAGCCTAATGTTACAAAGGTTTGTGTTGGAAACAGCAGAATTTATATTTTATAAAAGACTTCTAGTTGAAATGGAAGGTTTCAAATCTGTTATCTCAATCTGTCTCTTGATCGTGTGTTATGCAAAACATTTTATTAAAATATAACAATCCCAACAAAGTTTTACCAAAGTAAGCATTCAGTTATGTCTTAGACTTGGTAAAGAGAATTGATCTGTGGTCTTATTTTCCCCTTGCAATATTCAAGGAGAAAAAAAATCTCCCAAACAGGGGTGTGTGTTATGGATTTTTTGTTTGTTTCCTTGATTTTTTGGGGGGTGGGGTTTTCTGTTTTTGTTAATTTGGATTGTTTGGTTTTTCCCCCCCTTACTGAATCCTCTCACTCGCTGAGTCCCAGCCTAACATGTGGGAATGAGTGTATCCCGTGAGAAGTTTGAACAACTCATTCACCTTCTAGATGCATCTTATGATTCGAAGTAGTGAACTAAGAGTGTGAGTTCCACTTAGCAGGGTAACAAGTTTAGGCAAAACAAATAACTCCGCAAACATTTCCAAGGTTTATTGATATCTGCAGCTTTTCTGCTTCTTCCTCTTACAGTATCATGAGTGTTACAGTGATTATTTCTTAATGCCTCATAAAGGAGAGAAAAGCTTTCAACTACGACTCAGCTGCACTTACAGGCTCAATGTTCAGGAAACAAGTTTTATTTTTCTTTTAAAATATTTACAGATAGTGTTTTTCCCATTTACACATTTGGTGTTGATGGAGCTCAGTTCAGATGCCTTCCTCCCATGCACTGGAGATAAGGCATCTAGCTATAGTCTGTCCTGCAGAGCCTACATGGTCACGATTTTCTACTTTGACAGATTCTGCATCTGATTTATTGTGTAATTAGACCCAGTTAGGATTGCAGTTAAAACGAAGAAATTTTGTCAGAGGTTGTCCATTCCGTCAAATTCAGAGCAGATTTCGGTTATGTTACATGAAAAAATTAATCCAGCTCACTCCTGAATATCTCTTCTCCTTTTGTTTCCATGGCCATTTGCTCTTTTGTGTGCATGGCAACTGAAATTTCTGTGTATCCAGTTTGTAATAGAGTACTTTGAGTAGTATTGAAGGCAAGCTTGGAGATAATGTCTCTGGAAATAGAAGAAGTGAAAAGACATTGTGTAATATACTATTTCAAGTTATGTGTTGCCTAGCGGTTTGAAATGCCGTTGTCCTGTGCTCAATGCTAAAGATTTTTGCTCAAGAGTACATAACAATAAAAAATCTTCAAGAGCTAAAAATACAGGATTACTGCATTCTTTGACCTGTGGTCAGAGAGTTGGCAGGAGTCGCCCTGTATTGTTTGTTCAAGGTTTGTTTGAAGAGAACAATTATAGGATGATCATTAAAAATATTGACATATTTTTCAGGAGCAGAGGATTGAAAACACGTCTTTAAGAGAGGGTTTTTAAGTATTAAGTTGGATTGCATGAAACAAAGTAGGAACAAAAAACATTGTTTAAATCTTAATTTGAATTCCAGTTATTGAGGAAGTGGTTGTTTATTGAAATTGTGTACATTTCTGTGCATTTTCCTTGCAGTGTTTTGATACAATATACTACAAAATCTAGTTTAGCAGAATCTTGATCTCTTAAGAAAGATAGGCAACCCCTCCATGTAGAAGATCTCCAGTAGGATGAGAGGAGTCCTCGGTAGATTTTTGTCGAAGACTGAAGACTTCATCGCCCCATTTTGATGCAGAGTCAAAATCAATCTAGACTTACAGGGTAATAGTTATGACTAAGAGAGTTTGCCAGGTTGATAGCCTTGAATGAGTGATTCTCTGGTGTTGAACTCTGGTTTGCACAGATGAGAGTATGTGGGTTCCCACAGTACAGCTCTGCTGAGTTTATGCCAGATTTTTTACTAAATTAGTTCTGTAATAAAATTGGAATGTTTCAGTCTTTGTCTTTCTGCTGTGTAGGGTCAGCACGCCTGCGTTGTTTTGTCCTTGTCCCTGACTCAACTTTATTCCTTTCATAGCTGGTTTGAGATATTGTTTTGGGAATTGCCTGTGAAGGAGGACTGGCATTTCCCTCCACTTTCCCTTTGGATGTGCTGCTGAGTGTAGTCGCTCCTGCTCCTCCCAGAAATTGTTTAAAGCAAAACAAAATTTCCCCTCCAGACACACTTCTCTTAAAACGTGGGTAATCTTTACTTTTATGATGTTTATAATGTTTGATGGCATGACTATTATCGATCTTGTGCCTATGATGATGAGAGAGTGCTTCCTGTGTATAAAAACTGTTTATTAACAAACGGAGGGTTGCAGTGTAGATACTCTCAATAACATAATGGAGAAGTGTATCACTTTCTCATTAACCTCACTGAGAGGGAGAACTAGTACAGATGTCTTTATGTTTTAAACTACCTACTAAAATAACTAGATGAGTGCAAAAATACTGGTCTGCGTTTCCAACAAGGCTGCCAATTGAGATTATGTATTGATACATTTTTATTTGACTTAAAAATGTAATAGTGGAAGAAATTTTGAGTGTTAAAATTGTGTCCCCCCCATTTTGATGTGGACTCAAAATCAAAATAAGTCCATGCATGATGTTTGTCCTGGGTGTTCTTGAAAGCTCCAGTGACTTTTGGATACCAAATTGTTCTCCAACTTAACAAACTTTATTTGGACCAACTTTCTAACAATATGTAGTCTAAATTTCCCTGCTGATCGTTTTTTGTACTGCCATCTGTAGATGTGAAGCACAATTAATCACTGTCCTCCTTATGAGACTCGCATATTTTAAGATTATTATATTCCACCTTCCTCTTACTCCCTACCATATTCTCTGTTCTAGGATAAGTCTAATTATTTTTAGTGTACTTCAAACTTGGTATTTTCTTAAAAATAAAAAAAAACCCTATACAGCCTTGTTCTCTCAGGACCTTTACCAATTTAGTGGCCCCCTGCCTTAATTTGTTAATGCTCAAAATTTGTAAATGCTAACATTTCAGAGCTTTTAGCTTTGCCTGATAAAAAGAATAAATTCTTATTTTAGTTCTTTTTTCCTTGATTTGCATACAAAGTCTTTGTTAATAGGTAGCATAATGTTATTTATCTCTTGTGTTATTTGTCTTTTTTGTAACACCATTGCCTTGCTTGTTCTTCATAGATTTTTCTAAGACAATCAAATTTCTAAATCTGGAGTGTTGTAAAGAATTCTTGCTGTCTTGGAATCTCCATACGTGACTGACTTGTAACTGGATGATAAATTTTTTTTACCTTTAGAATGTTTATCTTGCTCCTTATTATTCTGTATCTGATTTGCTAAGAGCATCCATACTCCAAAGGTGTTTTATTAAAATGTGCTAATCTGTTCTGTGGGGGTTTTATTTTTTGTTGGCAGATAGCTTTTTTTATTATACCCAAATAAATGATCTCTTCAGTGTGCCTGTGACAGTCAGCTCGCTGATCAGCTAAAACCAGAATTCAGATAAATGAGAAATGGAGAATTATTCTCCATTATTTAATATGTTAGGGGAAAAAAAAGATATCTGAGGCTTTTAGTGAGTGGTGACATCAGAGTGATCAAGGATATTTTGATTGTTCTGGGAAGCTGGATGAATAATACTCAAATACTTTTTTTGAACTGTTGATTTCCATCCACTGTCGTAGTGTTATTATAATCTTATCTTTTATTAACACATCCTATTGCATTTAAATTTGCCTCTGACGTTTTTGTGCTAAGGATTTTTAGTTTGTTTGCTTTAGTGTATGTATTATAAAGAATGCTGGAAATAGTATTTGACTGTTTGTGGGTTTTTCAATATTTTAATATTTATTTTGGGTCTTTTAGTAATTGTTAGTCTTCTCTGAAGAGACAGAGGACCTTTTAAAATCAAAATAATTTATTTTTGTGATGTTTTACTCACTGAGAAAATAAAAAAATGTTTGCTTATATAAAGCTTAATGATTTCACCTGAGGAAAATAAATATAGCGATATTCTGAATTGTCACAGGTGGTGAAGGCACCCTGAGCAATGATCTACAAACTCAGTGATCACCGTGGAAGTCTTGCTTTGATAAAAGATTAGATGGTCTTTACTTGTGACCCCTACTATCCGTTGTGTGAGGATTACAAAGTCTCTTTAAAAGTGAGTCTGTCCTTGGGTGGGATGGTTATTTCGGTGCATTTGCTTCTGTTTGAGAAGTTTGCTTTCAGGTTTGTGCTAGTGCTAATTTTAAAGAGCAAATACATATTCCAGGCTGGGGTTTTTTGTGTGGGTTTTTTTTTTGTTTTGGTTTTGTTTTGGGTTTTGTTGGGTTTTTTTTTGTTTGTTTGTTTTTCTTTTTTCTTCCTCTGTCCTCCCCTTTCCACATTTATTTGCAAAAAGGGGCTCTGCTGTAATAGGCTTGGGAGTGGAGTTGACGATCCAGCAGAACTTTTCTGGTACTGCGGTCTCCTTGGCTGTTCCTTTTGTTGCCAGCCAGTTGTAAGTGGGATTATATAGGAAATAAACTTCCGAAGTGCTTCCCTCCCTCCCTTTCCCTTGCCTCTAGCAAAACAGACTCAGTATGTCCGTGTTCCTAAGCAGTGGTGTGGGAAGTTTCCTGCATGTGTTCTGACCATTCAGCAGATACACCTTGGTTTTTTGGGAAACTTGCAGGCAGTCTTCTCACTGACATCTCTGCCATACACCTTGGATTTTAGAGCTCGGGCAAGGTAATTCCTGGGAGAGCAGTCACACGTGGCTGGTTGCTGTAGCACAGGAGTTCACCTTGCTCCATTTAGCAGCCAGCGACAGACCGACCGTAGCACCTGAGGCTACCGAAGAGGAGATAATCTTCTTACAACCCAGAACAAATCCCTTGGTGGAGGAGGATTCCTCCAGGTTCTGCCCTGTTAAAAGGTGGGGATTTCCTGCAATGGGTAGGCTTTGCTCTGACAGGACACCTACATTAGCAGGAATTTGCACAGCAGTTGAGATCTAAATGCGGATATGTAGAGAGGGTCTTTTTTTTTAAAAAATGGTTTTCCCCATAAAGCAGTAATTCTTGACACTAAATTCACAGCTTCAGCCTTTAGGTATCTACAGAAATGTTTGGGATCCCAGCCCCAAGCCAGGTCAGTCAAGTCAAGTTTAACTTGCTGATCGCAGGTGCCCTAATATGTGGGTGCCTAGGTATGTGTAGCGAACACTAAACTCTGTTTCTGATAGATGTTTGTTGTGGTTTCCCTTCTTGCTCCTCCCAGTCCCAGCCCCCAGCTTTGCCTGGTCTCCATCATCTGGGACTTCAGACAGGATACCTTGGTAAGCATGTACTTTTGAGGGCTTGGATTATTTTGGAGATGGCAAGTGCTGTGTATTGCTAAACTGGAGATATGAAACTTGGTATGGTTTTCCTAGGAAGTTACTGTACATTTCCATGTAGATTTCTACTTAAATTCAGTGCACTCTGTCTTCTTCTGATACAGTTTTTGTTGTAGCATGGGATTTCACACTCCTTTTGTAGTTTTAGACTCTCATTCCCTACTTATTAAGCAAATTGGGTGTTTTAATGTGGTGTTACAAGTGCTCATTAAAGCTATTTTTCCAACAGCTGATCGTTATTTCTCCCTTTTTTGATTTTTTAAAATTTCTTTTTTTTTTTTAAATTCGAGAAAGCTAGCCAGCAGAGATTTTATTTCATTTGTTCTGTGTAAAGTAGTAATTTCCTTTTCCACTCTTTGTTCGTACAGCCCTTAAATGCTTAGAAATTTGTTTTCAGTTGCGGCAAGTAGCCTAAAAAAGTTGTTGTCTGTTTTATTCTTACCTATGGATGTAGCTGGATGCTTTGTTTATAGTGCCAGACACAATAAGGACTCCATAATCAGCTAAATCATGCTTTTCCAAATGAGTCAAGTGTTTTGGGAGTGTGAATCAGCTTTGAGACCTACTTCTCAATTTTGAAGTCACTTGTCTGAGAACCATGAAACATAGGAATAGGAAAAGCAGGACTGCAAACTTTGCTGATAATGTATTTTTAAATTTTCATAAACTTCAAAATCAAGCTGTTTTTGTTGGATATGAGTGTCCAGTGGCCCAGGTGACATGGTTTTCAGCAATCTAGATGATATTTCTCTTTAGTGTTTGCATGTTGCATAAATTACTTTTCTGGATGAAAAAACCTTACAAGAATAGTCTTTTTGCAGTCTAACATTGTAGAATTTTTCTACAGAGCATAAGCACTGATATATAAAGCACTACTGAAGTAGTGTAAAATGGTGATACTGGAGAAATTTTGAATCCTGACCTAATTCACTTTAACTTTGTGGTAGCAAATCTTGCCTTTTCTGCTTTTAGAACTCATTGCGATAGACATAATTTCTTCAGAAAACATATACAGGAAGAGCTGCATTTTTTATTACCTTCTACAAAGTAATGTTTGCTTAATGGTGTATGAGGATTGTGTTTGTGAATTAGTACACTTGCACCAAGTAGGAATTGGAAAGTAAATTATATTTTCAAATCTTCACTTGTTTTATCATATCCAAAAGGTTCTTTGTGGTTTGGTACAAATGTCTGCACCACAAATATGATCCTTGTATGGAGAAATATTTTCGTAGTTACGCTGTAGTACCTTAATTTTTTGCTTCGTTGCCATTAGATTTGGAAGACTTGAAACCTGACCAAAGTGTGGTGATAGACACAGATAGGAGGTAAAATGCTTATGATTCCAGTTGTCAGTGCCTGGGGTGGGGAGGAGGGACCTGGTAAAGACCTGTGAGTAACATCATTTCAGTTCACATCAGAAGTGCAAATTTTGACTTGTACTGCATTAAGGCAGTGTAAGGGAAACGGATAATAACTACTAAATATTTAATATATCTGTAATGATAAAAAATTTGCTAATGAATACATTTTAAGAGTTCATTATTGAGCCTCAGATATTGAAATGAGGTTTCCAAGACCAGACAGAAAATGTTTAAATACCTGAGAGCCCCTGTAAAACTTTGTAGTATTGTTATATATGAAACTGTGAGCATATCTTAACATTTTACACGTACAGTGAAAGACTGCATAGATAAAAGCACCAAAGCCTGCAGTAGTTGAATCAAACTCTGCAATGTTACTCTATAATGTAATTGAATGCTTATGTTCCACGGGAGGGTTTGCCTGCGAAGGTCTCTGATGTCTGTGCTGAGCCCTGTTGAGATGAATTTGAATCACTGCCAGCGCATTTCTCTGGCATGTTACAGCCTTACTTCTTACAGTGGTAATTTCTCCTTAAAATTACAGATTTCCAGATAATACGGCACTGCATTTTAAATGCACATAATTTTGGAATTTGAGGGTGAAAAATAAGGGCAGAAAACTGAACAAAGGCTGGGACCTCACAAATGAGCACATACTCTGCCTTCCAACTGCTCCTGGTTTCCTTGGGGCATCTTATAGATGCCTCCTGTCTGTGGCTGGTGTATCTTATGGACAGAAGAGCCATGTAGATCCCTGCGTCTCAGCAGAGTTTTGCTTGAATTCAGCCCTCGTGACCTGTGCAGGTGGCTGCTCAGGGAACTTTAGAATGAGATAAGTGTGATGGATCAGGCATAGCTACTGTTTTTATCAGACTTCTGCTGTTAGTCTACCCAAATGAGTAAAATCTTTGTTAGTAATGCATTTTGTGTTCTCTCTCTCTTTTTCTCCCTTCTCTCTCTAGTCGCCAGGATGTTGAAACATCAATACCAGAATTTTACACCCCTAAGGGTAGGGCTCTCTGTTTTTCTGAAGATACTGCTGCCCTGCTGGTTATATTAACTTTTTGTGGAGTCTGTGATGTTTACACCTTGGAGTGTCTCTAACTATTCAGATGCATGAATAAAGAGTTAGGGTCTGCCCTCAAATAATATAGAATTATGCTTACGTAGCTTACTCACAAAATTACAAGGTCATGCCATTTTTTATTTGCATAATTTCTTTAATGTTAAAAATGGAAAAGTATTTTTAAGTCTACTTTTCACATAATTGCAAACTCATGGAATACAGACAAAATCATATAATATTCTTAAAAATTTGAAGAGGACAATTTATTCTTAGAATTGTGAAGGAATCTCATAGTATATTGGTGGTGTGTTTTCCAGAAATACTGTTATGCTAATTCAACCCACCTTGAGAGCTGGTGATAAAAATCTTGATGCGAAACACACTTTCACAGCAGAAGAGTGCAGGTGCAAAATGGAAAAGCAAGCATTTTTTCAAGTGGCATTGATTGTTTTCTCTGCAATATGTAGGAACACCAGAATATTTTTAGATGAAAAAGATTAAAAAATTATCCATTGCATTTGTGATAGCCTATATGTTTGGGTGAGTTATTTATCGTTTGCAATATCCATAAAGCTATCTTAAGCATCCTAATTAGGTTTCAGCTCTTCAGAGGGAGGCTGGGAGGCTCTTGTGCAGTTGTGGCGCGGTGGCGGGGTGCGTGCAGCACAGCTGCTTTCTGATGTCAGTCGCTATTTCAATGACACGAAAGTGGGAGAGGAAGAGCGTGAAAAAGGCAGACAGTTTTTAAGAAAAAAAAGTGTCATCAGTAAGCAAATTATTTTTGCCTGTGTTGTTTTGATTAGGATATGAACTAACAAATAAAGTCTGATTGCTACAAAAGAAATTACATCTGGAGAGTTTAACTGGGGCACTTTCAGAAAGTTTTTGGTGAAGTGTATCTTTTTTTGCCCCCGTGCTGGGGAAAGTCTGGATTGTCTTGGGCAAAAATCCTGGTAATACACATAATTCACCTGGCCTGAAAGCAGAGCAAAATCCTTTCCTCTCAGTGCTCTCTGTTTGTTTGGATTTCAGTTTGTGCTGTGTTCAGGGACGCTGGAAGAATAATGGAAAAGGGGAATAGCTACATGGATCCGTGTGTAAGGTGCTCAGTACTTGATGAGCAGGGTGAACATTCCTGGGTTTGTTTCCTACCTCTGTAGGCATCCTTTTGCTATGCTGATCATGGTATGGTATCCTTGGGGTTTTTCTTTGGGTTTTCTTGAATTTTGTAGATACGGGTTGAAAGAAACACAGAAAATTTCTACTGATCTTTGATCTCAACCATCTTAGTTTCCAGTGTGAGGTGAAAATAGTTTCTTGAAAATGTTTCTTAGGATGGACTGACGGTTTCCTTTCAGGTACATCCACCCTGGCACATGGGTTTTGTGGGAGGGCAGGAAAGGTGAATACTTGGGCATTTGTAGTGAAGGAACTTTCTGGATTTTGTTTGTTTGTTGTTCTCTTTTCCAAAGAGAATCAGGGAACTGTGAAAACTTCGGAGGGGCTGCATATATATTAACAAAGTGGTTAATTAAAATTATGGGATAGGTGTTTGGCCACTAAAAATCTGGACAATGTTTATTAATGGTTGTCATAAGATCACTGATTCAGAAGTGTGAAGACTGTTGCTTGAAAATACCAAATAAAATTCTGTGCTGCCATTAAAAATGTGGTTTGCATACTGACTTTGGTTTGTTTATTTCTACACTTTGAGCAGTCTGAATCACAGTTGGTTTTCTATGGCTTTTTATTGCACCTCTTTGTTTGACTGACCTCAAAAAAAGGGAATAGATGATGATGGTAAACATTAAAATTTGCTTTAAAAATATACATATAGGTATTACTAGCACACATCATTTCACTTATTTGAAAAATAAGTTTGTTAAGAGGATATATATATATTTATGTAGCACAGCTATTTCTGTGTTATCTTCAAAGCACTCTTAAGGAAATAATACATGCCTTTGTAACGATTTCTTTTGAAGGTAGGTATGATTTCCATCTGAGTGTCATCTCCCGCTTCAGAACATTCCTAAGGAGATGTGAATCAACACCTGCCCAATTGAGGACAAGAAAACAGCTTTTCTGTCTTTATACCTGTACTCAAGTGTTTGGAGCCTGATTATTAGAAAAAATATTGTGAACTCAGATTTATATTTCAAGCAGAAACACACATAGGTGCATGGTTTTCATACCAGACATTTTTTCTTTTATATGGGAACCTTCATTTGCTATGTGAAACATGTAGGATGAACACTTAAAAATTAGTAGTCTGCTTATGCTAAAGCACTGCCTGCAGATGGTCCAGTTAGTTTGGCGTTCGGTGTTGAGGACAGTTACCCTCAAATCAGACATAGAAAAACTACGTGGAATTGTAATGTGGGATTGAGTGAGTTAAGGGGTGTGTGATCATTAATGGTTTGCTGCTTTTAGCAAGCTTGTCTAGACAGTATTTTTTTTCTTATAATTTTTAAATATGATTTTTAAAATTTTATTTATAATACTGCTGTAGTCATGAATTTTCACCCATGAATTTTTCTTTTTGTGTTGAAAGTATTTTCAGTATTTGCTTTAAAATCAATTTTCTAGTCTCATATTGCCCCTGTATGTTTGATGCTGTAGAAATTATGTTTGGATATGATTGTGTTGTACTATAATTGGCCCCTGATATTTTGTGTACCAAACTATACTGTAGCACATTTAACTAGAAATACTGCATAGTGACACATTGTACTTTAAAAATATAAACATGTCTAGAGAAAAGTAGCAGATGATAGAATTAAAGTTCCACATCCTTTCCCTCCTTCCCCCTCTCAAGTTTTTTCTTGATAGAAATAACAAGGATTTTTTCTTTTCTTCTTTCTTTCTTTCCCCTTTCCCTTTTCCTCCTTCCTTTGAATTAGTTATGGTATCATTGCACGAAGAGTTAGGGCTTGTTAAATTCAATTACTTTTTAAAAATTTCATGTCTGTAATTTTAAAAGAGTGGGTTCATCTTATGTTTTGGCTTAAACTTTATAATTGGTTAGTAAAACCTATCAACAATCACAGGAATAACTTAGCCATCTTCAGAACTGTAAGAAAATGTATTCCATTTTAGTGTTTCCTTACGTGTGTTCATGCATGTATGTGCATGGTTAAATTTACATTCTCATAATAAAGAGTAGTTTTGACAATGGATGAAGTGATAGGAACCTTCCTCTGAGTTTGGAGGAGAGAAGAATAAATTATTGAATTATTTGTTTTACTATTTTTCATGACATATCATGCTACCTTAAGAAAAAGTTGGTTGAAACATTATTGTTTCACCCTTTTTATTGAAAGTGTTGATTGTTCATTGAACCTTTAGTTGCTTATTATGTGCAAAATGAATAGCTTTGTAGTGCTGTTCCTCAAGGAACTCTAAATACAAGCCTTCAGCAGTGATGTAACCTCTTTCTCTTCAAACATCTGATAATTTTACAATGAAATTCAAATTTTCTTCAAGGAGCTCTATACTGGTGTGCCTAATACTTTTTAAGAATTGAGGAAGTATAGATTGTAAAAATAATTTGGTTTTTATTATGTTTTGTTGATATCAAAACTGAAACTTCAGAGTGTTTTGTGATAAAACCATTTAGAATGTTGGTCTGCCTGTATTAAAAGGACTTTATTATTTCTTCCATAGGTAATGATTTACTGGGTAATTTTTTAGGCTTAAGAAGTTTTTGGAATAAATTTTGCAGATTTTCTCTAGCTATCACAACAAAGTAAATCAGATTTGTGAATGCCATCTACCAAGACTGTTATGGTTTGTTGTGAAGTAGGCTTGACCTTGTAGTTCACACACCAAACCTGGCAGTTTAGTAGGTACTGTTACCCTAAGTTATATGACGCTGCTTTTTGATGCCGTCTCCTTGCAACTTTCCCCTTATATTTTATGGAATATAAGGAAAATATGGAATGACTCAATTCTCATCATGCCCATGTCAAGCTTAAACATAATTCTCACTGTTTTTTTCTGGCCTGAGATGACAGCTGTAAGGTGAGCTCTTCTGTGTTTATTCAGTATGTTCGCACCACCAGAGATTCCTGATCTGCTCCAATTCTTTATTGCAAATGGATCACACCATGTGATTTTTTTGTTGAAATTCATTCTCTTCAGGTTATTCCTCCTAATTAAGGTAACTGGTGTTTTAGTGTTGCTGATGTATCCATTCTTTGCTGCATAAAGATTGTCTTCGTAGCATTTTTGTACTTGAAAATGTAATATTAATTTAAAATAAATGGTCTTTTTTATTAATAACCACATATGCAAAAAAAGGAACATCTGCCTTCCAAATGTTATTCAATGATTGTAATTAAAAGGTTAAATAAAAGCTGAGGCAAGCTTTGAATTTTGAAGCATTTGCAACAGCTAGTAATCTGACTTACTGCAGACATTTTTGTCAAAGTTGAAAAAGTTAGAGCTAATTAATTTCTTGGGAGACATATGATGAAATTGTAGGTGTGATAACATATTTGAGTAACATATGGTCGTTATGGGGCACCTTTCTAATGACTGAGCACCAAGTTAAATATAGACTTTCCATTTTTTCACTTCTTCTATTAGTGGTTCTTTGTTACTACAATTTAAACTCATTTTCTGTCGTGCATGAAATGGGATTCTTTATATGTTCGTAAGCACTTTAAAAAATATTGCCACCACAGTGCTACGCCTTGGTGAAATTTACTGAGGCAGACAGTTCATCTGTGATAGCCTTTTGATTTTGGTAGCATTAATTGTGATTATGTACATTTTGACCTGTACTTTATAAATGTGAAATTTGCCACAGAATGTTTAGATGCCTGTGCTCAAAGTAGGAGTGTAAAATATTTTTGAGAGATTGGTAGAAAAATGCATGTTGCTCCCTCTATACGTAACACATTGAAATTTACTTTAATCAGCTATTGTAATATATTATGTCCTAAGAAGGAGGACAGAGGTATTTTTGGAACACTTTCTCATTCAGTCTACATAGTCCTAATAAACTGTATTATGTTTCTTAAGAGGCAGTTCTGCTGTTCCTTAGGAGGCTGTAAATGAATATTGTAATGGAGTAAACAAATGCTGCATTTTGTAATTAAAGTAATCAGAAGCTTTACCTAGTTTTAAGTTTCATTTATCTATTATAGTAATCTAGAGCCAATTTCAAGCTTTATTATTTCCGTGTCAACAGGCGGAATGAGAAATTCAGTACATATAGTGATGGTAACATGTGAATGAGGAAGGAAATAAAAACGATTCAGGTGAAAATGAGGAACAAAATGGAAGGAGAAAGGTGGGGTGGTTTCTGGGTGGGGATGGAGAAAGTAATGAGTGCATGAGAAAGCTGCTGTTTGTGGTGGGAGGAGATAAAGGATGCATGTTGATGGAGGCTAAGCACGAATTGTATTCTGAGTTGAATAAGAATTCTTTTGCAAGTCATGTTTTTTTCTGTATTTCAGTATCAACTGAAATGCAAGCTGTGGATTGGCTTATTTTTTCTTTTTTAATGAAAATGATAGTTAATTTGGTTCTAAAGGAACTCTGTTGCTCATGAATTTTGCCTTGCTGGAGAGGATGCTGGATTATCACAGCATCTGACTTCATAGTAGCTGCGGCTTCCGTTTTGAAGCTTTGTCATCCAGCCTTTACTGCAGTGAAGAAGGTGTTGAAGGGATTTTAACAATTAGTAGGAGCATGGTAGTGATTATTACTTGAATGTGGCCATCTATTTCTTACAGGAGAGTGAAAAACCTGTGCTGATACTTAGAGAAAGAGAGAGAAAAATCTCATACTGCTTCGAAGGAGCAAATGGGGGGTTGTGTCTTGGTATCTGTGGTATTAGTGGAGAGGAAAACAGCCTGAGGAAGATAAGACTTCCTCAGTGCCATGGGAGTGCCCTGCTCATGCAGCCAAGACATCCAGCAGTATGCACAATGTCGTTTGGACATTCTTTCCTACAGTGATTACATTTCTCTTTTCTTTTAGGTAATTTTTGTGAAAAGGAAGCTTTCATATGTTTCTTGGTGTGTGGAGTTTTTGACTTACTAAAATTAACTTTGTGAATAAGTTCCTCTTTCGGTAGCAGAAAGTGATCGGGTATCTGTTTACAGTACAGGTAGAGTGATCCGGGTGGGGAGGCAGACTTAATGTTCATTAAGTTCACACTTAATGTTCAATTCTGATAAGCCTGATGTGCTGTATACTTGTGAGACAATTGTCTACTTTTATTTTAGCTGTTTCCTACAGGTGACATTTGTATGTTTTTATTTTAGCCTGTTTGCCTGCAAGCAGGTGTGCTTCATTATGGAGTGCTCACATCCGAAATCATCAGTATTATACTTTTAATGCTTAAATTGTGGGACCAGATGTGATGAGATCAGGGCTTTAGCTATTCGCGTATTTCATTATTTATTGTTAAAAATCACTGAAGCCCGGAATGGATCAGGGCAGAGGGTGTATGTTAAAAATCTAATTAAAAAAAAAGGCATCTTGTGGCACATGATGAACTCTCACATCTAAGCATTTTTGGATGCTTTCATAGCCATCTGTAGAGGAAGGATCATTGATTATGCATCAGCCAGATAAAAGAGATCATTCTGATACATTTCTTTCTTCACCAGATACCATTTTACTGCAAAATACTATGGTATATTGATTGAATGATAAAACCAGGTTTTTTAATGGATGACAATAAAAGCATGCTGTCTAAAGAACGCAATTATATGCTCCAGTGAAAGGTTGAGTTTCTCTTAGTGGTTTCTGGTAGCTGTATAAATCATAGGAGGAAGGAAAACCTTGATGAATTAAATTTGAGATCACCCCCCACTATTGGTGAGCTTTTCTTCTGAGTTGAAACACTGTAAAAAATAATATTGACAAAACACTTTTCTACTTAAAACTTTGAATGTTCAGTTCAGCATTATTTAGTCTTAAGTTATGAAACTAATAATTAAAAAAAGAGGTATACAAATCTGTTTCTTACGATAGACGAATTTGCCTTCTGCATTTGCTTAGGAAGATAAAGTGTCTTTTATGGAGAATGTACATCACACCAGTAAGGTTCTATAACATGCAGAATGAGCACTGATTTATGAAGAGACATGAAAGAAAGATCTTCATAGTTTCATATGGGAGACTGATATAATGTAGAATAAATTCTTGTTCTGTTGCTGATCACTTTGTTAGAGGTGTTAGATCACAGCATAAGCTTAATTTGCCTGATATGAGCCCCATAATGTTATTTTTTTAAAAGGAGTCCAGAAAAGCAGAAAATGAGAAAGGGTTATTATTAGTTTGTTTGTTTTCTCTTTAAAACAGTCTTTCAGCTTTGAGTATTAAAATAATTCCAAGCGCTCAAATGTTAAAATATCATGTTTGGCATATGACATTTCTTATTGAAGAACAGACCGTGTTTATAATTTTTCTGTGGCTTGGGGTTTTTCTTGGGGCTGGGGGTGAAATATGAACCATTTGCAAGTTTTGTTTTTATTGTCAAAAAAATAGGAATTTTTTATCCCAACGCTTTATTACCTGTTGAAAAAATATGTAATTGCAGAAAATATGTAAGGGAAATTGCTCATTTTCTTTTTAGGTTTACCTCAGCAGTCCAACATTGTGAAAGATGCACTCATGTACTTTTTATTCTATATGAGCTGGGACAATTTCTCTCACTTTACAGTTCTCAGTTTGAGTTTGGGGATTTTCCTTTTGTTGTTGTTGTTTTGTTGTTGTTGTTTTTGTTTTTTAATGGGATATTGTTTGTGTTTTTGTTTTTTTTTCCCTCTGGGGAAATCTCTAGACACAGAAATGCAAGAAAAAAATACAGTATGCCAACAATTACTCTTTGAAATAAAAAAATGAATTAAAATATAGGTAAATAATTGTGTAACATGGAAAATCCATTGTCAAATGTATATACATAGAGTTAAGACTATATTTAGTATGCATACACAGTAAACTTTCTAATAAGTAACTGTGTGTCAAGGTCCTTAAATTCGATGTATCTGCTGGAGAATTTTAATAGACATTAGACATTATGAAGCAAAGTTGAGGCCAACTCTTAAATAAAGAATAAAGGAAATACTGAGTAGCTTCTTCTTTAGTGACAAGAGCAGAGCTCCCATGCTAATGTATATATATCTGAAATTAAGCTTGTGTAGTTCAGCTTTAGTTCTGGCATCTTTTAAACTTTTTGAATACTTTACTTGGTAACTAACTGGTCAGCCTTTTAAAGGAGTTTGCTTTGGATGTGACTTCCTATTTAAAAGCCAACTGAAAAGTGATTGTATCATGTGGAGTTATCTCTCAGTTTGGGTTGGACATTTGGTTTGGACAAATGTCAGAATGGACATTTGCGCTTGAAACACGCAACTGGTGGCTGTAACAAGCCCTTATCTGCCCTTTCCTTCAAGATTCATATTCTCTTCTTTCAGTTGTCCTGCTACTATTCATTTATATTTACGCAGTCCAAATCTGGCCTGCTTCTTTCTCTGGGTCTTCTCAGCACATTGTGAGTCCCTGCTGTTCCTCCAGCTCATTTCTGTGACAATTTTGAATTTCTCTCAACTTCTAAATGTTTTAGCCATCTGACCCACTCTGGCCAGCTTGTTCTTTTTATCACCTGCTGCCCCGTTGCCTCATTCAGAATTCTGCAGTGCATTTGTCCTGGTGTGAATTATTCCATGTGGACTGCTTCCTTCATCTCTCTACTACCCAGATATCATTAAAGTTAATACTTGGAGTGCAAGGAAGAGCCCCTCTGCTCTCATTCTGTTGCAGAAAACTGATTGTCAGAAGGGGCAATTGCAGGAAATAACGATTGGTCTCTACATCAGGGGTGACAAAGTGGCCAGTGTAGCATGCCTTTGGAGAACTGGGCTGCCAGGCCCCACAAGTCTTATCTTAGCAGATGTGGAGTATATATATATATATATATATATATATACATATATATATGTGTGTGTGTGTCTGTATATAAAATGAATATTAATAATATCTGAATGGCTCTACGTACAGACATTTCTGACATCCGATGAGTCCTCTTCCAAACAGCAAGTTCCAAGTCAAATGTCAAAGCCTAGTTATCAGAGAATTTTGACAAAAGATTTATTATGAGAACTTTATACAGTAGCATGACTCTATACCTTCCCCTAATTCCTTGAGAAATAACTGACTTAACTTGTTTCAACTTGCATTCAACTTCAGATAAATCAGTGGAAAACTACATGTAGGTAATGTGGGAATTGGCTCAGACTGCAGAGGTTACTGTTCAAGCAGTTGGTGTCAGCCGATGCTTGTGTGCTCCTTCATGCTTTGAATGTGGGGATGCTGCCCTTTAACAATCTCTCAGATTTTGTTCCAGAGATTGATAACTGTTACACTGTGAAGGAGGGAGGTAAAGAGGTTGAACAACGTTGACATATTCTTCTCTGAAAAGCACAAGGTAATTTAAAGGA
Organism: Struthidea cinerea; assembly: GCA_013397865.1. Classification (NCBI taxonomy): domain Eukaryota; kingdom Metazoa; phylum Chordata; class Aves; order Passeriformes; family Corcoracidae; genus Struthidea; species Struthidea cinerea. Next base: position 545,138 of record VZTI01010902.1, on the reverse strand, counting down.
ATTGATTTATGTGGTAAGGAAAGGTTTCAAAAGAGAGGCTTATAATTTAAGTGCATATAAACTGAATATGAATATTCTGTTTATTTGACAAAAACGTAGTAGGTAAATCAATACAGAGCTCAAACAGTGTTTAAAATGTAAATTTTAAATGTGTTTTAGAGTATCCATAAAGTACATATATACATGTAATTATTTATTTATTCGGAATGAAATTGCCTGAAATTTGATAAAGCAAAGACTTAAAATTGTTTAACAGGTGTAATTTTTCAAAACTATTTCTAATATTAATTGTGCAAAGAAAATGGGTAGTGCTAACTTCTTGGCTGCCCCAGAAGTCCAGACTTGTTGGTCTGCCAAAATAACATGTGTATGGTGTGACAGTGTAGGTAGTAGGCACACAGGGCAGGAGTATGTCCAGCATCTTGTTTAGCACTCTGGAAGTCTGCAGTCCAGATGACCAGAGAATGATGTTGACAGTAGATGACACTTGGGTTTTTTCTTTGCACAGCTGGTAAGAAAAGAGCTTGGTCTTTGATGTCTGGCAAGGCTCTCTAGGTATGTGGTGGTAGAGTTGTTACTTCCTTTTCACAACTGGTTCTCTTAATGTAAGAAGTCAGTAAGAGTGTGAAGTTAAAAAATAAAATCAGGCTAATGGGTTTGAAAAGGAGATGGCTTGAAGTGCTTGTGTATACTTGCTGAATGTGCTAAGTATCATTTAGCATGGCTATTTAAGCACTTTGCTTCCAGTGGAACTTTATTTCTTTTCAAAAGTGAGTTTTGTTGCCTGACATTTCAAACATTCTTCTTGCATGTGGGCTTTTTTTTTTTTTAATTTGCTAAAAATCTTTTGTCCCTCTATTCTCACTTTTCCTCTGCAAAGACTTGTTTAGATGCATAACATGACAAAATTTGACATTCATATACTGAATTTTCTAATATCTGTCTAAATGCTCGGTTTTCTTCCTTTTCTGTTACTTTCTTGAGCCTGTACTCATTCAAAGCCAAGATGATCAATGTCCTGCTTTTGTGGGGCTAGTCCCTGATTATCAGGGAGTTTCTCAAATAATGCTGCCCCTTATTATGAAGATGAAGTTGAGAATGGTGAAAATGGAACAAGACCTAAAAATCTAGAAGGGAGATTATATTAATAATTATGACTGTGCTCCTAGTTGTTTTTAAAGAAGATAAGAGTTATACTGGAACTCTATGGGTAGAGAATTACTTGTCAATAAAATGAAACTGCAGAGGTTCTTTTTGAATACTGAAAGTACTGTTAGTTTTTACCCCCACCCAATATGTATATTTTGCAGGTATATTCTTTTGTTGGTCAGATACAGAAAACTGTATCATGTCTAGATTGCTCTTTATCCGATGTACCAGAGTATTTTTTGGTCTCTTTGTAACTCTCCACTTGACACAATGAACATAGGAGTTGAGCAGCTGATGTAATTTGGAAATTGTGTTTTGGAGTGAATGTGGCTTAAGAGTGGCCAGCTCTTGCTGAAACAGTGTGAGAGGGCTAAGATTCACACAGGAAAATGACTTTTCTTCTCTCCATCCAGACTTGAAATAAACAGTACTCATGGTTACAGAACTTGTGTCCAAAAGTTAAAATGCTCCAATTCTATTTTTTGAGAGACTTGGCATCTGTTTCTAAGGGTTTATAGTTCCGCCTGTAGACAGAGACCAGACTTTGAGAAAGAATCTCTAAAACGTTTTGATACTAAATAGAAAACTGCTGCCTAGAAGTATCATTCCTGAAAAGCTGTCAGAAGCAAACAGAACCTGTTTAACAACACCCATCTCCAAAGTAGATGTCATGACAGTGCCAGTCCTGCAACACTCACCTAGGAGCTGACTGTTGACTTGGTTTCATTTTATCTACATAGGTGACCTGTTCTCCTGCTAGTTAACAACAGACTAAGAATAGCACCAGTGGTTCCTCAAAGAGCTAACATTTGATGCTAGAGGAGAGTGAAGATAAGGGGAAGATGTTAAGTCCTTCTGCAAGGAGGACTTAAAGCTGGCTTTCCTCTTTACTAGCCAGGACAATTTTGTGTCATCAGCAGCTTTGGTTCGCCATCCCTTACTTACATTTACTGATCATCTCTGATCTGTTGGACCCAACGGTAGGTCACTGAAGGTTTCCAGTGATGACCTTGATTTTCATTGTGAAAACTGACCACTTACTCTGCCTTTTAATACCCGCTTTCTGACCATTTAAAATTTATTTATTTTTATTGTGAAGGTCATCCTTTTCGTTTAGTGGAGACTGAGGATTTTTAGGTTAAGGACATTGTTCAGTGCTGTTTGGAAATGTAGGTAGTCTATATCAATTGGAATTTTTTCTGATCTAAATGCTTACTAACTCTTAAAAAAGAAACCTCAGATTTCTGAGATATTATTTCTTTTTACAGAGGCTTTTGACAGTTTTTCCAAGCTTATTTGTCTGCCCACTAATTTTGTTCTTGAGAGTAGTTTATACTAATTTACTCAATTCAGATGTCAAGTTTTTTGGTTTTCAGTTTTTCCGAAACACAAATTAGAATTTCTTTAAGCCATATTAATATTGGAAGAGCGTAGAGGAAATCAGAATGGCTCAGGAAATTTGCCTAGGTAACACTTCTTGAATTCACAAATCTAAACAAATGCAAAGGTAGACCATCCTTTGTCAAGTACCAAAGGTTAGAAAGGATAGTTGAGAAAGCAAAGAGTATTTGCTTTGAAGGAGAGCTGTTACCTTTTACACTGCTTAACTCATTTGTCTTTTAGCAAGAAAAGCCTCGATAAAGCACTTGATGCGATTTCTTCTATTAACATGTAAACGTGAAGAAGTGTATTGGCAGGATTTTCCAGCACAGCCGCTTGGGTGAAAATCCTCAAAAACATGATCAAACTTGTATATCTATAGTAATTAAAATCCTTTTAAAGTCAGAGTTGTCTGAAGAGGATGCAGTGAATGTACACATATGGACTGCTGTGGACAGGTCAGAAGTTATCAGAAAGGAGTGGTCATTTCCATTTATGGAATTTCTTGTCAAGGCATGTAAGAAGTTCTCATCTGATCTCAAAATCATGAAGTTGTTCAGCATGCTGAAACACATCTTTGGTCAATCTTTTTTTCTCAGAACTTTTCCTTTTTTTCCCCTTATCATATGCAAAGTTTTTAGCAAAAGATAGGGAATGGGATTCAGTTGTGAACACAGATTTGAGGAGACTTTTGTGCTCATATGTATGATGTCTGTTGTGTCAAGGATGATCTCTTTCTTTACAGTTGCTTCTTATAGATTTCATGAAGTGGACTTCTTCACATTGGAAGAAAATGTTGCACAGTGGCTTTTAATGTTGCAGAAAATTGTTCTATGAAGTCTCTTCCCACTTGAAGGCTTGAATGAGCTTGGGAGCTTGTTTTAGAGGCAATTCTTTACATGTTGAAAGAACAGTAGCTTTGTATTACCACAAAGTGAGTAAAAGGAAATTGAAATATAAGATCCGGACTAGAAATAAAATTACAGGATGACAAAGACTGGCGAAGAACTGAGGGAGAAAAAAAGGAGTTGGAGAAAATATGTTTTGTTTCTTAGTTCCTAAATAGGTGAATCCAGATGAAATTGCCTAGGTAAGCTGGCTTACTTATTTAATTTCTATTCCATGTAGCAAACTGCTGTTCTGCTGTGCTCAATATATAAATATTCATCACAATAGGTATCCCAAATATATAAAAATCTGTTTGTTTGGTTTTTTTTTCCCCAAGTAAAATGTGCTTTAACAGTGAGATTTTGTCAAACCTGCATGGCCTCTTTGTATTTCAGACATCAGCTGATACTTTGCTGGTCGACATCCCTTTGAAATTATGTGTTCCAACTGCTGCTGCATACTGCTGAGCACAATGATTTTGTCTGTTAGCGGATGTGGATGTTGTGGCCATGTATTCAGAGGGTTGTAAGTGATGTCAGTATGTAGGATTGTTCTTCCTGTGACTACTGTGATGCTGCCTGGATACTGGGAGAGAAGGCAAAAGAGAGAAATCAAAGTAAGCAGTTAGTTTCACAATGTTATTTTTCTTAATAGTTTTCACTCAATATATGGCTGTTACTGATGCTCACCAATAATCAGGAGGCTGATAAATTAGTAGTGCGGTTCTGGTCTAACACAAAAGCTGCAACACTTTGAAAATTCACTTTTCTGAAAACCATGGGGAATTCACCCCAGGACAAGAACACTGGGGAACTGATTACTTGAAACTGTGGAGGAAGCTTTGAATTTCTTCTTCAAGGAGTTTGTCTTCCACCGACTGAGAACACGAAGGGGTATCAGGCATGTGCCTTCCAGCAGTACTGTAAGCATGGCTGAAGACTTTGAATACTTGGGGTAACAGATTGGTGCAGGGTTTATTTATTTATTTTCTTCCCTCATAAACTTGCTCCTGCTTTTTTTGAGGTTGTGAAATCCATCAGATAAAGGGTTATTTTTCCATGGTCGTACAAGGCTGCCTTGATCATTTTGGAAGGTCATAATACTTATTTGGGGCAGAGAATGCCTCTATTTTATGTAATGGAAATTTGATGTTTTGACCCTGAGGTACTGTTTATGTTAATGTTGATGCAATTTCAATTGCTGTTCTGTGAGATCTGAGGGTTTTTTTACAACACTGACTTAAGAAGCATTTTGCTCAGCACTTAATTAAGAGGGAAGACTTCCACAAGACCTCAACAGCCTGTGAATGTGGAATAGTGAACAGAAGTTGAAGATGTGTCATAAAAAAGCTAGAAGCTTCAGAGAGGAGCTCACTGATATGAGACATGCATACAGTGTTTTGTAGACATCTGTGGCAGAAGTACTGGAATCCTGAGTTAAAAGTTGGGAGAAAGATTTGAGAATATTTTGTCTAAGTTTTGTGTTATCTGTGCAATTGGTTTTCTGGTCAGGCATTAGGATGTACATTTTGAGATATGAGAAAAGTTAAGATATTATAATGAAGGAGATGAACTGAAAAAAATTACAAGATATGCTTGATTAAATTATTTTGGTATAAAGACAGCTCTATAACCTAGTTCTCATTTCAGTATTTTTAATGCAACTTTAAATATACATCTGTAGATTTATAAATATCACACAGAATTTTGTTTCATCAATTACGTAAGTGTTACTCCATACCAGTTCTCCCTCTTGCTCACAGTAACATTCAGAATGAATGAATTACGGTAGGTAAAATAAAGGAAAAATGCAACCTCCTCCTCAAGATCATATGCCAAAAATATATCACAGTAAGTTCTTAGTGTAGTGGTACAAGGAAGAGTTTGCAAGTTCAAACACATATTAGCAGCTTTTCTCAGTGGAAGATCTAGCCTTAGTTTCAGTGAAACTGTTACTTTAAATATCTCTTTAATTTGTGGTATTATCTGACAAGTTAATGACCACTTTTGCATTTTTTTCAATAATTTTTGAACTCTAATGTCTAAAATTAAAATGCCTTGTAAAAATCAATAGCCACACTCCAGTTTTTCTTCATCTTATCTCTGGAATGTATGTTAATATCCAGTAATGTGAGTTCTCACTAAGCCTTCATGGAAAGAATAAAGTAATACCTTGTGCAAAATTCAGTTGTCTTCATCATCCTGGAAAGCAAGGTATCGTTTTCTTTGGGGGTTAATTAAAGATGCTCGTGTGTAAAAATTCAGTGTTTAAACTGCAATTTCCCATGAGAAGAACTGAAGCTTAAAATGCCAATTACAAAGGAAAGGTGGAAAAACAGGGAATGTAAATGATAGTTTATTAGATAAGAAAATTGTCTCAGCTCATAGTTTTAGCTAAATATTTACAAAAAATCTGGCATTCACAGTAGAGCTCATAAAACAAAGTAAGATTTCACTGTTTACATGAAAAGCAATAGTAAGGAGGAAAATAACATTTATGTAGCTACCAGATAATTGTCTCTGCCTCCAAAAGAAGAAACTATGTGAAAGAATGGAAAGGAAATTACTCCTTCCCTATAACTTCTGATACTGATAAATTAGATATCCATTTCCATCTTAAAAGATATCTTCAAAGTGTCAAAAGAAGAGTATTTCAAGGTGTTTATAACAAATCCAGGCAAACAGCATTTTGAGTGCATTTTGACCTGCTGCACTGTTTCTCATGATTTGCAACAAAAAAATAAAAGCTTTGAGTATAGGATATAGGGCTTGTTTGAATGGGGACTCATAGGAAAGCTGGAAAGTCAAATAATATATAGCCTGTACAGCAGAGTTAGTATGCATATGCCAAACTGGAATTATTTTGTATTTCGCTATGAATTTTTGTTAATCTTGTTAATTGAGTTTTGGATATCAAAGAATCACAGAATTGTTAGGGTTGGAAGGGGTCTCTGGAGATCATCCAGTCCACCCCCACTACCCAAGGCAGGGTCACATAGAGCAGGTTGCATAGGAACGTGCCCAGGTAGGTTTTGAATGTCTCCAGACAGGGAGATTTTGCGTCCTCCCTGGGCAGACTCTTGTAGTGCTCTGCCACCCTCAATGGAAACAAGTTCTTCCTCGTATTGAGTTGGAATTTCTTGTGTTTTGTTTTATGGCCCTTGCTCCTGATCCTGTCGCTGGGCACCACTGAAAAGAGTCTGGCACCAACCTCTTGACACCCACCCTTGAGATATTTATGTGCATTAATGAGATCCCTTCTCAGGCTTTTCTTCTCCAGACTGAACAGGCCCAGCTCCCTCAGTCGCTCCTCAAGAGATACTCTAGACCCCACATTGTCTTTGTGGCCTCCATTGGACCCTCTCCAGTAGCTCCTTGTCTTTCTTGAACTCTGAAGCCCAGAACTGGACACGGCATTCCAGAGGTGGCCTCACCAGGGCTGAGTAGAAGGGCAGGATCACCTCTCTCGACCTGCTGGCCACACTGCTCCTGATGCACCCCCGGATGTTTATTTGATTGACTTCAAAGTACAAGTAGTTTACTACCTGTCCACTAGGAGGTTGACTTTCACTGGTGATGCAGGGAGGGGAAAGTAAAACTTGAAAGCAAACTGGAGTAAAACATGAATATTTTCTTTCTGCTTTAAATAAAACGCGATGACAATTTTACATGAAATGCTCTTTGCCCCATGTGACACTTAAAGGAAAGGACCATGTTGTTGGCTGTGTTTCTTAGTCTCTTAAGCTCACAAAAGTAGCCCAGACAGCTTGCTGACCTCAGATGGACCTTTAAGTCTCTGACTTGTCAGACAAGAAGGGCAGCACTCTTAATTGGCATTCACATCACAGGCAGGCACTGGGCTCCGCGCATAGCCAAGTACTGCTTTAGGATTTAGACAAAGCCACTCTGGCAAAACATCCCAGTTGTCAGGGTAGCTGGCTGTTTCCTAAAGAACTGTTACATAATGGAGAGACTGAGAAAAGCTTTAGGATGCAAATTTTTTTAAAGTAAAAATTTAAAAAAAAAAAGGGAAAAAAGAAAGTGGCGGTAATTTGTGAAAAGAAACATCCCCCCTCTCCTCGGATGATCTCATTCATTGTTTCTTCCTTCTGTTTAACTTCTCAGGGTCATAAATGTAGTTTACTGTTTAAAACCGTAGTGATGTCACTCCAAAGGTATTTTGTGGAAGTGGGGAAGGGAATTATCTGAAAGTATTTGGGAATCAACACTTAGAGATTTATTAGCCTTACTAGAGGTCAGCTATTTGCATTTCTTCTTCTTTGTGCTTAGTGTAATGTAAACTGGGAATTCAGCTATAGAGTGAATGTTTACATTTGAGACATCCCGTGGAACAGAAGCGAACGTTGTGTTTATTGCTCCAGCTGCCTTCTCGAGTGAAATCGTGATCTAAAGTCTCGCTGGTCCCACGCCAGATTTCCAACCTGCCCGCTGTGCTGATCCCCTACACAGTGCCAGGGTTTGACACTCCCTGATACTGTTTCTCCCTGCAGCCTCCAGCATGGAATCAGCCCCAAGAGCTGCTCCCAAGGCCGCTCACAGCCCCTGCCCGTGCTGGGAACGGGATAGAAGAGGAGGAACTGCTTTGCGCTGCCTTGGGGCTGTGACAGTGAGCACCACAAAGGCGGCTTAAAAAGAGTTGCTGTACGGTTAGAGTGGTGCAGGGGACTCTGATCTCCATCACAATATGCTTGCTCTGCCATGGGTATTTTGGCGTAAGAAAATTTCGTACAGTTCACCTTAGATGTAAATGTATTACAGTGTTTTATTTATAATATGACCCTGTTTAGCAAACTGCTTTTGAAAGTGTACTTATTTAAAATACTTGTACAAGTAGTGCTCTCTTTGTTAAACAACAAACCAGTTGATTGGAGTACTGTCACCCAATCCACTGAAGAAGGATTTCAGAGACTATGTACGTTTTCTGTAAGCTTATGATCTTGTTTGTTTTGGAGATTTTTTTTTTTTCCAGGAAATTAGGAGGAATGTCAAGTATGGACACAGCCAGAGAACACCATTTACAGCACATGTTCTTGTAGGGAGAGTATATTCTTTCTAGAAGCTTGGTCTGTGAGGAGGGATGCTGTTAGGTGTTTGAGGGGTCTTTACAGAAGCACTTAAATGTCACTAACTTAATTTCTTACCAAGACACTAAATTACGTTTTCTAGCTGGTCTGTAAGCAACACTTTCCCCATTGCAGCAAATAATTAAAAGGAGTGAAAGACAATGAAAGATCCATTTGGGAAGCCTGAACTATTGGTAATATAGTTAACAGTATCAATAACCATGCCCAAAACATGTTGGCAGTAGCCATAACCCAAAACAACTATGAAGGCATGCCGAAGTAGCCTGCCACTATTCCTGTTCCTTGAGTTGTGTTTCGTTTGCTTTGTTGGTGCCTTGCCTCATGGACCAGGTAGTTCACTGGTCCCGGTAGCCAGGGCTGTATGAACAGTTGCAGCTTTAGTGGTCTAAAGCCTTGTGTAGGCTTTGGTGCTCTGGAGTGTTTGATTTGAACACTGCATTGTCCATGCCAGGTTGTTTCTGGCAGCCTTTTTAGTTGCTCCTTTGTTCACTGCTAGTTATTTCTGAAACTGGGGGTGTCTGACTGCTCCCATTAGCTAGGCCTCTTAGCTTGCTCTGACACCCAGCCTGGGAGCTGCAGCTCCTCTGTTGCTTTGCATCTCCTATCATAGCAGCCCTGAATGTTTGATTTTTGCAAGAGACAGTCATGTATGCAGCCTGTATGGAGCCCTCGCAACAAAAAGGGGACTTTCTGAAGAGAGGTTTTCCTTTTCTTACCGACAATTAAATTCTTACCTCATTAAAACTTTTGGCTAAAGTTTAGTCAACCAAAGCTTACAGGCTACAACTGTGGGCTACATTACTTCATTTGGAGGATGTTGAACACTCTTAGATTCCTCATGCTTTCTTCAGCATACTGATAAATACCATAATTTCTCTGGCATTGTAAGTTAGTTCTCTTAAACAGGGAGACATGAAAATAATATGAGAAATAGACACAAGGGCTGTGTAGGTGTGGTATGTTGGCTCATGCTAGTCATCTTTTCATTCCTGATGGATGGTAGCTAACAAATTACTCATAGAATCCTGAAAGGAAGGACTGATTGTCCCCTTCAGATTTCACCCTGCTTGCTTACCTGAGCTTTTGGAAAGAGCAGCTGGTTCTCCCTGAAGTTCCTCAGTCTTCCTGCAGAAATCCAGCAGTCACATTTGACCTTCTCAGATCTGATGCATGTGTAACCACAGTATACTGTTTTGCAGGAAGAGTATAATCTTGAAACAGTAGTCTGATATGGGACTTGTTAACAATGTTAGCTAAGAACTTTAGCTTGATCCAAAAATATCAGTCCTTTTCATCTGCCCAACTCTGTTTCTAGGAAGATCTCACCTTCCATCAGAATACATGCAAAAAATGAAAAAACTGGATGCAGCATTCATGGAAAAGGTTTTTTTAAGAGAAGAACGTAATAGAACAGTAAATCAAAGATAACTGTAATGCTCTAAGGTTCAGAATGATCTGTTAAAATTATGTTTCTTTCTTCTCTGGAATTCGTGTCTGACTGTTATTTTTATTTTCTTCTTTGACTGATGCACTTAAAGCTAGCAATTTCAAAGCATTTTTAGAATGTTGCCATATTGATCTCATATACATGCTTAAATTTATATCCTGTATTAAAGTAAATGTAAACATAAGCACAGATTTTTCAGGATGCTGATTGCAAAGCTTTAATACTTTTAACAAATAATGTACATTTCTTTACAAATGGTGATAGTGACTTCTGTTATATACTCTTCTTTAGGTCTCTCTCATAACTTTTACTTGAAACACAGAAACACTACGTACTTGTGTATGTAAATGGGAAACCAGGCTCTTACCTCCTCCTTATGTTGGAATTCAATACACTATTTCTCCTAATTAGTTGCCTTTGAGTCTCACAAAAAGACTTAAATAAACAAACAGAAAGCGGATGTGTCTGCATGTAACTTTGTGTGGTGATATGAATGAGTAGTGAACACCCTTATAGTTGTATTTTCTATTTAGCATATAGCTCAGTTACTAGACAATAAAATAGTGGAACCATATTTCTGTATCTACTTGGAGCTGTTGAAGCATTTCACAGCTGTTTGTTCCCCCCTTCCAACCTCTTCATGTGGTGACAGTAGAAGTTACTGTTCCCATCAGAAATTCTGTAACAAATTACTAAGCACGTTTTACTACAAAATCAGAAGATTTCGCTTAAACTGTTACATATCAGTTCATGTGATGACATGGAGAGATTGTGATACACTGAAATTAACTAAGCTAATGTCTGTCTCTCCCTAGAAGGGCAAACAGGTTGACCTTTGCATGTGCATTTCAGCTACATCTTCTGGTGTCTTCATCTAAGTCTTCATCTAAGCAAGCAGTGTTGATTCAGGGAATTCAACTGGCATAAAAGAGATGCCCCTTACCAAAAAGAAGTCTAACTCCTTTGACTTTACTGCAGGTTGGATGAATGGTGGTGTTGATGATATGCAGCATTTGCATTTTTTCAGTGGCTGAGTGCTGCTGTATTGTGAAATTTGATTTTGGATTATTATGCAGTGAGAGCTAGGAACACAAATCACGAAGATGACCAGTACACGACAATGTTAGAGCTGTCAGTGTACATGAAAAGCTTAAAGTAACTGAATCTTGTGTTTCTCCATATTTGAATATACAGCCTATAGATACAGTCATCCTTTTTTTTTGTTTTTATAATTTACCAGATTTTTCTGTTTAAGAAAGAAGCAGCAGAGAAAACAAATTGTCCGTGTCAGTGTGGGGATTGCTTGTATAATGGAAATTGTTGGGTTCACTGTGTACATCTTTGCCAAAAGAGCTAATAGAGTAAATGAGAGTACCTGTTGGTTTGCTGGCCTCTGTTTGGGCTTCACAAAGGATGCTGTCTCTGGAAGAAGCCCAAAAATTAGCTTTTCCTGGAATTTTCTAGACAATGCTTCCTGCTTTTTTTTTTTTTTTTTTTTTTTTTTTTTTGTTTTTTTTTTTTTTTAAAAATATTTCTTCTTTTTTTTTTTTTTTTTTTTTTTTTTTTGAGATTTTGTAATATTACAACTTTTTATTAATCTTTTTGGTCATTCTTTTGGCCTCTTAGGGAATAATTTCTATGAATACAGTGTGTATTGCTTGGCTTGCCCAACACAACTGAAGAATTTGTATAATTTCCAGCTGAGTAGAAGTTGGTTGGAAGAAAGTAATGGTGGTTAAAAATATGTAGAGCTCTCTTAATCACCCAGTGTCGATATCCAAAAAACCAGAAGTCTTCTGTTACAGATGGAAAAAGTATTAGAAGGACTTCAGGTACATTTTAATGCTGGTGAAGGATGTCAAGTAAACTGGTCAGCAGTAGACTATCCCCAGGTCTTGGAAGGGTGCTGTGTTGTAGATTTTCTTATGCTGATCATAGATTTTTCTGCCTGTTTCACCAAAGGTAAAGGAGCCTCTTCCTTTCTGTTGCCTGTCCTTTTAGTACTGTGTATTTATCATCGGTAGCCCTTCCTCCCAGTAATGTTCTTACTCCCTGAGAAGTCCTAGTCTTAGCTTGTTAAGCTTTTCATTTGCGGGCAAAAAAAATCTGGCAAATTACAAGGTAGGAGAGTTGGATTTTAGCTATCTGTAGGTGGCACCGCCAGGCTTATGAAATTAGCATGTTAGGGTTTGACTTTGGAGAAGGCCACTAGACTTGTTCGTCTTGGACTCACCAAGAAATGCATCACTGTGGTGAAGCATTTGGAATTGCTGAAAACTAAGCTGTGTAGATGCTGTGAAAGGCTGAGATAGACTAGAAAAATGCTTGAATACATAATAGTAATAAAATTTAAAAAGAGGTAGAGGTGCTTTGTGTTTTGTATTCATTAAACAGAAGGAAGCATGTGCACTCTGACCAAAACACTTACTTGGAACATATTAGAATGAGCAGCTGTCTACAAGCAAGAATTTTCACCACCCATTGTTTGATAGGGCTAGAAGTAAAATACTTGTTATAAAAAATAAATCTTGTATGTTCCTGGGGACATTTCTGTGGAAAAGGGAAATCCTGAACGTTTGAAGGTTTACTGTTTTTATGGTGCTATTTTGGCAGTTGTCCTTGTTTTTCTATTCATGATGACTTTTAGATGAGTGACCTGACAATTGTAGGGCTGTTATTTAATGCCAACATCATCTTTTAACTGGTAGCCCTTTAATGATAAGTATGAACTTAGCATAGGGGTTGCTGAGCTGAGAGGATAGCAAATTTTAAGCAGGAGGCTAGAACCTTAGCTTCCCTTTGGTTTACAGATTGCAACCAACACAATACTGAACAGGTATAGGAAAAAACCCCACCAAAGTGTAGGAAAACAGCTAATTATAGTAATTGCAGCTGGTTTCAAAGTACTTCTAACAGTTTGTGCATAATGCTTACTTGAAAGCATCAAATGGGCGCTAGTTGTGAAATAGAACACCTGTTTGTTGTTGAGCATGTGTTTATGCAGATGATTTTTGTTGTCAAAGCACCTTGATGTAGAGTAGTCCTGTTTACATTTACATTCTCCCCAAAGGATTAACAGTGTTCTCTCAATAAATTTACAGTCTATTCTCCTCTCAAAGGCTGCTGTTTGGAGGGTGGTGTGAACAAGGCAACAAGTGCTTGCTAATCACTTGAATATACATAATTAGCGACAGTCTGGTGCACTGGAGTCTTTGTACAGCCACAGCAATACTGATTGGCAGCAGCAGATAACAATAGTCGTGGCAAGGTGGTATTTGTTGAATATTTGAAGGTGTTTTTCTTTTACATTTGCAGTAGGCATTTTGAGTTAATTACACTTTTATTCTGGAACACTCTTACTATGTTATTTTAATGTCAGAGTTAAAGATCAATCATGTGGCCTGTTGTACACAAAGGAGTAAGACCTTTAGTAAATCCTTTACTTCTTTTGAGGCTAAGATGGATTCTTTTTTTCTTCCTTCATAATTTTATGAGTCTAAGATGGATTCCATTTTTTTTCCTTCTTAATTTTATATAACCCAAAGTCAAACTGGAAAGTATGACTAAAAATTTGGGATATGAATGTGTGTGATGATACTCTTGTATTGCGCAGTGATTAGTTTTACAACTGGCTCTCTGTCAGGTTCAGTACTTTGGAAAACAAACACAAAATCATTGATGATGAAATTTATGGGTGACATACACAGTAATTAATAAATAACAGTGGGAAAATTATTTGGATTGCTCTTCATGTTTGTTATGTTCAAACAAAATGTTTTTTAATATGGCAAAATGCTTAATATCAATTTAACTGAAAGGAGAATACTACAACAAGTAGACCATGAACGTCTAGAAAATCAGATGAGTCACTGTGTATTTGGCAAGGTTAATTTGTATGAAACTCAGCAAATTTCCTTTTATTGACAAGGTAGTGGTCTTTGTGTATAGGTTAGAGACATTGAATATTGTATCTTGGATTTATTCAGGCTTCTGATATTCTGTGAATTATGTTTTCATAAGGAAAAAAGGATTCATACATTGGATGAAACAACTGTGAGATTTGCTTCTAAGAGCAAAACTGTTAGAAGACAATGCTGACTAATTATTAGAAGTTCCATATCAAAATAGAAGTAAATATGGAGCAGAATTTTGTTAGGCTGTTCCCTGACTTCTGCCTAAGCAGTACTTTCATTGATGTGGTGAGTAATGGCAACTAGAATTGTTATTAATATTTTGAGGTGTCTCCAAAATAAAAAGGACTGCACATGTGCTGGAGGATGGGGTTAGAATTCTCAATGGTACTGCTAATGTGGAGACCTGGTTTGTGTGAGGAGCTGGAAGCTGTTCAGGGGGAGCAAGTTTGACATGCACTCTAGAGTGATCTACTTTAGAAAGAAGTTAATGGAGATTGAATGGCTAGGTAAGAAGCTCTTCAGAAAAAAGTCCAGTAGGTGCCATGGATGACAAACTGGACATTAATTATATCTCACTGTTGTGAAGAAAGCAAACGGATGCATAAACCGTGATAGAACCCGTAAGATGCATCTTTCTGCTCCATTGAGCACTAAAGGTTGTAGCTGGACAAATGCATCCATTTCTGGGGCTGAAGTTCAAGATTATAAAGACTATTATATAGAGATCAGCAGTGAGGAAGATCAATGGTTTAGGGACCTATATATATAGTATAGCCTGGAAGAATTGCAATTACGGAGGCTAAATAAGAAAAGTGATAATATGATGCGTTCTTCATGTGGACAGAGAGAAGAAATTGTGGTTTTAAATTGTTGCGATGCAGTTTGACTTACAAACCAGGTAACCTTTTTTGAAGTGAGCATCGCATGAGAAACAGCCGACTGAGTTGTACCAATGGCCCATCTAGCTCAGCATTCTGTCTGCTGCGGTGACAGAGGATGTGCTGTTTAGAGAGAGCTTGCAAGTTTGGCTCTTTTCTTGCTTCTCATTCCCCTTGCACTTTCCTAGTGTCCAGAACTGTTGCATTAGTAATGTTAGATGGCATTATCTATGGACGTGTTTCACCAAGGGCCCCAACTATTGCACTGTGGGATTTGGTAAACAGCAGTTCTGCACTTACTTCCTGCCTTCATGATTTTGGAAACTTCAACCTTCTCCTCTCCTAACTAAAGAGCTCTTGTCTTTTCATTCTCTCTTAGAAAAGGTGGTGTTCCAACGCCTGGATTGTTGTGGTTTCCTTTCTTTGTGATTTCTCATAATTTCACTACATTCTTCTTGAGACTTGGAGACAAGACTGTGCCAGGTAATGAAAATGTGGGCACAGCACTGTTTTCTGTATCAGCAAAACAACATCCTTTCTCTTGTTCCCAGTATCCTTTCTGACATGCCCAACATTTTGTCAGGTGTTTTTGGCTGTTGTTGACATGAACTCATGATTTCATGGAGCTGTCAGTGATGAATCCAGGACTCAACTAAAGTGTAATTTAGGATTCTGAAGTAAAAATTGTTAGGCAAAGTTTGCATTATTTTTTCCTAGATATATTGCCTCACATTTATATACCCGATGTTCATTTTTCATCTTTGCTGACTCAATTTTGTGAGATCAGATCCTTCTGTTCTCCTGTGCCATAGATGTGGCATTTGACTACTGGTTACAGTGTAGTATCGTCTGTAAGCTGTGAGGTGTCACAGATCACACCACTGTCCAGGTCATTGAGAAAGATGTCGTATGAAAATTATGCCAGCCTTGATTGCTGGGAGAACTTCTGACTCTCTCTTTCTTATGCTGACATATTTTATCATCTTTCATTTTCATTTAGGCAGCTTTTCATGCTTCATCCTGATGTTTTCCCTATAATCACCTTTTAACTTTTCCATTTAGACATCCGAGTGGACCTTGGCAGGTGGCAAAGGGGGAGGGCTAGGAAGGGAGAATTACTTTATTTTCTTTCTTCGTTATGGCAGCCATTTTTTCTGACTTCAGTATTTTCATTAGTATTCTGCCTGTTTGTAAGGTCTTTTGAGCTAGTTCTTTGCCTTTTTAATAACTGTTTTTTTTATTTTTGCCTATATTTTTCTGTTAATGATGAATATTTGCGTATCAGATTTAATTGGGCCGCTTTCTTCCACCCCAGTACTATACCCAATCCTGAAGCTGGGAAAGGGAGAATCTTGCATTTGAGAAGTCATATAATAGCTACAAGTAATAATAAAGTCGTTTTCATTCTGTTTGCAGATTCAGGGGGATCTGTGGACTACTTTGGAAGAGTCTACAAAAGGTTACTGAGAAAAAACTAACCCACTTGTCCAGGGTGTAAGCACTGGACACAGAACTTCTTTTGATATTTAGGACACTGCGTTTCTGCTGAAAAATGTTAGTGTTCAATGAACTGAAAAAATTTGAATCTTATTGTGTGAAATAAAATGTTTGGGTTCTTAAATGCTTGTAATTCTTGATAGTTCCTAGTCAAGTAATGCAGAAAATAGTTTCCTTGAAGCTTTTCAAGATGCAGAGTAAGAATACAGAGAAGTAAATTAGCATAGGGAATGGGAATCATGGTTCCATTCCAGATTCTCTTTTAATATTTAATATTTAAATGAATATTTACATCCCAGAGAGAAGAAAATAGAAAAGAAAAATGATAATATTTTCAGCATTGGAGAGAATGCCTTTAGAACTTGAGATTCTGAGAGCCTGTGTGGTTATTGAGGAATATGGGATTGCCTTGCCATGAGAAAGAACCTTATTGCAGAAATGTAAAGGAGCTCTTGAATGCAGCAGCTTAAAGAGTAATGGAGCTCTGTGACTGAAGGTTGAATCCAGTTGTATTCAGAACCAAGATGAGGATGATTAAGAGAAAGATTGAAAAATACTAAAGAGAATGTTTTGATCATGTCAAGACAGCATGCATTTTGGAAGCTAAGCATTTAAAAAACCAAGTAGTTTTTTGCCAGTACTTGCACAATGGGAGAAAATTCTGTCACCTGTTTTTTTTTTTGAAGAGTCCATGCCGAACTGATGAGATGTTCCTGTTCATCTTAAAATATATGATGCCATGAATAAAAATCATAAAATGCCCTATACAGATTTGCACATGAGATACTCAGATTGGCACTGAAATGTAAATTTGGTGAGAATTTGTCTAAGACTTGCTCAGAGTGTTATTTAAATGAAACAGTAAAAATCCAGTTGCTCTTTGCTGAAGTCCCTCCTGACATGCTGTTTGAGAAGCATTGCATCCGTATTAAAAGATAGAATTACTGTTGTTTCTGGAGTGTTTCATAGCTGAGTACTGCTTTTGCCACCAGTTTGGCACTTCCCTACTCAGTATCATGGAAAGAGCTTTCTTATTGAATGTGGAGTGTCTCCATACCTCCCTTCCTGTGTTTTTCGCGTTTTCTCATTGTATTGTTAAGCCTATTTAGGTCCTTGCATTTTTCTAAGTGAAGATCCTGATTTATGGTAGTGAAATAATTTCTTATTATTGTTTTGACACGTTAAGCAAATGGAGTTCTTTAAAGTCACTGTAAAGGCACTTTCTGTAGTGTGCTTCGTGTTCTTGGGCTCAGAATACTACTGTTGTCTTTGTGGTGGCACAATTACAGCTATAGGGAGCTAAAGGTGTTGTGTAAGTCACTGTTAATTTTTTTCCTTAAGTGGAAGCAGGAGTGTTACTATTTTTGCACTTTCACTTAAGAAGCAAGTTTGCATGAAAGATGAAACGGGGCAGCAGGACCATCCTTTTACAAAGAGAGGGGCAACAAGAAGATGTTTGTGTCTGCTTGGGTGCTTGTACAATCAACAGTAGATACACATACAGCCCTCCCACTTGTTACTCACATAACCAGGTCCTTTAGACAGATGTCCATCCACTGTGTCATGGAGAGAGGGAAGTTTTGAAAACAGTATCTAAAGGATGTTTTAGTTTTTATATCTAATCAGATCAAATGGTACACTGCTAATGAAGGGGGAGGCTCAGGTAGGCCCTGCCTGGAGCACAGACCCTTTGATACCTTGTGATGAATTCAGAAGGAATAGGATTTGCCAGCTGATGGGGTCAGTTATCTGATCTTGCAGAAAGCTGTCCCATTTCTGCCTTGCTCCACCTGCTCTTTTTTTTTTTACCTATTGGGCTAGTGAGCTGCACAAGTGGCAGATCAGACAATGAAGACCATTGGGCAGCAGGACTGGAATGAGGAGGAGGAGGAAGTGTTTCTTCTCAGCTGGATCAGCTGAAGTGTTGTCACAGGGGGGAGTAGAAGGCTTACACAAACTTCATTAGAGAAGCCCTTTATTTGAGTCTGAGGTGCAGGCAGAACTCCCTTGTGTTTTTAAACTCCTTCACAGAAAGGGGTTTAAATGAAGGTAAATCCTTCCTTAGCCTCAGATATTGTCGGCAGTTTAAATTTAAGGAATTACAGAGGTGTGATTAAATCACTTAATCCTGCTGGTTTTAATGATGGCAAATCAGATACATTTGTAAAAGATGAGTTATTTATTACAACAAATGAACAGATAGAAGATCTTAATCAGAATTACTACACAGTATAAAAGCTAAAAAATACTAGTAAACTGTAGTATAATGTAAATGGTGTAGTGCACTATATTAAAGCAATTATGTTTAAGCAATTATATTAAAGCTAGCAATAGAAACATTAAGTAGAGGTTTTGATGTATCTCACCACACTCCAGTCATGAGTACTTCTTTCTCCTTCCCTCAGTCCCTGGTAAATAACTGTAGAGAGGCATCCCAAACTCCACAGGGGAAACTCCTCTTCAAGAAAAGGATGTGGAAGAATCTAACTTATATGAAAGTAGACTGGACTTTCATAGCATAAAGAAGTTGGCTGCCACTCATAGGCCTCCAGGTCAGTTTAGCAGCTTATCTGTCAAGTCTTACTTCAAAGGGACAGATGTGTGTTTGAAGCTGCTAAGCCAGGCCAGCCTTTTAGCATATTCAACACCAAAAAATACCACTACGCTTGCGTTGCTTTGTCTTCTGACCAGACTCCAGGCCAAGCAGATCAGTTTTTTCAGGGGAAAACATCCTGCTACAGATCTAGTGAAAGATTTCATCTGGAATACATGGAGGGGTTTTGTTGGAACTAGGGGAGTCTGAAAAAATAGGTTTGTTTCAGAATCTTGGAGAGGGCTGGAGTTTTTCTGTAGCTTACTGATCACTGATCCCTTGACATCCCCTTCTTCTGCCCCTTCCAGAAATGATAAGTATGTTAGAGAATGGCCAGATTTCTGGGAAATGTTTCTCCCCTTAATCATGGATTGTGTGAAGAGAGGTTACTGTCTGTAAATGAATAATCATATCATGAATTTTCAGTCATTCCCTATCAAAATTTTATCTGCTGTTGCAAGACCAAGCTGTCACTGAAAACTCAACATTCTTACATATTAAGACTAAATATGCTTAATATACCTAAACTAAATGGTCGAGATATAAAATTTAACTGAATTAAACTGTAGAAATCCAGAAGAAAAGCTTTTGTTAAAACTGTTTCATCTGTGCTGCTGATGCTTGGTGTTCTTGTGCGCACACTCGGTGAGCAGAAATGTGGAAGACTCTTAGAGGAGATGAAAAAATTGTGTCACTTCTCCCTGATGTGGAACCTGTATTCCCTGGTGAACGTCAGCATGGAAAAATGCATCAGCATCATAACGGGCGCTCATCTGCAGCACGACCCCCGGAAGACAAAGCAGCGTTTTACCTCTCGGGATTAACAAACATGTGGCAGCTTTAGTAGTGCTGTTTGGTAGTCAGGTGATAGACTGGCCATATGTCCTCATACCTCATTCTGGCATGAGATTGCCCCCCCCCCCCCTTTTGATTTATAAAAAAAGATAT
>VZTI01010902.1:502795-525300 GCA_013397865.1 Struthidea cinerea | reverse complement strand
AGAGATTCCCCCCCCCCCCTTTGAAATTTGAAATAAAAGCATAGCTTTATTCAGTTGTCATTTGTTCCAGTTCTTATGTCACAGACATGAAATTCTAAAAGATCTTTTAAGAAGTTCTGTACCCAAGTTTTTTTCACTCTAAGTCTTTATTGGAAAGGCTTCTTTCTTTGTTTGGTTATTCTTACTGGGGACATACAGAAATTATTACAGAATGTAGATGACTTGCCTCATAAGAAGCTTAAGCATCTTGTTAGGCTCTAAATAGGAAGATGAATGTTTAAGAGTTCTTTGGGCACCTACACAGCTCAAATCCCTTCTCATAGTACAGCTTGGTCCTTTTGACAGTGCCATGTTCCCAAATAGCATAGGGAAAAAAGAGAGGAGGACAAGGTTTTGTTCAGACAATTAAAACTTGCATCCAGGTGATTAAGAGTCCCCATCTCTGTCTCTGGGGTTTGGGCCAGTCATGTGAGGATTTGACATTAGAAAAATAATTCTTTGATAGTGTTTTGCAATTGGGAGAAATGGAAGATATTACTGGCTTTCAAGTATCATGAAGTTAGAATATTTAATTTAAAAATAACTGCAAGCTTGGAGAAATTGTGTTTTCTGTCTTGTAGTACTTTATCACTGGCGTTTTAGTACTCTGAGGAGATAATTTGTAGTTCATTTTAAGCAAATTAGAAAATATGAGTGTTACATCAGTGTAATGAAAACATCATTATTAAAGGCTGAAGGAAGCCTAAAGTATGGATTTCCCCTCACTCTTACATAAGTTTTTGTATCTCTTACAGATCAGATCCTTGTATTTCAGCTATTTAGATTTTACCTAATTTGTTACTTTAGGAGAGAGTTTAAACCATGATTCTTAAGGAATTCTTTGATCCATTAAAATAAAAGCGAAACTCACAACTACCTCTAATAAATGCTTTGATTAAAATGGACATTTCTGAACCTTCTACAGACAATACCTGCTCAGATGTGACAGCATTTGTGACATCACCAGTACAGACTTTCACAAGGATTTTCAAGTCAGTGTTGTAAGTTTCCATTTCATTTTTGCTAATTAGAGAATTGTTCTGTTTATTTTCTAGAGGAAAAAAAGTCACTAAAAGCGTAACAAATTTGTTTACTTAATTCAATAGAAATGCAAATATATTTTTTTGAAAATTACAGTTCCTTATTGGTCCCTATTATTTTGGTGTCACAAATGTTAAATATTTGGTGCCAGTTAATTATTGTATGTATAATCAGAATTTCAGAAAAGCCAGATGTAGGAGGAGATTATCAGTGTTTTCTCATGTATGAAATTTCACTTCTGCATTGAATAAACTAATTGTAGAGTTTGCTGGGATCTAGTTAAGGTCATCCTGTAAGTTATTAGACTGTTTTGGAGGCTAAGTCATTAAGCATTTTTCAGTAGTTAGATTAGGAAGAAATTGTATGCTAATAGCAGAGAAACCACAAGATATATATCTGTTAGTGAAAAAAAGAGTAACAAACTTCATCCTGAGCTTGGTGAGATAAATTTATATGTCTTATCCGGGTCAGTCATCTTTCAGTTCCATCTTGTGGCTGGAATGTAGGGATCATATTTTATAGCTGTGTTTTAAAAGTTTCTAAAATCGCTGAAAATGATGCAGAAATTTTCTGCTAGTAAAATGGCAGGGCTGAAAATTTTGCATTTTTGCTTCTCATTCAACCTTTTTTTTAATTAAGAGGCTGGAAAAACTTGAAGCAAAAGACTTTTAATACCTCATTTGCCTGAATATTTATTGCAATTGTAATATAATAAAATCATGCAAGATAAATTAATGTAAAACATGTATTAGAATTGAACTGTGTTATAGTTCTCATGTGGGGGCTATGAGCTGTTTTATTAAATTTAAGGCCGTGAAAGCTTTTAGAAATATGTAGAATTCTGAGTTTATCAATGGGGTTTTATTTTTTTAGCTTCTTCTACTTTAATTTTAATCTGTAAATTTGAGAAAAACTTTACTGACCAAATTGTTCTTATCTTCTTAGCACTGCTGTTAGGATAGAACATATTTCACAGCTAACTCAAAATTTCAATTTATATTGGGATCTCTAAGTTGCTAAGATTTTGTAATATTATTAAATTGTAATAACTATTTCACATGTAGAAGTATGTATTTCTAGCTTTTCAAATTGTGCATTTTAAGTGATTTTTCAGTTATTTGTCAGAGTACAGGGATTTGCATAGTTTACATATTTTTGATCTCTAATTTCTGTGTATATATGTGTAGAGTAAATGACAGAGTATATTCTGACACATGTCAGGATATAATTTGGTTGTATAGAACGCACAATTGTTATTAGGTAAATTCTTGGCTTAATAGTTTGTCAGAACCATTGTGGCATCATTGCTTAGAGCTGCAGTTGATCTTAGAGACTTGAATCACTTGAACCTGATTTTCTAGCTTGACTGGAAAACAAGAATTGCACTCACAAGGCAGAGCAGCAGTCTGATTAATTAGTAGTTAATCTTGCCTAAGTTCATGCTGATGCCCCTTCTCCTTTGCATCTTTCTTGCCCCCAGCCAATTACTCCCGTCTTTCCTTTGTGCTGATACTAGCTGTACAGTGACCTGAAATTGTTTTGATCTGGTCAAAACCTTTTTTCTTGGGGTGCACTTTTTTTAGACCTGTCTCAGCTGTGTGGGTGCCAGTGCTGATGCAGTGGAGTGGGACGTGGGATACGCTGCATGCTTCTTTCGCAGCTGGTCCTCACCTTCCCAAATGGACTGCCCTGATATTGTTATTGTTCTTGTACTTGAGGTGAACCAAAGTGGCCAAGGACTGGGACTTTCGTTCACCATCAATACTTCCTGGCTAGTACCAGACTTGTGCTAGAACAAAAGATGCATAGCAATTAAAGGAAGAACATGTCTACGTTTAATGTTTACTCCAATTTCCTGATTGTGAGATTTTAATTTTTTAAGAGAAAGTGCTCGCACAAGTTTGGAAACGTGTCACAGCATTCAGGGAGAGGCTGGCTTTTTCTAAAGGTGCTGGTAGGACTGGGTGCTGAATTGGTGGGAGAGTGGCTGCATTGCCATGGTGCAAACCACTAGTTTCGTGATGAATTTATAGCATTCACCTAGGACTGTGGATACAGAATGTTTGAAAAACTTTTCCTGAACTCTTCTGAAAACATGTTCCTGTGAAATGACTGATCCTCTACTATTGGCCATTTGTGTTGTTAAACCCTTTTGTCGTAGTCCTTCCTTTGAAAGTGAAGCCTAATCCAGTCTTTCTCTCCTCACTCTGCTTTTCTCTAACTCTTGTTATTTCTCTGTGTGTGTGTTTTGTCTCGGAAGCTCTTCCATTGTCTTGTCATTTTTAAAAATGTAGTTATCAGAACTGTAATTTATTTGTTTACCTTGGAATAATATTTACAGTGTTTGTAAAATTCTGTAACTTTACGAATGAGAATATTTTCCTTTCTTCTCAGTATTGCATACTTAAACAAGGGGTATATTAATTGTTCTTTAGTGGTTAATTTAAAACTAAACAGTGTGTGAGCATTTCAGGTTATTTCTGTAACTGTTTATTAATTCAAGTAATTCTTCACTGTATTTCATCTGGTGTTTCTCAGCTCACTGGCATAGTGTTGCCACTCTGAAATTCTTCACATTCTTAATAAACTCAAATAGTTTTACTGTTTTGCAGTACATGCAGTGCTAACCCTAGATCATTGTATATGTTGACTGAAAGTGTTCCTAACAGAGAACTGTAGAGCTTCATGGACTGAAAGTTGAAAATTTGACTATGTATTCCTATTTTAATCTCCTCCTTTTACCCAATTTCCTTTTTCTATTCTATTCCACCACGCGGTTTTTTTCATTCACACAATTAATTTATTTAAACTTAATAAAAGCTTTTCTTAAAAGATGAAATAAATTGTGTCAGTCTCCATCCATTTTATTTTCTTGACATTCTTAAAGATAGTCCATATGATGGGCATGATTTTTCTACTCAAAAGCAGTGTTGCCTTGTTTATCTTATGTCAGTTTGTGTTATTTAAGTGTGTGATTAAAACCAGAATTTTAAGCAGTTTTCTTTGATTGCCATCCAGCCAAGTGACTTGAAATTTTCAAGGTTTTTTTAAACTTTTGTTGTTGTTGTTGTTGTTTGTTTTGTTTGTTTTTTCTTGGGGGTGTGGGGTGTAATTCTCCATTTAGAATCCTTCAGTCAAACTGTTATCAGTGAAGGATAGCTGTTTTCTGCCTGTAGTTTTCACCTCACTTACAATTTCTTAGTAACTGTGGATATATTCTGCCTAGTCTGGGATACTTTAGTACTTAAGGCTCTGCTCCAATACCTCCTTTTTGAACTAGAGTGACTGAAAGTATTTTTCTGTTACCTGAAGTAGATTCTGTTGTTGTCTTCTGAGGTAAAAAACAATAGAAAGAAACCATTCTGGTTCTTTGCAAGTGTATTATGCTCAGCTGCAGACTTCATTTTGTGTCTGGCTAATTTTTCACCAAATTTTCATCTCTTAATCTGTTTGAGTTTTTTATTTCCCTTGCTTGGAAGTTTACTACATCTTATTTTCTGAAAGCAGCACTTAAGATTTATTAATTTTCCCATCTCACTACAGTGTTTCTTTATGTAAAGAAACCTACATTTTCCCAACTCCACCCAACTGGTTCCTTGTCTTGTCTGATTCCATTATGATTTGGTTGTAAGAACAGGGTGAAAAGCTGGAAGTATGTCCTAAAGAACAAGCAGATCCTAAGGGCTGGATGGTATATTTTCCAAATTTTGCAGGTCCTTATGGATTAAGTGTTTGGTTTATTAAAAATATTGCAAAGTATGATCTGTGAAGAAAATGGGGTGGAGGTGAGGGAGTGGATTTGAAGTCTTTGTCTCCCTCCCGTGCCCTGTGTTGAAGTTCAGTTTCACCTTTAATTTACTGAGTAGTTCCTGTCCCAAATATGATGGAACTGAAATATTTTGTGGTTACTCTTAAATGGTTCTTGAATTAATTCCTCTATACTGCATGGATGAGAAGAAAAATACTTCCTGCTCATATGTTTTAGAGCCAACAGTATCAAGGAGTATTAGTGTCAATAAATTACTTCTCTGAACTTATTATGTGTGATATTTAGCCAGTTTGAGAGAAATAAAATAAAATCCTTGAAGTGGACACTATTTAAATTTGGGGGCATGGGATTTTCTGCAATTAATTGGATTGCCATGGTAGGCCAATATATTAAGCTCAGGCAGTTTTGCTGCTAATTACACACAACTTCTCTGGAGTATCGGATATTCAGATCCATTTTATGAATATGGTAGGGAGAATAACAACTGTAAAACAAAGCACTGTGCATGTAAGTGACTGTTAGCGTGTATTTCAGAAGGGATAAATGCTCACCATATGGTACAATTACTGTGTCCAAGTTTTCAAATTAGCTTCTCTCATCCTCCTTATTACTGTCTTTAAAAAGAGAGGAAAAAAACCCAACATGATTTATCTACTCTGCAGCAGAACTCTTGACGCAAAACAGCAGCCCAGTTCTGTCCAGTTTTTTTTTCCTAGCATAATAGAGGCTGTCGGACTTTTTTATACTAATTACTGTGTGAGCCTCAGATGAACCCCCTTCAATTCACAGGGCTTTGTTAAGGGAGGAGCTGTCAATGTGTCTGCCCGTTTGCAGCTGTGCTGTGGCTTTAGCTTGCTTAACATTATGCTGCTTTTTAGACTTGACAGAAGGGATTTTTTTTTTTTTTTTTTTTTTTTTTTTTTTAAGGCAAAGCAGCCTTGTAGCGAAATGGTTTAAGCAGCTGCATTGTGGGGAAGCACAAAGAAGTTATTATTGTGTCTGTTTAGGGGGGTCGGATGGAGGGGGGAGATATTCGGCTGCTGTTGATGCCGATTGTTGACTTGCCATCTGCCAGATAGGGAGAAGAAAAAAATGACAGCTCCAGCAGGGTGTTCAAGAGGTTGTTTGGAGAGACGCATAAACATGTGCAGATGTCGAACTGAATAATGGCAAGAACTTGAGACGGTTTATGATGCTGCTGTTGTGTGTGCATATACAGAATGAATGTATGTGGAGATTTGGTTAGGAGGAGGGTACATATTAATTATCATTGTCCCCCACCGCCTCCTTTACTTCTGTTAATTAGTTCAGGAGTTTAATATCTTCCCTCCCTCCGTTGTTTATTCCTAAAAAGAGCCTTTTCTTGTAGTAGGGAAGAAAACTTTTGATTTCTCCATGTGGTGAGCTTAAAAAAAAAAACCCAAAGCAACAACTTAACAAATTTGGTACTTGTGGATGTAGAAAGAGTAATGTAGTTATTTCAGTCTCAGACATTTGGGGGACAGGTGCTTTACAAGTTCTTACATAGCTTTGTCTGTCTGCCGCAAGCCTGGTGCGTTGCATACCCCTACTTCTGCTCCCTGAGCTTTTCTTATGCAGAAAGTGCCAATTGGTGATTGTCCAGTATTACAGAGTATGCTAGGGGTTAGAATGAGATTAGCAACTAATTTTCTCTTTCGCTTCATCTTATTTTCAGTTATTTCTCTGAAGGCAAGGAGCTGGTCAGGCATAACTTATATTTTCCTGTTTGACAGTTGCACGTAAAATAAATTTGGATTGCTCCATAGGAATATAGTTTTCTTTCTTTCACTAAAATCCTTTCTTATTTCTTGTTCAGTGATTATGGTGAGTTTCCAGGATACTGTGAAAGAAATGTGAGAAAAGATACAAGCATAGAGGCCAGAAGGGCTAAATGAAAGCATTGTTATACAGGTGATCTCTTACTTTGAAGATAGAAATGGAAACTTTAAAATAATGAATTTTCATCTCTAATATTACATGACATTTAACATTCAGATATCTGTACTGAACTGAAACAGTGGTTGAGGTGCATTGTGGATGTGAATTGCAGACATATCTTCATGTTATCAGTGTGTATCAGGGTTTTTTGGTCAGTTTCAGCATGACTTAAATATTATTGAAATGAATCTAACCAGTGCTTCCCACCAAGCCCTTACCAAAAGTGAAGGAACTCCTTTTTATTTTGTCTTCCATCTTAAGTCTAATAAGCATCTGTAGGTCATTGATAACAGTAACTACTGATAGGAGCATTTGATGTGCCCTTCTGTCATCACTGTGGCAGAGTGGGAGATGTCAGTTTTGGATTATGTCAGTTTTAGCTGAAACTTCAGGTGTGGCTGCCTCCTGCCTGAGTACCCATTTCTGCATCTGAGCCTAGACAGAGGTCACCAGCACTGCAAATGAAGACTTGCTTTTTACCTGTTAGTTGGGTTGTTGGGTCTTCCCAGAATTGTGGTGTTTCCATGTGTTCCATCACTGTTGGTGTGAAGCTCGGTTACTCTGGGTAGTGCTGCAAGGCTGCCTATCATGAAGCATTTCATGCAACCAAAGAGATTTCTTGATGTGTACAGCAGTAATGGGTGTTCCAGCCCAAGCACTTTGAGGAATGCTTGGGCTTATCTTGTACTGATTCTTTGCAAATGATGCAGGCTAAGCACAAAGCACAAAGGCTGACTTCAGTGATGTGCCTTGAGGGAGAAACGTAGGTGAATGGTGTTGGTGCTGGCTTTTTGGCACCTAGCAAGGTTTGAGTCTAGGAGCACACCTAGTGACAAGGAGAAAGTTCAGAGGAGCTATTTTAAAATTATTGCAATGTGCCAGTTTTAAAAGTGAGACAGTTTGCTTTGTGAAAACATGCTAGCAAGTGTACCAGTTTTAAGGGGGGAAAAGTCACATAATTTTTTATGATGCACGTATCTGTTAAAGAAACTTGGTTGAATGATAATGCTGTTGTCAAACTTAACATATTCTTTTGCAAACAATGGGAAGTTTGAAATTTCTTGTGTAAACAAGTGTTAGCTGTTTTACAAAATGCTGTAAGTAGATAATATTAAGATGTTTAATTCAACTTGGCCACATATAAAAAGCATTTATATTTTAATCATCTGATTTAATGCATTTGTACCAAGTACATGAATTTAAATTGTTGATGCTGTAACTGACTGTCTTATTCACTGTAATTTATAGATTAGTATTTGTATACTTGTCCTACTCCTAAAATATTTTAAAAATCTGAAAAAGATCCTTTGGTCTACTAGCACTTGATAAAAGCAAAAGAAAGGAAAGTAGTATTTTTTTTTTGTTATACAAAGTACCACTTGATGCTGATAGTGCTATATAAAAATATATATAAATATTTTAAAGTACTGAGAACATTAAAGTTTTAGCTATAAAAAAATACGTGAAACAATATTTAACATGGTTTTTTGCATTTACAGAAATACAGCTTAACACTATTAAAAAATAAAAAAACTGCTCTGAAAAGTAGATAAATAGTATAGCATTTTGGGGCTTTCTTCCTATATTACCTTGCGCAAGAGAGAAATTTAGAAAATGTGAGCAGCGTTCTAAATGTTTCTGGAAAACAGACCTTGGTTTTCCATTCCTGAATAGCAAGCATATTTAGAAAATATTGATCACCTTTGTTGCTCAGAGATGCTGATGCAATAGAGGACTCTGTTATTCCAGACGGCATGTGCTAATAGCAACTGCTATTTAATTTATTTATTGTTCTAATTCTTATCCTTCAAGAATGAAGGGGAAGTGAGAGCGATGTTGAAACTGGCAAGTTTTTCTTCCTGCTGGCTCAAAATGGGCATGCTAAAGGTCAATTCTCAATTTGTCAGGATGTCAGCTAATTCAGTATTTCTGGTATGATTTTTTAAAAGGACAAAATTTCATGCATATGAAAATGAACATTTATTTTCGATGCGTTGCCAAAACACACCAGTAATTTTGAGTGGATATTGTAGATGTCCAATTTCAAAACTGCATTTATGTGTGAATAATGGTTTGTCTGTCTCTCTGTTATTGAATACTTTCCTCTAGATTTTTTGCATGTTTTAGAGAAAAGATTGTTAATGCAACAGGAAATTGTTGAATAAAAAGCAGGAGCTGAAGTGCTGCTCCATTTGTACAAGATAGACAATGACTCACTCCACCAGTCATAATGACAAAGCCATGGTGGCTGGTGATTTGAACCCTAGAACCCTGGAATATGTTTGTACGTTGCATTCACAACATGGGGGGAAGAAAACCCCACAGAAAGAGCAGGGAAAATCTTTGCCTTGGAGAGATTGGTCCTCTCCATCACTTTAGCTACAGAGGTGCACCTGAAACCACGGAGAACTGCTCCATGTCCTCTCCCTGCCTGCTGACTGCACCTCTGCTTGGGAGGAATCTGCTTTCCTAGGAGGAGCCCTTCTCTTTGGTCACTACTTAGTACTGCTTCAGGAACAAAGAATCTGCTGTTTGCCAGCTCTTCAGTGCATCTGGGCTGGCATGGAGGACAGAGGGTTGTCCCTGTTTTCCTCCCCCCTTACTCAGCTGAGGCACTTCTGGAGCTCGTACCCGAAGCTGCTCGCTGCCTTCTGCAGAATATTAACATCTGTGGGGTTTTCACTGCTTTCTGGCCACATACCTGTAAATGGCTGGACATAAATTGACCAGTCTTCTATCTGAGCTGGATCATTGAGATGCTGTGGACACTGAAAGGCACTTGAACTTTCTCACCTAAACTTTGCCATTTGCAAGAAACTTAATGGAAGCCTAGCTGTGGTATAAGCCAATGCCCACATGTAGCATGAAATGTTTCCTATTTCTCAGCTGGGACTAGAAAAATTCATTTGTCTAATGCAAGTACAGATGTGCTCAAAATGTCATTCAGCATTACTGGGAACTGTGGGAAAACAGTTAGTACAAATAAATAATCACTGTCTCGCAGTGTAAGAGAGAATCAGAAAGTGGCAGTTCCAAATTCTGCTTTTCTTTGAACTGCCAGCAAATACTTATGAGAGGGCATCTAATAAAAATACCTTTTAAAATGCTAAGGCATGTTAGAAAAAATCACGGTTTCATTTAAATTTTTACTATGCAATAAGATTTTGTAAAATACTTTGCATAATATATGATTACACACTTTCATTAGATTGAAGGACATAAATTATTAGGCTAGATATACTTTTTACTTATCTTAAACATGTATTTTTTACAGTAGCTTTGAACTGTGCTGCAAATTTCTTACAATGAAATTAAAAGTAAGTAAATATTCTAACAGAAGTGTTTTGCATTTACTTAGTGTCTACTGACTTAATCAAATAGTCTGCTGATGCTTCCAATCGTGTGTTAGGTAACACTGCCCTCAGAGGGCCAAGGTAAGGAAATTCAATCTCAAAACCACTGGCATTATTTCTGATAATATTATTTGACCTGACATTAATTACAGTTGTTTCTTTTAAAGAAAACTTGCATGTAATTGTGTGATTTACTTTTATATAATGTTGCTTAATGCTCTTAGATAAATTCAGTTTTTTCCACCCTCTATTTATTAAATGTTATTGTGGGGAGTTTGATCTAACAAAAAAATCCCTTAAAAAGAGAGGAAAAAAAGGAGGGGAGACAATGTTTGTGTATTATTTCTGTTAAATCCATTTGAGTAAATTAATGAAACAGACAAGAAGCAGAATTTTGGTGTGTTCTCTTTTTGGAGGGTTTTTTTCCCTTTTTTTTTCTCCCCCTTAAATCTCACTTATGTCTGTGTGGCAGCTGTTGCTTCTTTTAAGGAAGCAAGTTTTTGAACTCAGGTTTCTGTTGCTTATCAGCACTGTATATTAAAGACATTTCCTTCACACCTCTGAAACGATTTACATATTGAAAAATGTAGATGTTTCGCAAAAGTGGTTTTTTTAAATACATTTTAAAATAGTAAGATTAATTTTAAATTACTGATTAGTTTTTCAATAATTGCTAAATTTCCATATGCTTAAGGATTACAAATGGTGAGACTAACTATAGGAACTGCTGAATCTGAGGTGAGACACATTTGAAGAGAGAGTTTGGGTTGTGAGGTAAAGTGAAAAAAATTACAAACTTCTGAGTGATACGTTTGTCTAACACAGGTTTTTTTTACTACTCATACAGTTTCTTAGAAAGCTCCCCTTTGTGAAGCTTCTCAACAGTATGAAAATTACCAATGTTGCATCACTGGAATCAACATATTTTGTGAAATGTCCTGAAGGCAGGTTTCTTGTTACTGGCCATCAAAGGCAAAAAAAAGAAAAATCATTAAGGCTGCAGTACAGAGGCAAATAAAGAGGCAGCCGCGAGGGTCATATTCTAAACAAACCTTCATTAAGCTCTCTTTGTTACTGTTGTTAGCCAGTGTATTATTAAATACAACGTTAATTGAAGAGTTGCGTGTTACGAGGGTGCTTTTTGCATGAAGATCAGATTAAATTTTCATGTGCTTCACGAATATGCTGCTGTCTTACTTAATCTTCTGGGTGTATTCTCTCAGTAGTTATTAAGAAAAGCAGACCTCAACAACATAAAATTTGTGTTTTGCGTGTATGTGTTTATTGTCTGTATGGATCAGCGAGATGCATATTCTAGTGCCACTTTCCTCAAGTAGCTTAAAAAACTTTGCCTAGAATTAAAATGATGTAGGAATTACTTGGCTTTCTTTGCTCCAGAGGTTGCAATTAGAGACCTCTTCTTACTGTCTAATAAACAGATCCTAAAAGAATGTGGTTTTCAACTTAGAAGGGTGTAAATTTAGGCAAAATAATAATTTAACTTACATTAACTCAGCAGGAAGCAGGGTACAAACCGATTAATGCTCTATGGCAGATCCACTGCTTTTTAAAATAGTGCGGCTCCTTTTATTAAATTGTCAGGATATCTTGTGGTTTAGTTAGCCTGCCTGGGCTTCTCCTCTCTCATAGAATTACTTTTCACTTGAATTAATAAATTTCACATGTAAATTTCCTCTAGTTTGCTTGTGTTGAGGTATTTAATAAACGTACATTCCAAATATCTTTAAAGTGATTTAATATTGGTAATACTGAGAAATAAACTTTTTTTTTAAATGTAGGGTGGCTAAGTTAGAAGACATGTGGAAGTGTTTTTTCTTTTCAAATACTGCTTTGCTTTAGCATTTTTTGTATGGAGAATTTCTTTCAAGGCAAATCAGTAAGCACATGTATTAAGGAGTATGGACTAAAATGTTTTTCTGTCTTTAGGCAGATTATGTAAAAGGAATGCAGTTACAAGAGAGCACCTAGAGGGCATCTTGAGAGCCCTTACACCACTTGAGCAGCTAAGTGAACAGATACCACAACTTAGTCTTCAAAATTGTTCACCCATTTCTTAATTAAATTAAAAAATAAATATAGGGCAGATGATAAATGTTCACATGTAGGCCTTGTGGAGGAATTGGAATATTAGTATTTTCAAGACAAAACCAGGGTTTGTGTGTGTGCATGTTTGTATAGATGTTTTGTAAAAGTAGTCTGACCATGCTTCATGTTGGGAAACCACTTGGGAGAAACATTCTTCAAAGAAATATGTCTGTGAAAGAAATACATCGATCCTTATGAAGCCGTAGTGTTTTACAATTGCTTTTAAATTGCTTTTTCTGTGTCTGGCTATAGTTTGCTGAGCGAAAACAAAAGTACAGCTGTGCTCATGGGTAAGATGGTACTTATCTGTCCTACGATTAGATTTTATCCAAAGTTGCTAACTCTCTTCAGAGGAGCTTGGAAGTGCTATTCTGCTCTTCTAATGGTTCTTCTCCAGGCCTAACATCAGCTGCATAACTCAGCAGTTGATTAAAAATCTGTCCAGCTTTCTGATTAAGACATTCTGTGTTTGGCTGCTGCTGGCTACTCAATCTGAAGTGTTGTCCTAAGTGGTGAAGAGGGAGTAAGTGATCAGAGAAGTGTGTGCTGGGTCTGTAAGGCCACCTGTTAGAATGGTCTCCTTTTCCAACAGGTTTCCTTCTGGAGAGTGTATGTAAGCAAACAAAGACTTCCATTCTTTCCTGAGTGACTATTAAGCGTACTTACCCTATCAGCGCTGGTTCTTAGAGCAGAGTCTGCTTATCTCCCTCTCCAGTTTATTCCTTGCAGAAAAGAGGACTCGCTCTGAAACCTGAGCCCTTGGATGGCTGACCTGCTTTAGGCATGTTGATATAGTCTCCATGCTCTCCTTGAATTCTTCAGTAGGTTTAGGTGCCTGCCTTCTAGATAAGACTAAGGTCTTGATAGATTGCAAACCCAGTAACAGGCACTTTCTCTCCTAGCAGTCACTTACTCTTACAATGAAATGAGATGTAGATTATTAGAAAAATACAGAAGATTCTCTTTATCATCTCTTTAAGAAAGCAACTAAGATGTTAGTATTTTTAACACTTACATGGGATGATCTGATACGTCAGGTTTTGTTTTGGCTCCAACTATTGAGTCCATGCAGATTTCAGCAAATTTGTTGCAGGACATATTTTAAATATTTTTAAAATATGACTCATACCTTTACTTAGGCCTATGATTATTTCATTTTCAAGTATTCAGCAAACTTAATTTATTGCTTTTCATGTAATGCTGATATAGTTTTTCATTGTTGCTGGTATTAAAGTTACACATTTGTTTTCCCACACTGCGCACGTGTTTCTTCTTCAACTTACAAAGTATCTTGTACCTGTTTGTTTTGGTTTGGTTTTTGTTGCATGCTTTCATGTTAACTGGGATTTCCTACTGTGAAATGAGCTCAGACTGGCAGTATCAGTAGGGATGTTCCCAGCCAAACTGGAACTGGAGGCCTGAGATAAAGCTCTGCATCAATAGAAGTGTAACTAGTGCCTCTAGAATATCTGCTCTATTCATTTAGTGGTCAAATTAAGTCACACTTGGAGTTTCTCAGTTCTTTCTACCTATGTGAAAACTTCTATATAACAAAGTCAAGCAAGTACCCTGCTATGTAGAAGCAGGACTAAATAGGAAGAGTTTTCCTACGTAAGCCAGCCTGAGTAGCCCAGGGTTATTTTTTCTCCTCCTTTCTCTTCTCCATCTTATATTCCCTACTCTCCTTCTCTGCTTAAATACATGTTGAAGATAGGACATGTTAGTGGCTGCAGTTGGATTTGACCTGGGTATTGTCAAAATCCTTACAAGCTGTGCTCAAGTTCATCAAGGCCGTATCAGCAATTCCCATTTGAACTTCAGTGACAATTAGTTGATTGCTGTGATGGAAAGGTGAAGGTGCAATTAATGAATTTTTAGATTATGCTTTAATGAAGTAATCTCCACGGTAGGGGATGTAAACTTCTTTCTGACTTTTGAATGGCCTAGAAGCTACATAACTACAGCTAACGGGGTAGTGAGGTGGTAAAGGGCACTGCCGGGCTGGGGCTTAGCCCAGGACCAGTGCAGCCCCTGGGATGGTTCATCTGAGCATTTCACAAATGGTTAGAAGTCCTAGGTTCCTTGTTGGAAATTCTGTGTTGTTAATACACTCTTTTTCTGAAAATGCTCACTTGTATAATGATGAAACAGTGACTTTATTTAATGTTTTAGTAATAGTCATTATTTACTCTGCAGAATTTATAGAAATCAAAGATGAGGGAAGTTGGGCAAATCTAAACTAACCTGTACTGAATTGAATAATTGCACTCTAAAGATGAAGTTGTTACTGGGTTTCTGGTGTGGCATTGTATTGAGGAAAAGTTTTCACCCTTAATAGCAAATAAGTGGCATTAATTAAGGGGTTGTGTATTCTGTATGTTTCTGATCCTAAATTCCTCATATGTTGAAGAATCTTTTGCTCAGACTGGGGTAGGGGGAAGGTGGCACATTAGGTTTATTGGTGGACTTACCTCTTAGAAGGTGATTGGCTTCTGCTTTTTCTTGTTTATTCCTTTTGCTTTCAGTTATTTATTTTAAGCATATTTTGTGTAGGTTTTTCCATTACCCCCAATTTCCTTGTATTTGCTTAATGTATGTTTTGAGGAAATTAATCACTTCTGCTTTGCTTGGCAGGGTAACTGTTCTACCTTGTAGTAGTTTAGATTTCATTTGGTTATTAAAAGTCAAGCTGTAGAGTTGGGTTTTTTTCCTGAAAAAAAATTTGAATTGTTTATGGTGTAAGCATGTAGGATATTTGAAAAGACTAGTATGATAAAATGTAAATTGTATAGTATTAGTATACCATACTTGTAGTTTCTTATTCCAGAGGCATCGTTGTACAGTCCAGGCTTACCACTGCAATTCAATTTTCCCTTCTTTTGGATGGAATTAGGGTTTTTTCTGCAAATTGAAAACATCTGAAAAGATTTTGGTATAATTAATGTTTGATACTGATAGTATGATACGCTTTTTAATATTCAAGTTTGGGGTTTTTTGTACAGTGCTAATGAACTTTTATTTTTTTCCTTTAGGAGAATATATAAAAAACTGGCGGCCAAGATACTTCCTGCTAAAGACAGATGGCTCTTTCATAGGCTATAAGGAGAAGCCCCAGGACGTGGATCTGCCATATCCACTCAACAACTTTTCGGTGGCAAGTATGTATTTCCAGTATTTATTATTCTCTCAGCATATTGACAGATTATCTGCTACATATTTCTTTGTGTATAAGTCAGAATTTATTGGTAACACTGCAAGTTTAATGCCATGTGCCATATTAATGCACCACTAATCTTACATCCAGCTCTACAAGATGTATTTACAGTGGCATGGAAGAACCATGCGTTGGTTTTTGAATGGTTTTTGGAAGTCTAAGTTCTCATTTTTTGTGTGTGTCTGAAGTGTCTGTAAATAACAAGGACGTTTGACAAATGATTGCTGTAAGAAGAAAATTCCTGGAAAGATTACCTTTATTCAGATTGCTGACCTCTTCTCTGTTTTTCAGTAGTATCTCTGAATTCACTTGAAAACTCAAATTAATTAGAAAATTATCTAGACCGTCAAATGACACAAAATCATGCTAAGTTATTTTTCTCTTGGATAATCAGGTAATCAGCTCTCCAGCCTGGTTAATGAGTAATTTCAAGCAATCAGACAATTTGCATATATTAACAAAGCTACAAAGTGTGTATCTGTTGGATAAAGTGAAGACTGTGTGTTTTCCAAGAGTGTTTCTAAAAGACAAATTTATAGGGTTTTTGATCCATCAGAGTGAGATTGGTAAATGTTTCTGAACACTCCAGAAAATGGAAGTATTTGAGGAGCAAAATTAAGGGGGCAAAAAATCTGAGTATGAGTTGCAAATATGACAGCTAGAAACTTTCAGAGGAACACTAGAGAATTTGCCTAGTGTCTTTCAAAATTGTATTAGTGTACTGCAATACAATAAATGGCAATATTTAGTTTTATAGAGGAGTATAGGAGCCACAAGAGTATTTATTTGTGCTTCGGGAAAGGGTTCCCTTCGTCTTCATTGCTGAAGATGGAACAAATGCTACTGAGACTGAATTTTCCTATTTTCTTGATAAAATCGTACTTGGGACTGACTCAGCCTTTATGTGTACAAAGTCATTTGAGTATTTTATTTGATAAGAAAATAATCTTGTGCTTCAAGCCCATGTCTCATCTCTCAGCTAGAAGACGAAAACTTTGCATATTCTGATTGCAATATTATATTATATTGATATATATATCAATATATTATATATATTGATATATATTATATATATATAGATAATATAATCAATTACATTGATTGTGCAAACTTTCTAATAGTATTAGAGGCTTATTTTGCCTTGTTGGTATTCAGCATAAAAGCAGTGATGTCTTTAAGTTGTTCATATGAGTAGGAATTGACAAAATCATAGGCCATTATTTATTCCTTTGTTATTGCTCTGCATATTCTTACTCTTTTTTAGCAGATAGTATTTTTCTAGATACTTTTTCCCCAGTTTGCAGCAGAAAGACAATTTCTAGAAATACAGTGGGCTTTTTTGTCCTGCTTTACCATGTTCTTCATTGCACATTCTGTCTTCCCTTGCTGCAGCAACTAGAAGGGTGATCCACATGGTAGTTCTGCTAAGCAAAGAAATACATAATTAGCAATTAAATCCAGTGTGTTGGTACTGGTTTTGGTTGGGAGTTTTTTGGTACCCAGAGGTTATGTTATGTAATTCTGATATTAGAATGCTGTCCCTGAACTTTGCCTTGATGGAAATTGAAATATTTCACATTGTTTTCCAAAATGACACCATCCCCACCCCCACCACGTCCACAAAAAAAAAAAAAAAAATCCTTTCTGCAACTAGCATGTCCCATAGGTCTGATTCTTAGGCTATGTAAGCTAAAGGAACAAGCATGCAATATTAATTGAAAAAATACAGTTTCGATAAGCAAGATGACTTTTTCTGTTTTTGACAGGAAAAGGCGTAATTTTATCAGACATGTTGGCTGATCAGTGCAAGAATAGGGCGATGTATCAATCATCAAAAGAATCTTATGAAATTAAGTGGAGTGCCTGTGTAGATTCACAGGATGAAAAGCAAACCAGGGTAGTAGTACACTCTAAATTGCAAGGGACTGTAAGTTTTTTGTCAGCTATTTTATCTCTCTGAAGATGAGATCATCAGTAGGGCAAATAAACAAACAAAATTGCTATATGAATGAATCACATCTCATGGGAAGTACCTGGTAAATGTCAAGAACTGGTCTCATGGCCTCTGATCCAAGAGTTCCTGAGCTGCTGCAGTAGGTTTGTGGCCACAAGCAGCGCAACATATTTTTCCTGTAATAGTGAAGTACGTTTTTCATAAATTACTAGCCAGGCAGATGGAGTGTGAGATCACTGTTAATACCATCTTGATTAGGTTGGCAGGGACTTAAAGATATGTCTTTACAGTCCTATCTTCATGTAATCTTTGTAGCTATCTCTAAAGTGAGAGTGTGGTCTCAGTCTACTTTTTGCTCTCCAAATGATAGACATCTTTGGCTCTTGCTTGCAATTTGTTATTTAAGCAGAAAAGGCCAAGGCTGTGGTATTATTTTCATAGTACTGTTGGAGTTAAACACTGGAAAGTTTGCACAGTTCTACTTTGTATGATACTTGTTGTGTAGTTTAAAACTTTTATAAGCAGCTCTGTCAAGCTAGTTGCTTCCATCATGTAGATATTTTCCCACCAGTGTCCTCTGCCTTCCACTCCTGTGACATCAGCTTTACTTTTGCAAAAGTAAAGCTTTTTCCCAGGTATAGTATCATTTCCCCTAGTGTGGCTCCCTGATTCCTTCCAAGATAACTTCAAAGTTCTTCACCTGAGCATTTCTCTTTCCCTGGTCTTTTGCCATCTGTGAACTCCATTGGGAATGACAAGAAGGCTGGAGAGACTGAAGTTATTTTACATACTGCTGAAAGTGCTTCCAGTGATAAATATGTCTTTGCTAATAGAGCCTTTCTCATTGAGGGGTGTTTTGTCATAGAATGGGGTGTTCAGAGGCCATCCCTTTTCCTTAAGGTGTTTTGGGAGAAAATGTGGGGGGAAGGCGTTAGGAAATATGTGTGTAAACAGGTAGACTCAGAGAGGGAGAGACTGAGGCAGCACACGTGCTTCAGTCCATTGCCAGCCACCAAAAATGCAGGGGAGCCATGTGTGGGCCTGAAATGGAGATGAGGGGTCTCTCTTCCTTGGAGCACTGAAGATGAAACACAGTTGAGTGAAGGGTATGACAGAGTGGGGCTGGGTGGAGCAGAGCCCCGGCGAAGCACACGGGCTGGCCTTAGGTGTCCTGAATGGACTTTACCCCCTTGTGGCCACTACTCTCCCAACTTTGGGTGCACAGGGAAGGCAGCCATGGGCACCCTGCACTGCATCTTGGAGCTGCTGCAAGGTTGCAGGGTGAACAAATCAGATGGATTTGGTGACACTGAATAGTGTGTAGGAATCACTGGCTCCTCTCCTGTGGGGCCAGTTTATTTTACACCTAACAGAACCACCTTCTTTTAAATGGGAGTTGCGAGAGCTGTGTATTTGAAGCAGGCTGTTAGTCCCTTAATGCTCATGCCCTGACACTGAGACTCACAAAAAGCTGTGCTGTGGTATCTTACCGTGCACTTGAAGTTAAATGAAGGCGGTGTAATTACATGGGTGGGAAGTTCATTGTGAAAACTTAAAACCGGGTGGTACTGGTTTTCAGGGGTAAATTCAGAGGTGTTGAGCTTACTGGAATTGTCTGGTTCAAAATCAGTTCAGCTCTTTTCAGGTAGAGAGGAGCAGTTGCAAGAAATCAAACTGCTGTAGCTTGTACAGATACTCTTGATTGACTGAGTCACAGTAACTGAGTGGGTGTGCATTCCTAGCCCACTTCAACTGCAAAATAAAATATGTTA
Organism: Struthidea cinerea; assembly: GCA_013397865.1. Lineage (NCBI taxonomy): Eukaryota > Metazoa > Chordata > Aves > Passeriformes > Corcoracidae > Struthidea > Struthidea cinerea. The sequence goes on along the minus strand of VZTI01010902.1, from coordinate 506,093 downwards.
ATTTAAATTGCTTTTGCTTAGGCATTTATGCAGTCAGAACCAGTTTAAAAATAATTTTGGATTCAGTTGGTATGACTTCTCTGTACAGGCAAAGGCCTGATAAAAATGTCCTGTCTTTTAAAACTCCATTATGCTTCTTTGAGAGCAAAACCAATGCTCTGGGTAACAGGATGTATTTCCTCAGTGCCCCCCCACCCCCTCAAAAAAAACCCAACATGGCCTTATAATGCTGTTTTCAGCTGGTCCGCTGTTGTGTAAGTGGAATAAATGCTGCTTTATGTAAACCACTTTGGTCTTTGATTGTCATCATTGTTTGGGGAAGCAGAGTGGGGAAGAATTCTACTTCAGCTCTACTTAAGGAAGATTTGTGACTGCACTGATTAAAAAAACCCCAGCTTCTCACATGCGCAGTGAGTGTGTAGGTAATCACACAGCACATTTGGGATGAAGTATCTCTAAGAATTGGCCCTTTGCCTTCATTTTGATCTTTACATGGGGAATAATTGGGAAGAGCTGTATCCCTTCACAGTATCCTTTGAGCTTTGGCCAAAAATGATGTCACCTGGAACTTTTTTCCTATCTTGAAAGTTAGTGCTTTCTAAGCACTCTGGTACAGCTACCCTTTTTCTTCTCTTTAAAAAGAAAAAGCAATTTTAGTTATTATGAGAAGGTAACCTTTTATAAATTTTATTTTATTTTTATTTTCTTTGCAGAAGTGATTGTCAAGAACCTTGGCTATTCTAAATGGAGAATCTGTACTCCTTTTCCCTAGTCTTAACTTTTCAGTGGGCCAGAGACAAGATTTTATTATTTTTGGGATTTAAAATCCTCAGAACAGGAAAATTGAGAGGTTTTGGGGGAATAAAGAATTCTGAAGACATTCTTTAATGAAATGGGTAGGAAAATATGTATGTCTGTTTTAAGTGAGATTAATTTATGTATCAAAATATTTTGGCATTAGACATGACGTTGTGTGCAACTCCAAAAATAACTTTTCAATGAGAATTGAGTCCATTGTGAAAAATTTGTTACAATACTGGGTTACATGAACCCAGAGATAAGATATAACTGTACTTAAAATTACAGTGTGAATTTGATTCCAAAGTAATAGTAGTAGAATTGAATAAGTAATGTTCATTCAATATTGAAAATACTTGTGGAGAGAAAAAGTCAATGTATGTGTCATATACTGCATTTGCAAATACATCTATGGAAATTCAAACTCAAATCTACTGTGTATAGGAAATATTTCCATCTGCGTTGAAAGAAGAAATGTTTGGGAGGCTTTAAAATTGCTTTGTGAATGGTTTCTGGGTGGGAGAGTTGGTATTCTGTCCTTTGACTTAGAAGTTCTTATGCAGGCCTGAAAGTTTTTATGCTGGTGTGATATACCCAGTTGCTTAAATAAGATGGAGAAGGACGTATAATTTTACTGTCTTCCATGGAAACAAAGTAAAGCCCAGGCAAAACCCATGCAGAAATCTCCTATTTCCATTCTCCCTCTTTGCATGAAGGGGCAAATGGGAAACTAGTTGTAATGACAGGAAGGCATAGATGCTACTTTGGTACTTTTTGAAGTATTGGAAATAAGACTTTGCAGCATGATGAAGGGCATTAAGTTTGATCTTTTACAGCTTCAAGAAATGTAATTAAGGGGTTTTTTGTCATATATGTTGTAATATTATCAAAGCACATATAGGTACTTGTCATGAGCCAAGCCCCACAGAAGTGGGATTTTTACCCATACAGAACAAAAAGTCAGTCCCTGCTCCAAAATACTAAAATTCCAAATATAAAACAAGTGACAGCAGATGGATGCAAACAGATGGGGGGAGTATGAGAAAACAATGAGACAGTATTAGCCTGTAGTACAGGCAGTGGTCTCAGCACATCAACAACTAATCCATTGTCAAGGTTAGATTTTTACTCTCATCTCCCTTTTCTTCCTCCCTCCTTCCCTCCCTCCTGTTTTTTAAGGCATGGTGAAGGAGAGTTTTAAGGAGGATTTTAAAGAGAACTAGTATGACAAAGAGAGAGAAGTTAGAAATGCTTTAGAGAACTGGTGATGAAATTGTAACAGTAAAGGGATGGGTGGCATTTTGACACTGAATAAAAAATGATAACAAGGATGAGCGTAGGCTGTGGGGACAGACCATGTTGAAAAGCTACCAATATTTGATGTGATAGAGCTGGGTAAGAAATGGGAAATGCCAAGAAAAGTGTGATGTGAGCAAGGGGACAATGGACAAAACCGATCTGTTATGAACAGTTTTGGGAATAGCATTTTTAGAGTAAGCCTGTCTTTGTCTGGATCAAAGAAGAGATATCGAATTGTTCACATAAGTCTCTATGTGACCACACTTAATTTTAGGGTGATACTCCCCATAGATAAGATGTAGTAAGAAAGAACAAAGCCTTTTGGAAAGCCTCAGAGAAGTAGATTTCCCATAGGGAGTGGGTAAACAAGTGGGAGAATCAAAAGGGGACCAGGCTGAGGGTGTGTGTATGGGTACACACATATGTTTGTCCCTATATGTAAAATTCATGGATTTTCATGTGTATATGAGCAAAAATATGTGTATCTGTCTCTGTGTTATGAAAATGGTGTATTAGTTCTGTTGTCTACTACTTGTCTAACAAAAAAAGGTCATCAGAGAAGTGTGGATTTGGAGTACAGAGTAGCAACAACAGAAAAAGGTATTTGTAAGGAATGTGTTCATTAGATTTTGATATGACAAAGAAAAATTAGATTAGCAATTAAATAGGCAAACGTTGGGACAAAAATGTTTATCTTGTAAAGGAAAGATCAAGGGAAAAATAAGAAATCAAGGTTAAATTATTATGCAAATAGATTGGTACATAAAGAGATATAAAGTGTGTGTAAAGACAGCACACTCCCTATATGTTTAAAGGTGCATACATTATAAATAATGCAAGCAGTGGCTTGATACTATTTTTTTGATATAATTTGATAATCATGGGAAGTTATCCTCTGTGCTACAACTCAGTCTTTATTGTCTGTATTAGAAATAATTTCTCAGATATGCAACCTTCTGTTCATTTTTTAGTACAATTTTTTATGGCTGCTTGAATGTTTAGTATTCTTGTCTAGCCGTATCAACACATTCTGCTGAAGTTGAAACCTTTCATATATGAAATAATAAAATGGTATTAGTGTTCTTTCTATTTTTTTTTTTATGCTGAATGACTGCATTTAGGAAAAGAATGCTGGTGATTATATGGTTAAAGTTATAGAATTCAAACTTTAAACTTTTTAATAAAATCTGAACAGATGATC
>VZTI01010902.1:480374-494424 GCA_013397865.1 Struthidea cinerea | reverse complement strand
AAGATAACAAAGTAAAAAAAAAAAACAAAAAACCTCCAAAAACGATAGAGCCAAAACTCAGAATCCCACTATCCCACTACAGATTTCTAACTGTTGGAAGACTTTAGTGAAAGGTGCTCAGAAGATTTTGGAATAAAAAATATTAGGTGACCATTATGATGGGGAATTGCCACGGCCTCCATCTTAACTGAAATTGTGAAAAATAGGTCTTTTTAAAACTGTTTCTGTTTTGGAGAAATGTTTCTGAAAAGCTGTTGTTTAAGCTTTCATAGTTGTTAATGTAATCAGAACCATTTCAGTTAAAATGACTTAATGCATTTTTATTTCTTTTTTTTTTTTTGTATTGGATTTCTTTCCTTTCAGGGATTTTTACACAATGTGTCCTTTTTTGACAAAAGCTTGTTTTGTCACCTGATTTTACATCTAAGCCCAGTGAATTTTGCTTGTGCATGCACCAGATGGTATACATATGAGTAGAAGAGCGTAATCAGATTAAGAAACAAGACAGAGAGGAGTTGGGCCTGTTCTTCTCTGAAAAGGTAGTGAAAAGAAAACAGGCTTTAGGATGTGAAACTTGATTTGAATAGACATGACAGCTATGTCCCTGGTTAGATTAGCTGGAAGAACCAGAAGCACCTCTTCTTTTTCACAATTTTTTAAAATCGTGTCAACATGCAATTTAAGTTTTACACATCACTAAAATTTGTAATACTGGAAATTCTTAGCAAACTGCTTTTATTGCTTGCTGTACTATTACTTCTTAGTAGAGTTTTTCCCTGATGAAGTCAGATGAAAACTCCATGTGGTATAATCATTGTGCACACCAGGAATTTAAAAAAAAAAGTTAGTTTCTTTGGTAGGAATTTTCAACACCTTTGTTAGGGTGTATTCTTTTGAACAGATTATCCATAGGGGATGGCGTGTTTAGATGGCAAACAGATACTCCCACAGGGGAGTAAAAAGGTTTTATAGAAGGCTGGACAGCATAACGTTTGGTTAGTGCAGTCTCCTGTGGCGTCATTGCTTTTTCTTTGTTTACAAATTTGATTTGCAGGTTGCAGGATGAATAAAGAACAGATTTTTCAGAGGAAACCTAAAAGTAATGAAGAAAAAGATTCAAAACTTGGAGTACAGTAGGAATGAAATCTAGGGAAAATCATGAAGGAGAAAGAATCCAATCTTATGGGAGCCTCCAAACTTGCTTACCAGCTTCCTTCAGGTTTAGGAAGTATTTCCATTTTTCCACCAGTTTTCAGTACACCCCTAGCTATGGCATCTGTGTTTTTATCTCCCAAGGTCTTGTGTTCTTTGGCAGACTTTTTGAGTTACCCTGCACTGCGTATCATCTGCTAAGCTTCTAAGGAATGAGAGCATCAGGAGACTTTATTCTTAGAACTAACACTACCGCCATAATGTGCTGTTAAGCCATGGCTCAAAATCTTGCAAACCTATTACCTTTCTCTTATAAATATACATATATTTTAAACTTGTTTTCGCTGAGCTTGCATCTAGGTTCATGACTGCTTTGCTGAACATTATGTAAGCAATTTTTGGGCAAATCAGTCTTTCAATTTGACTGGCTCGCTGCCCTTAGCATCAAATCAATGTCTGTGATCAGTTGAGCCAAGATCCTCCTTCTATGTGTGGGCAAAGGGCAGCTTTTCTGAATTGGTTTTATTCAGACTCTGATGGTCCCTCTCTAATTCCAATGTCTTAGAGAAAATCGGAAGTGTGGGAGAAGTTACTCCTTTGAGGCTGCTTGTGATCCCATAAATTTGTGACTGTTAGAAGTGATAAGTTGTTACAGTCACTAGCTCAGTATTTTTTATCAATAAAGCTGTCAGCCACTCTTTGTTAGGGAACACGATAGCTTATGACTGAAGGATTCTGCCCTGAATTACTCATCTTCTGCCTGAATTGTGTTTTGAATGCATTTTTAGTTTTTCACGTTTTTTTGTCAATATTCACTGCTTTTGCTCAAAAGCAGTTGTTTTCTGCTTGATGGTTGTCATAGAACTATCGAGTGGATAACCTGACTTTCCAAAGTACTGAACGTGGTAGTTGAGAAGTCTTACCTTTAGTTGATTGAATTGGATCACAGCTTTACATACTACCTCATGCACTGCGAGTTACCAAACATTATACTAGTTTTTGAAAAAGTTGACTCTAAGGATTTGTCTGGTGGTAAACTTTAACTTTACACTCAGTTGTGTAAACTTTAACTTTACACTCAGTTGTGTAAAGTGGGTAAAATCTATACCAAGCCTTTGAAATCTCTGTTACCTGTATTTCTTGCTGGGATAAACGCAGTTTTGTTCCTCCTGATGTGAGGTGGTTTGGGCAGCAAAACAAGATCTGTCACTGCAAAATGTTTCTGTGAGCATCAAGGTTAGTTTTCTTAGAAGATGCCGATCAACAATTACATGGGAAAAAGACTTAATTCCTCTTGATATAGCTAGAAAATTCATATATGGGAAGCATCCTCTCCTTAATAAAGCTTGGAAACACGTAGGTATCCAGGTGTTAAGTAGAGTGTTGAAGACCTTTTGCAGCTTTGAAGTTGCAGGTTGAACACTTAAAAGCTGAGGAATTGCACATTAATGTGGTTGATGGAACTTCAGTTCTACCTCTTATGTGAGCAGATTGCAAACTGACTCTGAGTGAACAATTGCATAAATTACTTTCACAGTTTGTCGACAGCAAATTCAGACCCACAATAATAGTATAATGCACTTGAGCTTAAAGGAATAAATAATTTCAGAAGGAAATTCTGCCATTTATTCTTTTGCACAAGCGAATATATTTTGCTGCCACTGTTTGTGATTGCGCACCAAGGATATGCCCAATACCTCTACACCTGGAATGTGTGTGAAATATGTAGGCGGTGTTAAGAGGTATTTCTGGTAGAGATAAGGAAAGTACTAATTCCGTTGTGGAAAATACAAGTAAAAGTTTATCCAGAACAGCAGTATTCATCAAAACTGCCTGAGGCCACAACTAGTGATAGAAAGAGACACAAGGAAGATGAAAGATAAGGGATGATCTTTTTCTCTCACAAAACAAGATGAAGTATATTTAACTTAGCAAAACTGAGACTCAGAGTATAATTACTCTTTAAAAATGTTTTGAGATATTTTCACAAAATAAGAAAGGTCATTGATACTGCGGGACAGTACTATAACAAGAATAGGTGAGTGTATTTTTTTTCAGAATTTTTATCTGCTTTTCTCCAGGCTCCTGGGTTGCAGCACCACAAAACTCAATGGTTTTGCAGTGCTGCAACCAAGCCAGTAACACAGCACAGTGAAAGATGCACTGTAGAAGCACGCAGTGATTGGCCAAGTAAATTCTGCTGTCGGTTCAAGGCAACTGTGCAGTCACTGCACTTTCATTATTGTTCTGTTTTTTCTCTACATCCTCATCTTTGCGTCTAATGCATAGACCATGGAGTTGATGCTTCTGAACTGGCAGTGAAATGAACTTGTAAAACTAAGATGATTATTGACTCAAACTTTGGGCTCAGGAAAGTGGCTATGCTGCTTTGGGATCTGAGATCATCTGGTCATACTCTTACCATACTCACATGTGTGACACTCCAGCTGAGCTGATAACCCTACTAGACTCGATTTGTCTGTTGGTGGAACCACTCTTGGATACACAGTGTTTAACCTGCAAAACTAGGGCAGTAATAGAGTCACATGAAAGATGAAAACTTCCCACCTCCTCCTTTTCAGAGCCAGATTGATTAATATAAATGCCATGTAATTGTAATCTCTATTGAAATTTTTAAAGTCTACCTGTAATGCAAAGGCTGCTGTAGAGTCTTACAGGACAGTATTTCAGTGAGGATCATGTATGTTTCCAGCAAGCCGTCAGTGCAGTGGTTGGTGTTATGCAAAACCTACTGATAAGCCATGTTTGTGTGTCCCTGGTAATGCAGGAGTTGATGAACTTAGATGTGGAGCGTTCTTGAAATGCTGATACAGGCTAAGGCTTGGTTCTGTGTGTGCTTTGTAAAAATAAAAGTGTGTGCAGTTGGCTTTAGAGAATTATAATAATACTATTGAATGATTTATCCTGCTGGTTTAATGATAGCCATTAGCTGCCTTCTTTGCCTCTGTCTACAGTAGCAAGACCAGTGTTGTCTGGGCACTCAGCTCCCCCCTGACCTGGAAGACAGGGAGGGGGAGCAGAATGAAACCCCCATAATCCAAGGGGAAATGATCTGATCTGTGCTGTGGTGTGTCCAGAGAGAGGCAACAGAGCTGGTGAAGTGTCTAGGGCAAAGTCCTATGAGGAGCAGCTGAGGGATCTGGGGACGTTAACCTGGAGAAAAGTCTCAGAGGGGACCTTATTGTTCTCTATAACTACCTGAAGGGAAGGTGTAGCCAGAGGAGGGGGGTTGATCTCTTTTCCCCAGTTAGAAGTGATAGAATGAAAGAAAGTGGCCTCAAGTTGCTCCAGGGGAGCTTTAGAGTGGATATTAGGAAAAAATTCTCCATTGAAAGAGTTGTCAAGCATTGAAACAGGCTGCCCAGGGAAGCGGTGGAGGCACCATCCCTGGAGGTATTTAGAAGACATGTGGCACTTAGGGGCATTTTTAAGTGGTACACTTGGTAGTGCTGGGTTAACTGCAGGGCTTGATGATTTTAACAGTCTTTCTCAACCTAAACAATTCTGTGATTACAAACTTAATCATAGAAGTGGGCCTATTTCTGTAAACTATTCTTATTTTATCAGTAACAGGATTTGGTTATATGTTGGAACTGAATAACCTATATCTTGCTAATCCTTCTTCTTTGCTCCTTGTAGACAATGAATGATTTTGACTACTTAAAACTACTGGGCAAAGGCACATTTGGCAAAGTTATCCTGGTCCGAGAGAAGGCTAGTGGCAAATACTATGCTATGAAGATTTTGAAAAAAGAAGTAATTATTGCAAAGGTAAGAAAGGTTATATTTTTAATATTGGGTCATTTTAAAGAATGGAATAATTAATATTTAGTACATAGGGTGTTTTGATTTTTGATGATAACTTAGTTTGATAGAAGTATGTGTGTATCTTCAGAAAACAAGAATGCAAAAAAAAAAACGTATGGCCATTTTGCATGCCTTTTCCCAGTATTTTATAATCTAGAGTGTGCTAAAACACAGAGAGTTGATTGGGCAGGAATATAGTGTAATGTGAATTTATATAAGGAAAAATGCATTGTGGGTTATATTAGATACTTCACATTTTTTTCTAAGTCGGTTGCAGGTTTATTCAGATAAACAGATTTAATTTAATGGGCCTGTGCTCTGTTCCTGCTATGTTTTATAAGATTGCTATCCATGGGACTAACAATTGCATTTTTTCAGTTTTTGAGAAATAGGGTCTGAAGCTGGTGTCTGAAGAAGTGGTTTAAACTGGCATTGTCCAATCACTTATACTTGATTAGTGTCACTAGCTCTTTGCTTGGTCATAATATCATTCAAGCTTAAACTTAGATCATCTGCTCTGAGCTTTGTTTCTAGCAATCCTGAAGTTCTGAATCCCACTTCCACAGAACATGGTGAAAGCAAGAAACCTACATATATTTATCACCGTGAGACACAATTAAAAATAATCCCAATTATTAAATAAAGACGTTTTGAGGGATATGGATCTGACTGAGATTTTTGAATGCTTGATATCAGTATCCATAAAATCTGAATGTGAATGGGTAAATATTGTTTTACGTATATTAAATATTAAAATATCCTTCAGATTTGTCTGATTTTCCTATTGACCTATGAAAACAGGGCTTGCAAAAGTTTTGCAGTCTATGTTCATTTGTCTGTCACTCACTTTCTAATAGCTTTAGAATGTGTAGATCAGTTTCAATTAAATTTGGTAGAGGAATAGAAGCCTCAAAGACAATTACATTTCCTTGAGTACCGTTAAAACCAGCCCTGTTACAGAGGGAGAGACTTAAATTTATGTCTTCAGCACTGAAGAGACTGAGCTATGAGTTCTATGTGCCCTTAGTAGCTGTCTCATGTGCAGAGACACACAGCCTAGTCAGCATGTACATGGTTTGGGCTAACAGCAGCAGAGAGTGCCCTTTTCTTCATAGTCAGGAGATACAGGAAGAGCAGAGGGTATTGCTGCTGCACTCTCCTCATTCTGCATGGGAAGGAGCACCTCAGTGGCCCTCCTTGTAAGACCTGGCAGCAAGCTCTGTGGTTTGCCCTGTGGGTCTCAGAGCCCGTCTGGTTTCTGCATGCTGTGCCTCGGTCTCCAGCTTGACATCCTTGAGCAGTGCTCTGCTCACCCCTGGCATCTGGGGATCCTTAGGAGATCTTGTGAGCTCCTTTTCTGCAGCTGCTGGTTTGTATCCCTCCAGCCTTCAGAGCTTTTTATCTTGTTTCTTTGTAACAATAACATACCAAATAGATTTTTAAATTTTAGGGATTTTCAAATTACTCTGTTGCCTGCTACAATTTCAGTGACTTTTTAGAATGGTTAAAGCTGGTTATTGGGTAACTTTGTCTAAGGTGAGCAAAAATTCTTGTTCCTAGAAGTGCATATAAAGGTAGAGAACTTTGAAGAAATCAGAGATGCAACTGTTTAAGTTTGAATTTAGCAATCTAGCCCAGTCAGCATGTGAACATGCTGTGGGGATTTATCAATAGCATTTAGCTCTGGAGGTCAGTGCTAAGGATATGGTCACTACGTAGAACAGATCTGCAGTCCCATCTCAGCATGTAAGTGATATAATATACACTCGAGAATCAATATACAATCTAGATGGCTTGGGTTGGAAGGCACCTAAAAGGTCATCTCATTCCAACCCCCTGCTGTTGGCAGGGACACCTTCCACTAGACCAGCTTGCTCAAAGCCCCATCCAACCTAGCTTTGAACACCTCCAGGGATGGGACATCCACAGTTTCCCTGGGCAACCTGTTCCCAGTGTCTCACCACTCTCACACTAAAGAATTTCTTCTTAACATTTAATCCAAATCTCTCTCTTTTTAGTTTAAAAACCATTGCCTTGTGTCCTTTTGCTACCTGCCTGTGCAAAAAAGTAGCCCTGTGGAAGGTTATACCCCTAACAGCATAGTATGAACCAGAAAAGTGGTGTATTGACAGCTGTATAGCATCTGCCCAGTTCAGACTAAATCTGTTTATCCTAAATTTACATGACAGATTAATCTTACACCTACGAGGAAATTACTACCAGTCTTATAGACTCCTGAGGCATGCCAGAAAAACTGGCCATTGCCAGTTTTTTATGCCATATATTTGGTGAACCTCAGAGGTTAAAAAACAAATAAAATAAACAAACCTTTATGCTTGTTTTTCTCATTGAAGTGTTTTTGTTTTTGTTTTTCCCCCTGTATGTGGTTGTAGTGTATATACTCAGTGTTGCACTGCTATTCAGCTAAATGGCATCATAATTTATTACCACTGACTGTTGTTGTTCAACTTCCTATTTTGACAATTTTTAAAGTCTAATTTAAAACTCCTGACATCTGTGTTTACTTTCCAGTTTAATAATACCTTATCTTCAGAGCATAGTCAGATAAGCATGTGTGTAGTACAATAATGTTATATTGGTATTATTTGTGGCAATAATAACATGTACTCTGAGTAAATATATTTATTTCTGCAGGATTACAGTTGAAGTTTGAGTCACACTAGGGTAGTCTTTAGTTCTGTGTAATATAAAGCTCAGCGGTAGCTTGGCTCTACAGAAAATGGCTACACCTTCCCCAGTGGCTCCCAGACTTTTCAGGCCTTGCCCCTGGCAGCCTGGGAAGGGGGATTCACAGCATGTATTACATGCAAAATTGTATAAAATGGCTGTGTATTCATACTGTGAACCCCCTAAGAGTTCTGCTTTGCTCCCTAGCCCTCAGGAGCTGCTCGTGTTGTAGCTCAGGGTGAGCCCTCTGCCCGCCATCCTTCTCCCCTCACGCCTGCACAGCTCTGCTCTCTGCAGACCCAGTGGTGTGAGGGGCCACAGCTGTGCCCCCAGGGCCTCGCTGTCACCCCCCAGTCTCCTTCTTTGCCACCTGTATGCTGCCCACCCCAGGGGCTGGTGAGAGGGCCTGTGGAGGGAGCAGGGAACAAACATGGATGAGCTTGCCAGGAAGCTCACAAACCACCACAGTGACTGGGTTAGTTTCCTTCTCTCGCTTTGGTACAGAGCTTGTTTTTATCTTTCCCGTTCAGGCTCACGGACAGGAGAGTGTCACTGTCTCTCTCCAAAGTGCCTCTTTTCCAAATTGTGGCTGGGAGTTAGCTGGGGGTTGTGCGGACATCTCCCATTCCCGAGGAAGAGGCCAGTGTCCTCAGGGAAGGAGGTCAGCCTGGTCAGAGGAGCACTGCTCGCTGCGGGGCTCCTCAGGACAGCTTGGGTGGATAAAAACAAAACCAGCACCAAACCAAGTGAAAGTTTAAAACCAGAAAACCCGACTTTACTTAACACTTGGCTAGATGAGACTGGGTTTTATATTTGCCTGTCAGTTACTCCGTGTGTATGTGTCTCGCACATTGGTTTAGTCTCTGGAGAGACATTGTTCAGGTGATTCATACCAGAACTGTGAAGTTGTGATGACTATGTTTTTAGCTATCAAATCCAATATTATAATTTCTTTCTTCTCTGAGTTGTATGTAAAGACTTCATTTTAAAACAAGAAAACAAGAAAACCAAATAAAATATATTAAATCGTGTTTTGTCAAATATTTTCTCAAAAAATGTGAAGGTTCATTCATTTTTCAGAACTGTACGGTAGCCTTCTCTTTTTGAAAATGTTGACCTTTTCCTTATAATTAATTAAATAACAATTTTGTATCTTAATTCAGACTTACTTCTTCTCCTCTTTATTTCTCAGGATGAAGTGGCTCATACTCTTACAGAAAGCAGAGTATTGAAAAACACCAGACACCCTTTTTTAACAGTAAGTATTGGGAACTAGTTTTAAGTACATTAGCAGGTAATGTTTAGCATCCATTATGAACATATTTTACAAATTTTGAATTCTTTCTCATGATGATTTGATTTGTAAAGTCAGTAGCTGTCTGGTGCTTATGAGATCCTTTATCAGGATATGTAATTAAGAATTCAGAAATAAAGTTTCTAATAAATTTGTAAAGCTTTAATGTACTGAAAACAAATTTAATTGTAGAACTGTGTAATTGTTGTGCAATTTTTTGTAGTTTTTGTATATGAACACTTTTAAAATAAAAGTCATTAATTTCACAGAGGTGTAAGTATTTCTTACCAAGAAAACTTTATTCAGAATTCAGTAAAACAATAAAAACAACTATTTGTTCAAAATAAGTAGCTCACAGAGCCACAAAACTCAAACCCCACTACCTTTGTCTTCATATGGTTAATATTTAATAGAAGGGAAAGACTGAAAAGACGAAAAATTTGAGACTCATGACAAATTACAACTAATTTATTTAACTTTACAGCTGAACTTCTTCTGCAGAAGTAATTCTGATTTCTCTTCTTTGAGAATATATTAAAAATATTTTCTTTTATCTCAAAATATAATGAACATGCTTTTTGAGACAAGGAATTTTTTTTTTTTTTGGTATTAAAATATCAAAGTATAGCATGGCAGCTTTCCTATTTAGAAAAACTTAAGCCTTTTGAAAAGCAGAGGATTTCATTTACAATGGTGGGCCAAAATATTCATGGAAATTCAGTAAAGAAAAAGAGGTCCTGCAATGTTTCTTGAATTAGAGTATAGTGGTAAGCAGGAGTAGGGGGTACCTCCCATCAAATAATGCAACAACGTTGCTGCAGTTGTATCTTCTTATCTGTCTGTTATTCTTCAACAAGTTTTGTCACCTGAGTCTTACGCTTATTACATGTAGTTCTAGTACATTTCATTTCTTTTGGGCCAAGTCTTCATCTGTAGATTTTCTACGGTATCATTGATAAGTCAACAATTTCAATTAAGATAATAACATCTGTTGCAACTTTAAAATTATACAGAAATTAATATATTAATTTGGCACTTAGCATTCTTAATATTCCATAATATGAAACTAGAGAGTCCTTGCTTTGGAAATGAAAGCATGCTGGATGTTAAGATCACTTTTAAGATTTCATTTGGGAGAAATGAAAAAGAGTATGATAATCTCTCTCTTCATGAGCACTGTGGAAGTGGACATCATAAAGCAAATGAGTGGAAATAGCTGGTACTGTGTATGGCAGTAAGAAATGAAGTATAAAATTGTGTGTTTTAGGAGCCATTTAATACTTTATTGTAATAAGAATGATGTTTTCATATCAGCAGACGTGTGGCAGAGATTAGGTAATACTTGAAAGTTTTTGTGTTAATTCATCTCAAGCTCCAAATAGAAAGTTACAATTTAATTACTCTTAGAGTTCTTACCAAAATCAAAATTTTCTACTTAAAAAGATAAAATTAAGTTTTGTTACAGTTAAAGTGCAAGACATTGGGTTAAGATAAGATGATAATTGGTTTGATTTTGCTGTTTTCTTTGCAAGTCCTTGAAATATTCCTTCCAGACAAAGGATCGTTTGTGTTTTGTGATGGAGTATGTTAACGGAGGAGAGGTGAGTTTAAGAAAGATGTTCTGCACTTGTAACAGTAAGGCTGTCACTGAATTGCACTTTTAAGGTTATATTTTTTCTTGCCTTTTTGATTTCTAGTATCTTTAAAGGGCTTTTTTTTTAAAAAAAACAAAAACGGAACTGTTGTATTTTAAAAAAAAAGTTGACATGTTTTTATAACTTTGCTGTCAAAACTAGTTCCTCTTCTGAAAAAATTAGACTGCTTTATAGTGAGAGATAACTTAATGCTAGAGAAATAATTACAAATAGCTTGCTTGTTTTTTTTTTTTAATTTAAGCATATTACAGCATGTTATGGCATGAAACAGTCATAATCCAGTGTAAACAAGCAAAAATAATGTTGACAAGCCTTACTTTTGTCCTAATATGAAATGTGTGCTCTCTTTGCTATAACTATTACAAACATCTATTGGAAAAGAGTGGAGCATTTGTATTTTTCATTGCTTCTCTCCCCATCACTTGCTGTGTACTCTGGAAATTTCAACTAAAGCATTAAACTTCTTAGAGTGTTGTTAGCTTTGAAGCCATTGCTGTCCTCCAGCTGTTTACTAAAGAATGAAATATCAAAAATGTTGCAATCTCAGCAAATGGAATTAGAGAACTGCAATCGAAGAAGAGGGCTTTTATCTTTTAGGTGCTGTTTGCTATTCAGACTGTCTTGTTACAATGTGAACTGGGGGATTTTCCTTATTTTGTCAACTATATGCTCCATGGTAATGTTAAAGGACTAAATGTTTCCACTAGGAATTTTTTTTTAATTAAAAAACTTTTTCTTCATTCAGGAATTGCTGTGGCATGATACATAATATTTTATATTATGTTTTAACCATCTTCTCCTGCAATAAAACTGTGCTTAGCTATAATCCCAATGCCTGCAGCCCATTTGGATCCCAACTCGTCCATGGCTGTCCTCTAACAGCCATGGCTAAATATGGTCCTATAGGGTTCTCATATGGGAGGATGGCTTGTTTGACTCAACGTATAAACCCAGTTCTGCACATCACAGGTGTTGAACCAGATAAAAAAGTCTCCCTCAGCAGTAAAGGTATAACAGCCTTCTCTTGGACACTCAGCTGGCTTATTTGACATTGAATTTACATCACCAATATTCAGTCAATGCTGTCTGCGATGAGTTTTAAGTATTGTCTTATAACCTAGCTAATTCTTCATAGTTTTCCTCTGTGTAAGTTCTTACTGCATTTCTGTAATCTCTGGGGAGACAGTTTGAAAGTATGTTAACATCATCCTGTAATTTAGCTATTTGTCTTTTCGAAAGGTACTTTTCCATCCTGTTTGAATGAAGAGCAGAGCCCAGAGAGGATGTTTTCAACTCCTTTCTTATGACTGAGGATGCTCTGTGTTTTGGTCAATTGTAGTTCTGTCAATGCATTTGTCTGCATTGGGTGGTGCAGCCTCATGGCTGTGACTGCAAGTGTTGTGTGTCTTGGGTTTGTTGGTGGCAGCCTGCTTTTCCTTATGGGATTTGAGCAATTGCAGTGTACTTGTGCCAGTATTGGGTTACTTTCTTCCAGGTATGATGCTGCTGTTGGTCAGTGTTGCTCATGTACTTTGCTGATGATTCCCTAATTCAGTGAAGCTAACTCTAAAGTTTTGTCACAGTGGGAAATAATGGCCTTTTGGGAGTAGGCAGTTTTCTTTGAGGAAACTCTCTTGATTTGCCTACGTGCTTCTCTTTGACTAGAGACCTGGAATAGTAAGTTGGGCAAACTGTCTTTTTTAATAGGAAAATCCTTTATCTTAGCAAATTTTCTTGTGAATTTCAGACTTCAGTCAGTGTCTGCCAAAAAATACAGAGGATTTCTTATTTGTAAAAATATCCTTGTTATTAACTCAGTTACTGAAAGTAAGTTGCTCAAAGTTTAGCCAGCATTTTAGCCTATATGATACACAGACTTTTTTCTTTCACTGCTTCTTTCTATCTACTATTCTGTCTGTGTTCCAAGGAAGTTACATTTCCTTACATATTCTGACTGTTGAAGGTGGTGAAAACTCATCTTTTAGTTATATCCTTCCAGTGGAAAACTGACTGTAGTTGTACCATGCTGCTTTTGATTCTCTCCAGTGCTGTGCTACCTTCAGTGTGTTTCTGTTTAAAATTCCTTTAGATTAAATATTTCTTTTGAGGTAAACTCATGTGCCTGAATCAATTTGTTGGGAATTTTCATGGATTATGTCTTTCAGGAGCACCATTACCCAAACAGTTCTCCTCATGAAGGAGTTCTTGAAGTTTGTGTGCATATTCTTGACTCCTACCCAGGTGAAAGCAAGAAAATGCCACAATTCAAGCTTCTGCCCTAGTACAGTAATAAAAACTGTGGTCAGTAGTAGGAGTCTTCACTTCCTCTTTCTATGGCTAGAAAGGAAAACGGTCAAGGAAGGGGGCACAGAACTTCATACTGAAGAAGAAGAAATTGTGTTAAAATGATTGTAAGCGAGAATCTTTTATATCTATTAAAAATCTAGATCCACGGGGAAGTTAATATCCCTCTAGAATAATAACAATTTATCTTTGCCTTACCTTGCCTGTGTAACTTCAAGTTGGTTGGGCTTAGTTAATAAGAGAACATGTTACAATGAAAATGTAACTGCATCAGTTTTACGGGTCTGTGTGTGTGCTCTTTTACAGTGTACAAAGTATTACAGTAAAGAATTCTCTTTTGGTTTCCTTTAAAAAAAAAGCAGGATATTATGTACTTAAATATACCAAAGCAAACCATTAGGGGATTTTTTTCAAACAGATTATTCAGATGGAAATACTGAATATGTTTTCCTTATACTGAGAACGTTTTTCCTGTTGCCTAAGGCCCAATCTTGAAATAATTGTTGTGGGCTGAAAGCTTAATTTTGTCTTCATTTGGTTTTGCTGTTAGACTCTGTAGATGAAATGTTTACCAATGTCTATTGATCATAAACTATGTTGCAGTATATAGCTAAAATCATACTTCTGCCACTGTAATTACTTCTCAATGCCTTTGTTGTACTCAAGGAATTATGTTAAAGTAGCATTAAGAAATTGAAATTTGATTTTAAGAAAACAAATATTCATCTGGCTTAGCTGAATTGACCCAATGGCTCTTTAATTTTGGGGAATACTTTTGGAGTGTATGTTTCCCAGTTTTTATTTCCAATATTTTGCTTTAAAGGTTGAAAATCTTTTAGGAATGAAATCTATTACATACATTACTCTGCAGAGTACACTGACTCAGCTGACTAATAAGTTGGTTAACTTCCTCACTCTGCATTTTAAGGATAATTCCAGATTCTGTACTTTGTAACAAATTTAATTGGTAATTATGTGTATAATAAAATTAGACCCTAATATTTGTTCAGATGGTACTCCACACAAGAATTCTGAGTCTCTCTTCCTCTTGGCATTTTTGTTCCACAGCTCTTACTTCATTTCATTAGGCAGGAGAGAACTTAATGGCTTGTTGTAATTGAACAAGTGC
>VZTI01010902.1:441822-480329 GCA_013397865.1 Struthidea cinerea | reverse complement strand
AGAGAAAGAGGATTTGCAACCTACTTAACAAAACATAAGTAAACAGGAGAATGTTCCTTAGCCTAAAATTATGATAGTCCATGATAAGGTTGCTGTATTTCTTTGGGTGTGGAATGTGCCTAGAAGCAATACAAAGTCTGAAACAATAAAGAAATAATTTGAAATTTCAAGGCTACTACTGCAAGTGCTTTGCAAAATCAACACTCAAATATAAAATGCAGAGCTGAGCAAACCCAATACACAACAGCAAGAGCCAGACATTCAACTTACAACATGCTAAGTAGGTCACTAGCGTGTGTACAAATCAAACATATCAATTGATACAACGTTGTGTCTTTTATATATTTGGCATGCTTGGATCTGCAGCTGAATATATTTCTATGTTTGATCTTCATTTAAATTTTTCCGTTAAACTTTTTTATTAGGAAAAAACTCCATGACAGCATTGTTGTTCAGTTTTTAAAGGCATAACAGGAAATTTGTAGCTCCAGTCCTCACTGTAACAATAGCACCCTCGTGCATGCCATCAAAAATGTTATGTGCAAAATGGCTTTCTTTGTGCCAAAGCCATTTCTATTGCAATTCCAGGGATTTTATACCACATATTTAATAACTGTAAATCAATAAATAGTGAAGATGTTGGAAACCTTTTTTATAACCTTCCATCACATTTCTTCTTTTCCTTCTCTGACTTAATAAATATAATCTTCCTGTTCTGACAATTGTAAATAGAACGCAGTGGCAGAATTATTCTGAAACAGTCAACCAACTAAATAATTAGCTGAAAATTATGCTATAATCCCCCTGTAATCACCCTGCTTTCCGTATTTTAATTTTAGAATCCTCTTAATATCTTTAGCATATATCTGAGTGTATGAATGTGCTTTTAATGGCATTTTTATATCTAAATGTACATTCTTCATTCAAAACTAGCAAGTATGGTTTGGTGACAACTCTGTTAGGTGCTATAATAATATGAAGACGAGTGACTGCAGTGTCACGTATACATTAAAATAAGCTGACTCAGAAGCTCACAGTTTCTTCGACAAACACAACTGTTGTTAGTTGTTTCTAGCTGGTCATTTTACTTTGAAGTTAGTATTTCTAATTAATATCAATAATCTTCTTGGAAATAAACACTAAAGAAAATTTTTTTGTATGTTAACTTGTCAGGCTATCATCTTTCAGATTCAGATTTGGGCCACTTTTTAAATGGAAACTAAAATAAATGTATTGGTGACAAGTGTCCTGAAGTTTTAGAATTTTCTAAGACTGCTGTTCAGCTACGGGATTAGTCTCTTTCGGACAGAAAATTGTGATAGTCCTTTAGAATAGATGTGAATGTAGGCCTAACTGGAAGTTACAAATTTTCAGAGTGTGTTGACCTATATTTTTAATTACTTTTAATCCATCAAAACAGAAAAAACCCTCTTAAAAATGAGTAACACTAGCTCATTATTTATGAAAGAGACCATGAAACAGAAATAAAGGCATAAATTACATAAATTTTGTATTTTGCTTTACGTGAATATAATTCTACTTAGCGGTATTTGTTTTCTATTTAAATACTGTGAAAATGTGTGGAAAGGACTGCCCAAATTAGGAAATGTACTTGTTCTTTTCCCAGTTTGGTAATACGTGAGGCATTTAATGAAGTCAGACTTGGTTGCTTAGTGTGGATGAGTCTTATGATTGCACTGACCATTAGGCAGCCATCAGTACAGAGACCAAGTCACTACAGGGAGTGCTCGTGTCCCGCCAGGGATTGGTGCCTAAGCAGGGGAACAAGGAACAGGACCAACAGACACACCTACAAAATAAAGATCCTCTTTGTCATGCAGTTTTGCCATTTTTATACGGGGTGTCTTGAGCACTGGAAAATAAGTTGAAAGGGGAATCCAGATACAAAGAACAACCTTTTAAATATTTTCTTTAAATCCTCGTGCAGTTTCTGTGTTCTGTGAAGTCTCTGCTTATACAGATATATGCTGCCAAAAGGCTCAGTTTTCTGGGAAGTTTGTTTAGGCTAAGACAAAGGTGATACACCTATTATGAATTACAGTTCTCAGGAAAGAAGTTGCCTTCTAGTTCATAGCAGTGACTTTTTAATTATGGTTTGAAAAGTCACGAAATTATCAAGGTTTGAAGCGACTTTCAAGATTATTTAGTCTGACCATCAATCCAGCACCACCATAATCACCCCTAAACCCTATCCCCAAGTGCCACATCCAGAAGTCCACCCGCTGAAAATAGCTGCAGTAATTCCTACACTGTTCTGTGCCATGTGAATGGTGTAGATTTTCTAAAGGCATAAAATAGGATGTGATAAAGACAGATTAAGCATATCATTGGCTTTTTTTATTGCTTAGCTTTTGGGTTTCTTTTTTAACCTACCTTGCAATTTCAGAATTCTCATCTACTTGATACTTTAAACAGTGAAAAAAACCCAAGCTGCATAGTTGTTGTGGATTTCACTGTCTATGTTTCATTTATAAATTATAACATTTTTTGTATTTCTGTTTTGTTGATTGTTAGCTCCTGTGGTGAAGCCAAAAACATTGTAACATGGCCAATCTGGTTTTAAGGAGAATACAGAAATATACTCACTAATCTTTCCTTGAGGAATAGCCCAAACTTGCTTTAAACAGTAATTAAAACTCATCATTTTAGAAAACATTTGAATTGAATAGCCAAAATATGCTTTTCTAGATGTTGTTCCAAGTACTGAGGGTGATGTTTTATCCATTAAGATACTGACAACCTTTCAGAGTTTCATCTCACACTTTTTCATTGCAGCTGAAATTACTGGAAATCCATAATGATTATTGTTTTTTGCTGAAAGGCTTTAAAGTGTCTGCAAAGTGCTATTACTTTAAAAGTGTTAAGCAAGAGACAAAACACCCAAAACAATGTTTCTATTGTAGCAAAGAAATACACTAAATACATAGATTTGTTTTTATAAGCCCTAAGCAGTTGTTGATTTGCTTTTTCTAGTGGCTGCTCTTGCTAGCAGTATGAACATGTGGTTTGTAGAATGCCAGTTCACCTGTTCAGTCCAAATCTACTGAAGAACTAGACTTTTTTCAGTTCAAAGAAAAGTTACTAAAGCACTGAAAAACATGAGGAAAAACCAAAATCTCTACATTTTAGTGATATTTCTCAGTGGCTCAAAGCAAAAATCTGAGGAAGTGGCAGAGGGAGAAGTACAGAATGATGCTGTTGCATACTTTTTTTTTTTTTTCCTCTGGTAACTGAAGGTTAAATGAGTAGCAAGCAGAATGCCTTAAACAAGATTGGTATATTGATTAAAACGCTGATTTAACAGCTCACTTTCTCCCTTTGGAAACCTGGAAAAGATAAGCCAGCTGCTGTCTAAGAGTGCTGAGTGTCCACTGAGAGTACACTATCTATCATCACAATATGGTGATGAGAGGTGTTTTATGTTTGTGTTAATTTCCCCCACTAAATCAGTAATTATTACAATCCTGTCCCTGCTGTTTACCCTGCAGCTGTTTTTCCATTTGTCGAGAGAGCGGGTGTTCTCAGAGGACCGCACACGCTTCTATGGTGCAGAAATTGTCTCTGCCCTGGACTATCTGCATTCTGGGAAGATTGTGTACCGTGATCTCAAGGTAAAAAAAGAAAGAAAAAAAAGTAATCATATTTTTGTTTTTGCAGAGACTATGGGGACAAACACAAAGTAATTATAAAGTTGCACTATTCAGAGTTAATGGCAAAAAAAAAAAAATCTGTGTTCAGTTTTAAGTTCTGTGTGTGCTGGAGGAAGTAGTTTGATACAGTAATCTCTAGATGGGTACATTCCCTGACTTTACCTTGATTAAAAAGTGAAACAGGATACCATAGTAGCAGCACTTGAAAGAGATTGAAACTTCTGATCCTCATCCTCCCCACCCCTTGCCCTGTTATTCATAACTTAACTTAGATTTCAGCACAAATCTCAAATACAATTCTCAAAGTCCCTAAACAAGGGAAGTGGTGAATTGGGACAATGTGACCGCATTCTTTTTATCTCAGCAAAGAAGAGTTTCTGTATGCTTTGGAAACATTTAAAACAATTCGGAATACTTCAACAGAAAATGAATTTCAGCACTGATTTCAAAATTATTTTCTCTTTTTCATCTTGGGAAAGATTTCTATTAATGGAATGTAGTTTGTCTTAGGCTTGCCAGCATATGCAGTTGCCTGGTACTCTGTTGCTCCAGCTACTCTGTGACACATTATAACCATGTTCCGTGGAAAAATAACCTCTGTTTTCAACAGGAACATTTTCTAACTTGTTTGGGAGGAACCTCTAAATTCCATGATGAGACAGTTTTATTTCTGTGTCAAGCCTTTAATTTCATGTACAGGAAATTGTGCTTTTCTGTTGTACATGCAGAGTAGTGGAATTCACTCATGCAATCCTTTGTACAGGAGCTGAGGAGAAGGAGGCAATGGAAGACAAGTTCTGCTCAGGGGGGCAAACAGAAAACAAAATTCTGGGTTACCTGCTTGTAGCAGAATCCGTTGTAATAATGTGAAATGCTGTGACATCCTGGGAAAATATGGAATTGTCTGGTCAAGGAATGATAGGTGACAGTTTTTTATTTAAATTCTAAATAATAAGGAAAGAGGAGTTTGACATCAATAATCTTCTATTTCTTGTGTTACCTACTTTGCATTTTCTTTGTAACACACTTAGACTCAACAGAAAATCTGTACCTTGGAATTGTATTTCAGGCTTTATGCAGACTTAAAAAGACAGGGCTATGATTGTTCTATGTTGGTATTTCCACTACATACCTTATAATTTGAAAAAAACCCAAACAATTTTCTCTTGAGAAGAGGTTCAATTCTATCTGTATTTCAGGTATGGCTAATGAAAACCTTTTGGGAAAGTGATATTAGGCATTATTTTGAATGGTTTCACATTTCAAAGCAAGAATCATATATTTAAAAAGCAATGCAAAGCATGCAGAGGTATATATTCACCATTTAAGAAGTGTCCTTTGCAAGTAGACAAGGAGGAATTTACCTCAGGGGTTTTTTTTATCAGGAGCTGCCCTATCCCCAGTTCTGTCTATTATTGAAAAGGTTCTGGAAGATGGGGGTATTTTAAGGATTTATGGATACATGCTGTTTCATGACAGTGTAGAAAATAAAAGGTATCTTGATCAGTGGATGTCATGTTAGAGCAAAGGAAACCTATGAGGTCATTGACTGGAGATTTACTATTGTAAGCTGTGTTAAAGTATTAACTCATTACGTAACTTGTATGGCAGTAAACACTGTAAATGCTGTAATATAGTAGATGCTGTATTTTTTTTTTTTAACTACAAATTAATTACATTCTGTTGCAAGGAATAACTTTTTTTACAAAATTGATGTAATACATCAATCTGTCCTGTTAAGAAATACTAAGGGAATATTTTTCTCCCCAACACACAGTTAGAAAATCTAATGTTGGATAAAGATGGACACATAAAAATTACAGATTTTGGACTTTGCAAAGAAGGAATCACAGACGCAGCAACTATGAAAACATTCTGTGGTACTCCAGAATACCTGGCACCGGAGGTATGATTTAGAATATTTTCTTCAAATACTGTATAAAAAGTTTATTTTCCATTTATTTTAGCCTGCCAGTCTGCCTGATTAATACTCTATAGCTGTTATTAGGAATGGAATGTGCTGCTATTCTTTGTGGTGATTGTATATATATTGATGCTCTGCTTCTTAGTGTTTAAAAAGGCCTCTAACGTGAGTTTTCTTTCTTATGTTTGCCTTCCTCTGTTAAAGTTTTTATCTTCCGATGATTTCTTCAAAAATAATCTTCCATCTGTCTGTCACTTGGAACATATGATCCTACTTAACTGAGCTGTGTAACTAGCATTTATATAGCCTCAGTGGAGGCGAGGGGGAATTGGAGGGTACTAAGTTTGATGGGTTTTATCCGAATTCCCTGGTTGCAGGGAGAGGGAGTTGAAATTTTAGATATTTCTGCTAAAAGCAGTTGAGTGTATCAACCTCAGAACTGGTTGAGGTGGGCACCAAGACTGGCTGTTTCCTAGTGTGTAAGCAGAAGTGGCTTACATACTAGGAGTATGCCACCCCATCTTTACCATCAGCTGGCACTCAGAGTGCCAAGCATCACACTCCTCAAGGATTGATAAAAAGATGGACATCAGGACATTGTTCCTCTTGCAGCTCTGGTTTGGCCACTTAAGAGTCTGTTGTGGAAGCTCAACTCATTCAAATGATCTCCAGTATTAGTGCTGACAGCTCTGTCACTGATGAAAAAAGGCAAGGGAAGGACAACCAAGATTGTGTTTTTGTCCTGCCTGGCTTCAGTCAGCAGTACTGATTGTGGTGCTCAGAAATGTCACTCTGCCTCTCCTCAGGGGCTGCCAAATGCAGCTCCAGTATTGATATGAAAGACAGCCTAATTTTTTTCTTAATGCTGAGAATTCTGTGGATGCTGAATTAGCCCTGATTTCTATTCTTGTCAACATTCAAGATTGCTAATTGACGTAGTCCACACCTGATACTGAGATAACTTTCTAGTCAACCTGAAGGGCTTTAAAAGGCCCTTCAGTCCTACCATGTCATTTAAGAAAGTTTTAAAGAGTTTTCAGAAGGATTTCCCACCTCTTGCAACTACTCAGCACTATAATAAAATCTTGTTACTACGTATTGTCTTTGAAGAACAATGTGCCTTAGTTTGAAGGGAGGAAGCACTGATTTCACATAGCTCTTTATTCTCTTATTTTCAGCAATACTGAATCCTGAGTAGCAGTCACAAGCCCTGGAATCTTGTTTCAACAAGCAGTTTTGATTGCATTTTGTTTTTTATTCTAAACCTTACAATTAAGGAATGTCAAAGAAACAGGTACACATCACCTTCTGGATAGTGCTGGCTGGAAATTAAGATTTTAGGATGGCTAGGTTTATGGGTTTGAGAGTCTTTCTAAATCTCTTAAAGTCCCTTTCAGTTTGCAATCACGGAGGAAATTGAAACTGCTAGTAGTTGGCTGTCAGTCAATAAGGTAGGTTGAGTTAATGAAACCATTTTGGATTGTGGCAAGATCTTTTAATACATTCTTTCTCCAACAGTAAAGGAAACATCAGTATTTTTAGGAGCCACTAACTTTTTTTTTCATCTATCTGGTACTGTCTTCCTTGATTCTTTCATCAGTGAAGAGAAATCTGAACAGTCATACTCTCACTGTGAAGATTTGATGTACCTAAATAATTTGGTCAGCTAAATGTGTTCGTTTCAGCTGTTTGGTGAGTCATCAACTACGTGAGCTATGAAGATAAACTCACTGATACCTGGCCTCTTTCACAAAATTGCCTCTCATAAATTCCAAGGAAGACTTGGATGTGGATTGTTGCTATTCTGTTGGGCAATTTCTGACCTCTCCTTTGTCTTTAGTGCAGAGACGCTCAGCAGTCACCTACGTTTAAGAATTCCAGAACTGTTTTTGGCCTGCTTTGAATATTTTATGGCTACTTAGAAGAAGTTGCAGATCTGCCTGTTTGACTTGGTACAGTGGTCACTTGTCTTGTGTGTGCCGGCTCTTACCCCCTCATTGTCTTCTTGTCAGCAGTCTTAAAGACATCCTCTAAGGGTGCAAATATCCATTCAGCTGCTTTCATCTGCTTGTCCTCCTCTCTCTTTTGAAAACGTTAGCTCCCTTTCATCAAACTTGGCAAGGCATCATTCTGGGTTTTAGACGCTCAGCACAAGTTACTTGATCCCGTTTGCTTTTCTATTCTCTAGAAGCCCCACTTCTCTGCTCTACTCTCATTATGGGTATTTTTGGAGACCTACCCTGTAAAAATCTGTCTTGAAGAAAATCGACTCTTCATTAACCTTGGAAGCAAGGGAACTCATTCCCTTTTTGCTCAGAAATAAAGGGTTTTGAGCAAGCGACAGACAGGTTACTGATATGGCATAAGAAGAGTCAACACCTTTAGCTGGATAGTTGCTCACCGGAGACAATTGTATCTATTTTTGTCAGGGCAGCTGAGTGAGAAAGGGACCATCAAGAGCCTGGGTCCTCCAGTCTATTTGTGTGCATGTTTCCGAGAATGAATGCTCAAAAACCACTTCTCTTTGCAGCTCATTCCACAGAAATCATTATCAGGTGCCAAAAATTTACTTGTGACAAACTTCAGAGCATGAGAACCTAATGTTACAACTGGACTTTAATCCTACTACCACGCTGAATTCCTGCCTGTCTATCCCGAGACAAATGGCAGCATATACTTATGTTTTGCCTGGTCATGGTAAGCTTAAAGGCAGATACCTTTCAGCCTTTCTTTAGAAGCAAGATATTAATTCTTCATTTATGTGGAGGAATCTATTAATCATCTGTCCTTTCAATAATACCCTTGCATCCTTTTTTTTATCTGTGCCAGCTGCGATGGACGCATCCCTTCTGCAGGTTTTTTTAGTTCCATTTCCCATGTACTTTCTGGCTGGTGGTAGAGGACACTAGAACAGCGTACTGTGTAACACATCGGGGCAGCCTGAGGCTGCTGCCTACCACCCAGGAGGCAGCTGACCAGGAACATTGCACTGGTAGGAATCTATACCCAGCCTGAGAATTGACTTCAAATTTTATTTTGTATTAACTCAGTATTGTGGTTTTGGTTCCAAACTTGGTTTTCCTAATGCCTTTTGCACCATTGCTTGAGGCATAGAGTCCTGCTCACTATTCCATCTTTTACAAAAACTAGGTTACAGATGCTTCCAACAGTGAAACGGGAAGTAGCTAAAACAGATTAAGGTCTGAGATTCCTCCTTGCATGACATTTTCTCAGGTGAAGGTATCTTTGTGGATTGATAGAGAATTATTACCCAAGGCAATTTCAGAATTACTCTTGATCAGTAAATAAGCCTACCTGTTGCTGCATTTTCCTCACAGACCTTACGTTTCTGAGATCAAAATAGTCCTTCTGACCCTCTGTTGAAAAGGCTCTTTCATCTCACATTTGATAGGGCCTGATGTCTCATGTAGGGCCTGACACTGACTGTGTAGATAATTAGGAGATCCAGAAAAATGCCCCTGTCCATGCAGAGATAGAATGGATGGTGGGCCACAGGAAAAAACTGTAATGAACTTGCCAGGTTAGAGTCAATTTTCATCTGTGGAGATAGAATTCTGGACTGCCACTGATTTGTCATTTGTGGAACCCATATGGAAGTTTGTGTGTACCTTCACCACACACTGAGCTGTTCAGGGTGTGCAGGGCTTCCGGTTAAGTGGTCCATAGGTGCATTCCCTTTCTGTTCTCCTCTCCTAGTCCTTCCCCGTTATCCAACACCAGTTTTCTACGATCTAAAGAAAATTAAAACAGCATTGGCTGTGTTTGTCTTGCATCACTATGTGCCAAGCATAAAAGACGGTAGGGTACGAACTCATCCTTTAGGAAGAAAATAGTTGCCACTGCCAAATAGCAGGGCTTGTATTTGTTAGCAGTACAGATGTACATTTGTCACACTTACTGAAGAGTGAGCAAGTAACTTTTTGTTTGTGAAATTATATAGTTTTTTGAGAATAATTTGGTTGTGTGATAAATAGTGGAATTACTCTTATCATCTGCAGTAGAACTAACACAAGCCTAATTTTTTTGTGTGTGTTTAAGTGTAGTGGTACTTAATACTTCCATCTGCTGTAAGAACCTGTGGTATTACCCATTTAAAAGGTATAAAATATGTTACAATTTCTCACTTAGTAGTTTTTCAAGATGAAGACACTATTTCTTAGAAGTCTGTTTCCATTGTTATTCGTCAAAGCAAGCTGTCACATTAGGGATCACTGTGGTGTCAGAAAATATTCATAGATCCAATGAGAAAAAGATGAATTGTTATCCCATTTAGGTAACGCAGATGTATGCTTGATTTTTTATTCCAAAAAATGCTTCTTTTGCACTTTTGGAGTGGCAAAGGTGGGACAGGACCACATGTCTTTTACAGTCAGTTTCACTTGCTTAAAAAAGAAAGAATAAAACTGAGAAAGTACTTGTAAATATACCTGTGAGTCTTTAAAAAGCAGTTGGGATTTTCATAGTTTCCAGTTGACTGTCAAGGACAAGACGTGCTAGTAAAGATACAGATTGGTACAGACTTTCTTTAATAGAACATTCAGGAAATGAAGCTACTTGAGCAGAGAAATAAAAGTTCTTTGGGTTCTGATAATTTATAAGGATGTTTTCTTAGATGAGATTACAGTTTCTGGATCTCTGTATTTCAGTTCAAGTTCTTAGGACTAAGTGCACAGTCTTTGTTATAGGAGAGCAGTCAAATATGGTACTAAATTTTGGTGTCATGGGACAGACAAGCTTTAAATACCAGAAATTACTTTTGAAGTTTTAAATCTTTTTAATAACAGGAGAGAAGTTGTTTTGACTCTGAACAAGTCTGTAAGGGACTTTATTGGTGTCATGCAAATGACTCTTAAAAGATGTAGATGATCAATGATGTGTAGGTCTGTTCTAATAACAGGGAAAATGGTAGGATATCATTATGTTTTGTTAGTATAAAAGTACAGATTAGGTGGATAAATATGTACAAAATTGTTCATATGTACAGATTAGAGGGATGCATTCCTATAAGAAAAGTTGCATTTTATTTTAAAAAGCAAACTATTTCAATATAGTTTATGCAGTTACAATCACTCAAAGGTATGTGACAATGAACAAGACCGGAGCAGCTTCGTAGCCTTTACCCCTAGACAGGAGCAGATGTGCATGTCCTGTAACTTATTTTAAAATAAGACCAGTGAAGATTAGGGAAATAGTAAGATCATTTATACAATGCTTGTTTGGCCAGTATTTTTTAGTGATCTTTCTTTTAAAAAAGAGAGTGAGGGAGATCATGTGTAATCAATTATTTTCCTGAGTTTTATCTCAAAGGAGTGAAGGATAGAACTCTTTTATCAAGAGGCAACTGCTGTCTCTCCTCACACTTCACATAATTTCTTACTTACAGCTGTTCTTTTTGGGAAGGATATGGCTTTGATAAAATCTAGAACCTGGCCATCAATGTTCAGTGGCTGAATTTCAGCAAGGGAAAGCAGGCATGCTTACAGCAAGAATACCCACACTTTTCCTATGTTTTCAGGAATTGAAGTGAATTTTCTGAGATCGTTGTGGTACATACAGATTACAAAAAGATGACAATAGAGTCAGAAAAAGCATTTTGTCACTTGTGCAGCTGTACATTTATTTTGTTCTTTTAACATCTGCTTGGATTGGATCAGGATGTTTGCCAAAGGCAGTGTGGTAATTTTTTTGGAGTGAGAATATGATGATCTACCACATAACTTGTCTGATATGAGTTGAAACTAAGTGCTATGTGTGTAAGCAGAGAGGGAACTACTAAAGTGCACTGAGGCTAACAACAGGAGTGGATGTTTCCAGTTTTTGCAGGCATCATGACAAAGCATTGTTTTTAATAGGGATTTTAATGGAGATAGAAGTTGCAATGCCAGTGTTAAAGAAGAGCTCCCTAAAGTGTGGGGAAAAGGAGGAAGGCACTTGTTTGCAAACAACTTCATGAAAGCAGTTAACATTGTGGGTAAACTGAGGCAGGCCAGTTGAGAGAGATCAGCTTAGGTGAGGATGTTAAAAGTTCAGTTTACTGTACTACAGAGAAAATGAAGTTGCATGGATAGGACAGCTGAAGCCCTTTCCCCCCTCTTTCCCCTTTCCCCCCTTTTTCTGTTTTTCTCCCTCTTCCCCTTTTTTCCCTTTTCTTATGGGATAGAGAAAAGAATTTGAGTAAACTGAAGGAAGATAGCAAGGGAAGCTAATCAGAGCGAAAGGAAATGAATGAAATGAATGTAATGGTGTCCCAGGTAGATTGCTAGATCAGAAAACACAGATTAGAGATTAGAAGATTTTTCTTATGGGGAAAAATGTGATTTTGGGCAAGAAAGAGAGTTTGGACTAAAGACAATTATGTTATTTTGTTAATCTTTTCTAAGTAGAAACTGGTAAGATGTGTTGCAGAGAGACACAAATGGCAGGAGAAATTAATGAGCAACTTAAAACTGAAGAGAAGCTTGCTGAAGAGTTGTTTGGTTAGGAATATAGAGGAACTGAAGGACAGAATAATTTTTGTCATGACTTACGCAATTTCCTTTTAATGTCCTTTTCTGTTAAATTTCCTTTGAATTTGAAGATAATTGAAGCATCAAAGTAATGTGCTTTTTGAAATTCTATGTAACTTTTATATAAATAATAGGTATGTGCCATTATTTTCCACCTCTAGAACTACTGGATGGAAAAGGGAATTTGTGGAAATGGCATAAATTAAGGGAAGGCTGCTGTTAAGATGTTGCAACATGGATATGCATTCACAAGGTTTTAGGACTGGTATGAACTTCTGAGACTTGGGAAAAAAGAGAGATTGTGGAAAAGAAACTTTATGTTGAGCTCAGTTTTCCATTGTGCTCTAGAGGGCAAGTTCTCACTCGTATTTTGTTACCTCTGGTGAGCACTAATGGAAGATTGGTTGTTCGGGTTTATCTAGGGGAAGGGACAGTTCTTGTTTTTATTGTGCTTCTTTTCATTTTGTTCACTTCTGTTAATTCTTTCTTTAGAGAAAGGATAATGAGACACTCTACCAAACTGTCTGCATTGGTAAAAACATACTGGTATTCTGGTTCATATGGTTTTGCTAAAGACCTGATAGGCCTGTAGTGGTGCTACTCTAAAAAGATGGGAAGAATTTTCTGTATGAAATTCTCATGAAGTGAGGTTAATGTATTTTTGGAGGATTGGAGGTAATTTTGTTTCTCCGGCTTTAGTTTTGTTTTGTTCTTTTCCTGTGAAAACTGTATTAAGAAGTACATTTATAAGTAGAAATGCTATGTTGTAGCATAATAGAGTCCTGGAAACGGATACCTCCATCATTCAGCTTTAGTGCCATGGTGGTATTTTCCAATTACTTTTCACCTAAAGCTAGAAGCAGTATCTGCTGCATAGTTAAGGAATTGCATTGTATTTCTATGCATATCTCCCATGGCTTAGTGTCTTTGCTTCTCCAAGCATTTTCTATGAGATTTCTTACACCCTTGTAAATATGAGAGTCCTTTATCCTTGTCCTTGTGGTAGCTTGGAGAGAAGACACAGGCTGTGACTGTCCAGAAGTAGGCTGCTTGTAGCATCTTATCCTGTGCCTCAGGCAACATTGTGCAGACAGACTCAGTCAAGAGGGATGTGTGAACTCGTGTGGATATATTTCTGGGTTTTGTTCCTCCCTTTCAATATAATCTTTTTAGTGCTGAGCTAATTATGTAGTCTCAGTTTTACTGTTGAGTTAGAGTACCTGATCAACTTTCCAACTGTAAAACAGTTTGAAAATCAAATGTAGCTTACATGCAAGACCCAACAAAATTAGAAGTGTTAAGTACGTTTTGGCAGTTCACTTTTATTATGCCCAGTCCTCAAATGTACCAGCAGACAATCATCTGAATGTTAGTTATTTTTCACATGCTTATGTGATCACACAAAAAGTACATGCTAAAAAGAAGCAGATGGTGACAGATGGGGAAGGTTGAATAAGGTGGTTTTGGAAACCTAGAAAAATGCACTTCTGTAATAGTGTAAAAATAAAAATTCTTTGATCGCCAAGTTAGAATGAACAAAATAGAGTGCCCCCCCCCACCCGAAAAAAACCCCTGACATAATCCAAAACTTTTCTGATAAAAAGAAATGGAACCTATGAGTGTTCAATATATAGTTAGCAAAGTATGTTGTATAGTGTTGTTTTGTCCAAGGATAGAACATTAATTTTTTTCAGCCAGAGACTTAGAAAAGTGGTAGTTGTATTCTTTCTTTCTTTTAAAATGATGAATTCAAATCAATTGTGTTCCATGCTCAAAGAATGCTATCAAAAAGGTCATTCTTTATAGTAATACATTGACAGTGTTGCAGGTTATGATAATATTTTTCTTCTGATGTCGCAAAAAGCTTTTAACCCTCTTATTGTAATGGTAAATAAATTACATGCGTAATGAGGATATCTGTAGGACTTGAGCTAATCTGTAATGGCAGCATTACCTCTTTGTCATATAAGCAAATGTAAAGCTAATTAAGTAGAGAAGGTATAATCAACAACAAAAAAAAATCATCTTTCGTGTGAACCCCATCTAAGGACCTACCCTACTATGAGGGTTGAAGATTTGCTTGTTCATTTGCATTAATTTAATGAAGTCTCAAAATTCATATCTATTGACTTATGTAAAAAACCACAAACATTAACATTCCTTTAAAAAATTTCAATGATGAGATGTATTTTATTCTATAAAATAATCAAGTATCTAGCCTGATGAATATTAATTGCCAAGTCTTCTACCAGCACTGATGCCATAATTATTTTTTCTTTTGTATTTGAGTAGGTGTTTATCTTAACCTACAGTATGAGGCGTTACTGTTTCCTGGTGAGGCAGAATGCTTTGCTTAAAAACCAAAAAGCCTCAACTTCTGATAACCTGTTCTCATCTGCTTGAAAGTATAGTTAGTTTGCTCAGTACCTGAACAGTGTAGTTATGCTGTTGTGTTTTACTTAACTGATTTTTCTTTTGGCTTCAAAAGGATAGTTGAAATTTATTTTCTCTGTGTTTACTTAGATGCTTCATGCATAATCTGATTCTTTGCAGAGGAACAATAGAATTTATTTTACCTGTGGAAGAGTGGTTTAGTGTTGGCTTGTGCTCTTGAACAGCTGTCTGTTGTATATTTGGCAACGTTTTGTTTCTGGGTGAGGACCAGTGGAGGGAGGTGATGAAGAAAACATCTATGCCTGAAAATATTTTCCCATCTGATTTATGGGAGATTCACAATATGGAATTTTCTCTTTGCACTAGAGTTCTAAGCACCAGATTATTTTCTTACATTATAAGAAAATGAAAATGCCGGAAGTTGTTTTATCTTGAAATGCTCGTATCTCCTGAAAATTCAAATGTGGTCTTTTTTCTCTTTGGTTATCACTTACTATATTTTAGTGTCCCACATTCTTTCATCTTATGATCCTAAGTCATCAGAGTGAAGTGAATTGAAATTTAAAAGTGAATTTGAGCACTTTTGTGAGCTTGGTATTGCCAGTGGAGCCCTGAGATGAAAATGATGAAAGGTAGACAAGGCAGGGTATCCAGAGCAGAACATCATTTATTGGCAATAACTGGTACCAAGGTCAAAAGCTGGGGAGCATTTAGATGAGGGTAGGAAAGCATTGCTGTGTTACACAGACAGAAGAATTACTGCAACAACAGATAAATTAGCACAAACATTACACTTTCTCCTGAAACCAGATAACCAATAATGTAACAAGAATTTGCATTTTCACTACCTGGGTGATCTCACCAGTCACAAAAACCAGTTGTACACATGCAGTATCAGACTTCCCAAGGGAAAAGATGTAACAAATATCCAAAAATAATAAACAGAATAATTGAAGAAAGGTTAGCTCAACACTACCCATAAATAAACTTTTGTATTCAAATCAGAACTTTAAATCAGAGAGCAATTTTCTAATGAAACACACATTTTTTTTGTAAAACAAGTAAGTTTGACAATTTTATGAAGACTGTCTCAATAGCATGCTGGAAGTTTTTTTCATTAATTTTCATTTAATCAATACAAACATTATTTCCATCTCAGCAAAAGCCTTTAGTTTTTCTGAGAGTAATGAAGCATAAACAAAAGCTGAACAAATGCCGTTTAACATCGGTAAATATTCAAAATAATTTCAGGAAGAATGAGCAACTAGAAAGACATATCACAATATTATCATTATTTATTACTTCTTACACATCTTGCGTCTTATGGCGGTGTATGTTTTAGGGACTACTGCTAGTGTAGTGATAATTAATACCGATATGAACAGGTCTGCAGTTTTCTTCTAGTGGTAGAGCGGGTAGAGTTATGAGAGACAAGTGCCATCTTTCTGTAGACTGAAACGATATTTTGCTTTTATTTGCTGCATTTCTATGAAAGGTGTCTTTTGACGGGTCTTTTCGATGTGATGTTGTTGTTTTCTTGGCTTTTTTTTTTCTTCCAGTGTTACCATTGGCTTCTTAAAGCCCTTATTAGAATACTCTTTTTCGTGTAACTTAACTACTTTTGAAAAACTGCAAAAGAGTATTAGACTACTCTTTTGCAGTAACTTAACTACTTTTTCATTTTCTTTTCTTCTTTTTTTAAATTTTGAGTTCTACTGAAGTCTGTCTCTTCTAGGAGGTTCAAGGCATTAATTAGTATTAACTGTATGCTCTTTACCCTAGGAAGCTTTGCTTAATTCACATTTATACCAGAATATACTATTTCTGATACAGCACATGTGCCAACAAATGAAAAACAAATTTGGTTTGCTATGTATTTTTTAAGGGTACATAACAAAAAGCTGGGTGAGATGGGCGAAATGTTAAATACAAAAATGTAATAGGAAGATAGTTTATATTAGGGCCAGAAGTAGAACAGAAGTGCAAACTAGATACAAAATGGAGAAAAACTACCTGCAAAAGTTACAGCAATGGAAAATCTCAGCTGTCTGTTTCCCAAGGTATCTATAACCCTGGCATTTTGTCTTTTCAGCTGTGTATAATAAAACCG
This sequence comes from Struthidea cinerea, assembly GCA_013397865.1. Lineage (NCBI taxonomy): Eukaryota > Metazoa > Chordata > Aves > Passeriformes > Corcoracidae > Struthidea > Struthidea cinerea. The sequence continues at coordinate 463,703 of VZTI01010902.1, read as the reverse complement.
GTAAGCATTCATTTAAGTGGATTTTTTTACTGTTGATGCAGCAACACTTCACTTTTCATACCAAGATACAGTTATAGTGACTGAATTGTATAATTGTTAGTAAATGTACCCTTCTGCAGGATGGATTTTCATATGTCTGGGTAAAAGTCTGTGTCTGTTAAGAAGTGTGTATTACCTTTGTTTATTAGTGTTAGATTTTAAACTTTCTCATTGTTGTTGTTACCACAATTGATAGAAAGTTCTAGCAAATACACTTTTTAACTTCTGTTGAATCATATGTGGGTGAATATTTGTTAACAGACCAACAACTACAGCAATAAAAATGTGTGAAGGGTTACCAGGAATGCTTAAGGAACATACACTCCACCTGAACTGTAAGGTTAATTGAAAACAGTTTTTTCCCCCTTAAATTAACAGCATATTGGTGTATCCAAGTTCTCAGTTTTCTTTCACAACATAGGTGTGCAGACAGTTTGTTTAGATGTTTAAATATTTTCCCATCTGTTCTGTCAAAATTATTGATTGAGCAACAAGCTCCTTCTAATGTCCTATCTGAAGGTCTATATCTAATGGATTAGGAGAAACATTACTAGGTCAAAAATGTAATGGCTTTTCCAGTAAGTTGCCTTGATTATCTAGCACAAAGTATGAGTCTAATATTTTGATATTGTTCTTTTAGAGATAAAACCCAATGCTGGCAACCCTTTTATAGGACTGACAATGAATTTCACAAAGCCTTTCATGCTCAAGGTTACTACTAAATTTGTCTGTGTTTGCAGAGTGCAGAAGTTACAGCAACTACCATTTAGAGATGTGTGGGAAATACAGCTCTGGATGGTGTGAATTTCTTCTGTGCAACCAAAAATCTTCCAGACGCTGCACATCAGGGATGTTGTATTTCAAGAAAATGCAATAAAGTTGGGATTAAGGGATTTTTCCTCAATTTGTCTGAGGCAGTCACACCTTGTTCAGTGTTCTGTGATTAGTAAAGTATAGGAGAATCCTAGTTTCCACCTAGGGCAAGTGGAAGTACATGATTGACTTAAGATGGTCACAGACATCACCTGTTATATTGCTGGCTCACCTCCTAAAAAAATTTATTTTCACAGAAACTTGTAAAAGTGTTGCCTGTGTATGTATCAGCTTCTCTTTGGCATTCAGTTGTCTGCTTCCTATGTCTGTGCCCCAAGCCCTTGTAAATAGGAGTTTGCAGATGTGTCTCAAGCTGTTGCCTCCAAAAAAACTTCGGCCTCTTAGCTGCTGAAGCAGTAAAGATAATAAAAGATATCTTTTCACTGGTTTTCACCATAAAATTAAATGGACATCAAATTCTGTGGACTGTATGTTAGGCTCATAAAGGAGTGACATGCATAAAGCAAAGGACCTGAAGGTGTATTGACTGCTAAACCTAAAGATTAAGATCTACAGTCACTAGTGAATTGAAGGAAGAGGTCATTTCTGTGGATTTTATTTTTTGGGAAAGAGAAGACTTCCAGTGGTAGTAACAATCTTCTTTTCAAGTCCAAGACAGTGGGCTTCTCAGCAGTGGGGAATAGATAAGATAGATGATAGCTTTTTTTTTTGTCAATATATGTAAATACAAGAGTATTTTTCTTCACTGATCTGTAATTACTTGCCAACAAAATGATTTGTTGCGTGTGAGGGAAAAATACAATTGAATTACTGCGATCTTAGCAGTCCTGCCGTGCTTGTGTCGTCTTAATCATCATAATGGCAAAGGTTGGTCTGTGAACTGAATTTTTTATTTTGTATGTAGGGCTTTACAATCTGCTCTGTGTACAAAGCACTATCCTGTTGTATGCTTGCTCACTGCCAGTAATACTTTCCAGAAACCCCAACGTGTGCAGAGACAGTGGAATCACTACAGAATACTTTGTTTTCCCTTGTTTACTGCTATCTCAGTAAATTTAAAAAAAATTATATTGTATTATGGCCTTTTGAGCACAATACAAATGAAAATTTTAAGGCAAATAAATAGCTCTCCCATTGCGGAAACTCTAGTGTTGTCCAGTGCCTCTAAAACATCCATAAAAGCACTAAAGTACTTGCAAATGCCTGGCAGCAGATGCCTGGCTAATATTTCTTGCTTGTTAGAAAGCCTGTGTGTTACTTAACCTTTTGTATATTTGTGTAAGAAGGGAAAATACAAACTTCAGTGGCACCTCTGCAGCTGTTTTTAAAAGCACCCTTATAAACCCAGGCTGTGTCCTCGTACTGCAGGCATAGGTGGGAGTTGGAGGAGCTACAATGCCTGTAAAAACCAGAGCGGTTTCAGTGCAGCAATGAGTTTATGCCCACTTTGGAACCCTGTTATACTGCTGGAGTGCTTTAGAGAAATGCAGGTTGGGAAGAAAAGCAGGGCCTTAATCTTCACCCTAAGTGAGCACAGCTGTTACAGCTGTCAGTGTGTGCAGGAAAAACTGGCAGAGTCAGTGTAACTTCTGTGTCAGTGTAACTTTGGGGCAGAGATTGGCAAGCATTTCTTTCTGCAGCAATGCCACACCTGATGCTGCCCATGTTCTCAACTTGTGCTACTGCAACTGTTCAGATGGTAATTGAGAGGCTGAGGTCAGAAAACTTCATTGAAGTGAAAAATAATCCAGGGTGAAACTTTTTCCCCCTTTTTTTTCTCCTGTCTGATGTAGTGTGTTGCGTAGTTTTGACAAGGTAAGGGAAGCTGTGGTGAGAGAACAGAAACAAGAGCCTGAATTAGGCTGGCACGGCCTCTGAAAGAACTGGTTGTTGAACTAGAGCCCTGAAAACAAATGGAGTAAGATTTCCCCGAGTTGTAAAAATGATGGTAGTTTTTGAGTTTTATTTCACATGATCTGTGGTACCAATCCAGACTGAACTGCAGTCACTCCACCTTCTGCTTTGCTCAGGGATGGGAAGTCACTTGGGTACGGTGATTATGTCCAGGGTGGATGACTATAAATGTTATCCACGCACTGAAGACACATTGTGCTGGAGCTCTTGTCTCTAAAAACCTCACCTAGACCTTGGCAAGGTAGCTTGGATTTTGGCACCCCCTGTATGTGAAGAGGATGAAGGAAGGGAAATCATAAATCTGAATGATCTGACTATTTAAACAAATTTTGTGGAAGACAGCAAGTAAGTCCATCTTTACTTTGTGGAAACACCCCTGAATTGAGTATGTAGTCAGCGTAGTTGCTCTTTCTGAGCTCATGAGTTCTATGTGATCCTTGTGTTGTACTCCCAGAAAACAGCAGTACATTGCTTTACAGCAGATACCAGAGTGGTTGACCTTGTGCCCTCTGTAATGGTTTTGGTAAGCCTGCTGCCTGTCCTGCTCTGACCATGAAGGGATTGGGTTCTTGGTGCAGTGCATTTGCTTAAAGATAGATTTTTGGGTCCTTATAGCAAGGGACAAGAATTGGCTGGTGGAGGCAGCTCTTAAGGGCAGCGTACAGAGTCCAAGAAATCAAATTTTCCACAGTGGGTGTGTCTGACCGGGTGCTTTGACAGGTGCCCCACCTATACAAGGATATCCCACAGGTACTGGAGAGACAGCAGTATCACTCCTCACAACCAAAGGAGACTTTTCTAAAAGCAGGTATCCACTTCATGATGGGCAAAAGATTGAATTATTTATAGGTGCGAAGCCTACAGCGTGTCATGTTCATTTTAGCACTGAGTTGAAGCTTTTTTGACCTATGTTCAGTGTAATTAAAACCAAATCCCTCCAGTGCAAGAATTGTTTGGAAACGATTCTGTAATGCTAGAGCAGTGTGTACAGACATGTTCTCATGCCTGCCCTAACTGCATAGATTTGGTTGTAGGAGCTGCTGGACTCCAGCACTTCACTTCCATTGATTTGACACAGTCTACAAATCCTGGAGTTTCCAAACACCATGAAGATTAGAAATTACTTAAAGGAAATAATAGTGTATCTTCACTGTGAATGCATTATGCACAATTTTATTACATTTATGTTAAAATAAGTTGAGATGTATTTTGCTTTATTTACACTATTTTCAGGCTGTTTTCCTTTTGCCTAAATGAAACCATTTTGATGCTCTTGCTTGTCTGGCTGGCTGTAAACCAGGTATTTAAACAAAAATAAAGAGTTGCCAGTTTTGCCAGCTGGGGATGAGAACCCGGCTGGTGATATGCGGGTTTGGGAGGCAGTTAATCCGGCTTTTATGCTTTTTTATGATTTTATGTAAAAAGAGGTTAAAAATCACATTTGGCTCTTTCTTTGTACCACTGTTTTGTTGCTGTTGTGGGAATGCAGCAAAAGGTTGTTCATACTTTTTATTATTATTAGGTAAAGTCCTGCATAAATTACGTAAAGCTGCAAATACAATTTGCTTTAGCTATTGGCCATGTGATTTGCCTTGTTCAGAGAATGATATGTTTTATTTTCCTGTTGCCTTCTTTTATAAACCACACATGCAAACCACACCTCAGCTTACTTGTAAAAAGAATCTACCACTGTCTCACAATTTTATGTATTTTGCTAGCTTCAAAAGACTGTAACTGTACAGTTGAGAGAAACAGTAACAGTGCTAATAGATATAGCAGAAAAATATATAATGCTTTTATTCTGTGGCAGAAGAAGTGGTGATTTAAAGACAAGCGTCACAGATTTCACATACAGTTTTTCAGCAAATAGCTTGCAATATGCTCCAACTCATAAAACATTTAATTAATTTTAAAATGCAGGAGTTATTTTAGTTAGTTTTGTCATATGTACTTATTCAGATAATTTGTTGTATTTTACACTTTCCAAAATTTCATCCTCTATTTGGAAATATCAATGATGTAATGAGTCTGTTTGTTTTGGCACAGTTGTAAATCATATGTGTTAATGTGTTAATATTTATGATTTTTTAATCTTATATACACAAGAGAGATTTTTAATGTACTTCTTTTCATCATGTTTCTGCTACTAATCCTTAAGGACAGTGAAAAGTATGAGTATGAATGCTTTAATTACTGTGGGTTTTCCAAAATTGCCATACTGGATCAGACTGCATGTTGCTTCTGCTAACAGCACGTCCCAGATACTTCGGAGCAGGCTTGGGTTTTCTGGGGGAGCAAGAGGAGAGGCAGATAAATGAGCTCAACACCCCTCGTTAGAGCTGGCTATGGTGTAGTGCTTGTGTCCGTGGTCACTTAGTGTCCCCTCAGGTGCGTGAGGACTGCCTCTGCCCTTGTTCAGGGGAAATTATTACACATTTTAGACAGTTGCAAGATAACTTACTTATGGATAAAGTTACTTCTGATCTTGTAGAGGTTGCCTTATTCATTAAAGGCTGAAAGCTTTACTTTCACTACCAAGTATCTAAATGGCTGTTCCTGTATGTCTGCTTACAGTTTGAATCTGGATGGGGTTTTTGTGATGGTGATTGCATGTGTCTGTGTGTTGTAAAAAGTATTTTGTTTTCTGGGGATTAGTTTGTTCTTGGTTTGTTCTTTTTTTTAAAATTCAGTCATAGGGTGCTGCCTTTCAGAATCTACCAGCGATACGGAAACAATTCTCTATAAAGAATTATTTACATTCTTTACACTTGTAGTTCTACTCTATTAGTTGCGTTTCTTTGATCTTTCTATTTATTATTTAAGTTTAATTTCTTGTTTTAAGGTTTTTGATAGCTCTTTCTGCAGCAAATATTGGCCATTTGACATACACAGTCGTAGCGCCTTCTATTTTGACATTTATTGACTTCTGTTTCATCTTTTTTGTATGAAGGGGCATGATCTACTAGAAATTCATAGCAATTGGAATTATATATTCAGTAACCTTCAATTTCCTTCTTGCTTATGATTTTTTTATGGGTGTTATGTTGTCTCCATGTCTGTCTGCAATATGAAGGTGTATTAAGGTCAAGACACACTGCTTAAATTTCCTATTCCAGTTCTCTGGGGCTGCTGGGAGAAGGGCTGTGGAATGAGTTGTTTTTAGGTACACAACGTCGGTGACATTATGTTAACAAATTGTATAAACGTTACCAGTTTCTGTGTTTATATAATACCCTATAAGCACAGTTCCATAGTAAACATAGCATTGTATAAACACTGCCGTATTTTTTTGCATTGGCACCGTTCAGCTGTTAGGACTATTTAATGGAATGTCATGAAACTGTCAGAAGAAATGCATTGAGGACTTTTGATATAAACAAAGATCATAAAGAGACTGAACTTGTCTTAATAAGACTAAGGTGATTCTAAACTGGAGACTCTAGACAGGTGGGGCAAAAGAGGGGGAAGTGACTGAGCAAAGAGATGTTTCACCACTTTTAAATGAGGCATTGGTGTACCTCTAGATAGCGTCTCTTCCTAAAGCTGTGGATAATATTAATGGCCTGGTAGAGGACACAGGAAAGGGTAAAAAGAAGTCATGATTGTTTGGAGCAGGTAACTGTCAAATTTTTATTTTGCTTTTAGCAGTGCAGTGCCTGGTAAGCTTGGAACTTCAGTGAGCTCAGGTGTGTGAGTCAGTGCTGCAGTTTTGAGTCAGGTTCTGGGAGTCCTTGTAGCATACTGTGAAAATAAATTCTCAGAAACACATTCATATAGAGATGCATCAAACAGACTGAAATGATGGTGTATGAAATAGTTTATGTCTTACAGATGCTTTTGGTTTCTGTCTCAGGTGTTAGAAGATAATGACTATGGTCGTGCAGTGGACTGGTGGGGATTAGGAGTTGTCATGTATGAGATGATGTGTGGAAGATTACCCTTCTACAACCAAGATCATGAGAAACTGTTTGAACTGATACTAATGGAGGACATAAAATTTCCTCGAACTCTGTCTGCGGATGCAAAATCATTACTATCAGGCCTACTGATAAAGGATCCAAATAAGCGGTAAGTGAAATTAATTGGTTGTACAGGCATAATAAATGCTCTAATAGTGCTGGGTAATGTAAAAATAGGTCTGTGGTCCCTGGTCTTCCTGGCTGAAGGAGCTGTAATCACAGAAAAGGGTCATACACAGCCATACAGTTTCAGATTTCCATTTCTTCAGTCCAGCAATGATTTACAAAACGAATTTAACCAGCAAAAGGAAGAAAAGCTTGTGGAAGACAAACTTTTTTAATCATTCACAGCAAACACAGGGATCTCTTCAAGTTTAGAATGTGTACTGGAACAAAGGGAAAGCTCTCAATTGTTTTTCCAATTGTAACTTAACCCTGAGTTGACTGCAGTGTCTCATGGGGACTGTAGCACTTGTTCTTGGTGATCATGGCAGGAGAGATGCATAGACAGCCACAGCTACATTTATTAGGGCACATAAATGAACCACATATTAGACCATTCAACTAGTAATTTGTTAAAGAATACAACTGAAGTGAAATTTTTTAAAGAGAGTAGTTTGAAAGCAAGTGTCACCCAGCTGAGTCTGTGCCCTTTTGTGGTGGGCTTTTCCTTCTGGGATTGTTGCCTAGGAGAGCCATTTTCCAGTGGCTCCAGTACTGGACCAGCAGTGTCCAGTCCTCTGTGGCTCTAAAACACATCTCTTTGTAAATCAGTGGGATTTGTTATAGATACCATTTTTTCCTCAATATCTTTGTCATTCTTGTCTCCTAGGATGTTTTAGGGCTGCAGACATTGTCTGCCTCTCTTTCCTAGTGCTCCTTCAGCCGCTGGTTGTTCTCAAGGAAGTTTTGAGTAGTGGGTATTGCCCACAGGCACTCATGGCAGGACTGGTTGTTGTGTTTCTCCAAGGGATTTGCCTGGCTGCAGCCAGGTGCAGCAGGCAGGACAGCACACGTGGAGAGCTTGTCTGTTCCAGCTGAACTCACTGTATGCAGGAAAAGCAAACTGTGACCAGCCAGCCAAGTAACGGCAGAGTAGAGTAAAACTTTGTTGCTGTAGCAACTCTTAATGCTTTTAAACCTCCAAACAATCTGACCCATCAAATATATTAACCTTTAGAATTGGAAAGATGCTTCCTTGTAATTAATCTTTGCAGACAGTAGTGTTTATTAAAGACTTATATTTGGAAGCTTATTTATATTCAAGTTCTTGTGCTAGCTAATGCTAAATAGGGGAGGAACACAGAGATTACACAGCTCTAGATTAACTCAGCTTTTTTGTGAGCAGCTAGAAGATATTGAGAGAAGTCTGGAGACTGAAGGCCAACTGCCATTTTTTGCCAAGATGCAGAGAATTTTACAATGAGTAGTTGAGAAACAAGGAGGAATACAGCTTGAAAATTGAATAACTTTGCACTCAGTTATTGCAAGACTGACGTAGTAGTCCAGGATATTTTTGAAATTTGGCAGCAGGGTAATACCAAACCAGACTTTTTTCCTTGGTTGTGGAAATTATTCCTCCTTACAATAAATGCTTTAGAGAAGAATTTATCTTACTTAAATGCTTGCCTTTAGAATTTGTCTTTATATCCTTAGCAGTTCCTTTTAATGAAACACACACAGTTTTTGTCACTCTTCTTGTTAACATTTACCCGTATGGTCTGCTTATTTAGTTAAGAGTAGCTTTTTTTTCTGCTGCAGCTTCCTTCTGTTAGGGCAGCAGGATCCCCAGTCTCAGGGAGAAGTTAGATGAGAGCTGAGCAGTCCTGAAAGTTGATGTGCTGTTGAGAAGGATAGAGGTTCCCATCATTGGATGTGTGGTTCTTTCTCAGCCAACAGCAGCAGCTCAAGGGAGCTCACTAAACTTGTCGAGTCAAAGTGGACTTGCTAATGCAACAAAAAATGGCCAGTTCTCTCTTTTTTCTCATGTCAGGGTTAGTTTTTCTCCAGGTTGGGGAGCTGACTGTGCTCACAGTCATCAAGTGGGAATGATGCTACAGAGGCAAGTGAGAGAGGAGAGGTATGGGCAGGACACTCCTCTTTTGGCAGCAGTGACCACTTCTGTGAGCCCAAACCTTGGGCAAGTTCACCCAAAGTAGGTGAAATCCACTTCCTAAGATGATTCACCAGACAGAGTCTGGCTTTGGCAAGCTATGGGCCACAGTCAGTAGTGTGGTTATTTACAGTGGTCTTTAAATAACCTTCTCAGCAGGCCTGCAATTTATTAATTTATACTAATTGACTCAGATTGAGACTATTTTATGGTAATTGGTTAATTGTTACAGCACCCAGATGCAACAGCAGTCAGCACTGTATAAAAATGATGCACAAGTTATTACTGATTCAGTGCCTGGCACATCCTTGGCAAAATTTTATATCAGTGTTTTTGGGTTGGTTTGGGTTTTTAATAGTGCCAGGACATTAACTGGACTTTCAAGCAGACTAAACTTAAGTATGTTTTTAAAATTAATGAATTACTAATGAAGCTCATCATGGGCAGTAACAAACACTGTAGTTGGAATAATCAAAAAGAACAGACCATGGCATGGATACTTCCACTATCACATCTTCTCTCAAGATCATCAGAATTCATATTAAACAGGTGAAAATTACATATTAATTGGGTGAGAATTGTTCCCAGACAGTCAAAAAGAAATGGTCACTTTTCCAACCATAACAATAACTTGATTTCCCTATAAAAGTTTAATATGTGTTTTTTTCCCCCCACTCTCTTTAGGCTTGGTGGAGGCCCAGATGATGCAAAAGAAATCATGCGTCATAGTTTCTTTGCTGGAGTAAACTGGCAAGATGTATATGATAAAAAGGTATGTCTTTATATGGCATTGAATAATCTGGCTTCTGCAAGGTGGTTTCAACTGATAGTCATAGACTTCTGTTTTCTGGAGTTAGTAATTTCTTTCTTCGCAACTTTTTTTGTGTTAATACAAATGAATAATTGTTCTGAACAAGGTGTACTTACCTAGTCTTTATGTTTTCAGTAATAATTTGTCAGTTCACCAGAAATAAATTTTGCAAACCAACCCAAACCTTTTATAATGTAAATGTCCAAATTTTTTCCTTTCCATTTTTCTTCCTCGGCTTTTAAGAGAAAAGTAGAGGTATGACTCAAGATAATGTGAAAAATGTAATATAATTTATCCTTAATTGTCATTTAATTTCTGCCTTTTAGTGAAAAATTGTTTTATGAGAAAGGGAAATTAAGTGATCACAAGGAACTCATAGCAAAAATCTACCTTCTGATTGTTTGTGTATAAGTAGAAACCTTTTTCAAACTTAGTTTTAAAGAGATATCTAAGAAAATTAAAATAGCATTACAACACTGAGCCAAAACAGCTTGTGGAGAAAGCAAGTGCTGGGAATTCAACTGGAACAGTTTTCTCCAAACCCAGTCCTGTTCCTGTAATGATCAACACTTTGGGAATGATTTTAGAAAATGAATTTATCTTACTTGGGAGTGAAACTCAATTCAACTTAAGTTGTTTTATATACAGAAACTGATTTTATCTCAGTATTTCTGTAAGAATTTACTTGTTGCTATAAACCCCTTCTATTTTGATAAAGACTTTTCTTTTTTTCCCCAACTGTTTTACATTGTTAATCTGCCAGTTGAGCTGCGTAATTTTAAAAGTTAGTTTTTTCTCCTTTTTTTTGCTTTGTTCAAATAAAAGGAAAATGGAAGACATACGACTGAGCAGAATATGTTTATGCTACAATGTCAATGATACAAACTGTTTTTTCAGTTGTTGTTGAACTGGAATTTTAAAAATGTGTGGTTGTTGGTGTGGTAACTTCTCTGACAAATACCGGAATTGAAATAAAAGCCTGTATATGATGATACAAAATATGGTACTCTGAAGTTACTTGATACAAGTGTGATTTTTCCCTGGCAGTATCACAAGTTTTCAAGAAACTCTACAACAAATAAGCAGAGCAAGTGTATTAATCAGGTTACTTTATGAGCTCAACCACTGGTTGGTTATGTAAGGACATTGTAGAGAAGCACTTTGAGGAAAAAAATCTAAGTATACAAGTTGAGGACCTTTCTAGAGTCAAAAAAAATCCCACTAAAATCAATAGGATTGCAGTGTGCTAGAAGCAGGTGAGGAAAAAAAAAAGCTGTTACATTATTCTTGCTCTCTTGAAAAACATTTCTTAATTATCTTACATTAGAAATAGAACTTTCAATTCTATACTGTGTTCAGCATCTTATGTAGTTAAGAACATATAGATACTCTTAATTGCTTGTGCTTTGATTCTTTCCAGACGAACATGGCAAATGTGTTTCAGTCAAGATCTTTTTCAGAGCTATTAAAATAAAAGGGGGCATTTTGCAGATTTAAAAAAAAAAATTATATAATTATATAAAAAATATATAAATGCTGGCACTTTGCTTTTATGCTCATGGAAGTGGAAATGGCTTACTGGAGTATTATAACTAGAGAAACTCTGCTCATTCTTTGTTTACTCTGGACACTTGCTTTGAGAAACTAAATTTGCCAGTAAAACATCAACTGAATTTCCTGAGTTGAACAGTTAACTTCAAGGATCATAGGAATTGCTTTTGTGCAGTATTGGCACACAGCATGTCCTTTATGGAAAAATAAGTCATGAAAATGACTTCTGACAGTGTGCTTTTCTGTTTAATTAAAAATAGTTTTGTTCCTATTTGTTCCTTACAAAGCCATTTGTCTGCCTGGTTAAAATATCCAGTTGTTCCTTCTGCACACACAGTCTTACACTCTGCAGACTTCAGAGCTGTGCTCTGAAATATAACCCTCAAACATAAAAATAAGGTTAATGAACTTTCATCAAGTATATTCATTAGAATGCTTATATGAATATTTTTAAGGTATTTTGGTATTCTAAAATAACTCAGAGCATCAAATAAATTTGATTTTCAAATAGGCTTATTCTCTGCTTGCTTGTGTTGCTGTTTATTGTTGGATGTAGAGTCTTCAGCAGTAGGGTCACTTGATGAAATTGATAGTGGATATAATTATTTGCATAGTAAAAATACTTCACAGTAATTTTGCCTGAGTTTTATGCGCCATGGCACTGTAATTTTCTGGCTGCATTTTAGGGGTGTGTTTCTGTTAGAAATGAAAGAACTGAAGTTCTTTCAGAGTTATGGAAACCAAAAAATACTGTGTATTCTGAGTAGTTGCTGGGTGATAGTTTTGTACATGTGCACACTGTGCTCCTGTGCCTCTGATTTTATCATTTTACTAGGTTATCACTTTACTGGTGTGATTAGAAACAGAATTATATATCTGTAAACTATTTCATATATTTCATGTGACAGACCACAGCTCTGTCCGGTCAAACGGATCCAAATGGTTAAATGGAATTATTAGGTTTCTGATACTGCTAACTCATTAACCTAATGTGGTACTACATAATGATAAAAAAAATACTGTATGGCACACTGGAGCAGAGGAGGTCGTTGCCTTTAAATGCAAAATGTATAGTAGTTAGCATTTGTGATCTGATGTATTTATTTTTGGCAGAAAAACCATGAGGGCATATGAAAGAGAGCAGCCTGTGCCAGGTTCTTCCTGTGATCATCTCAGCCCTGATGAGTTTTTATCTCTCTGCCTGAGTATGAGAAATTGAATAGTTTGGCAAACTCTAAAGACTTCAAAAGCCCATGTACTAAATAAAATATTTGTTTTATTTTTAGGTAGAATCAGGAAGCTTTTTGAAATCTCTTTGTTTCTCATATAAGTATTGCTTTAGCATATTTTTAATTGGGTAGCAGAAATACACTGAAGTTGTCAGATGTTCTGTTTAGGGTCTTTCACTGAACAAAAAGCGCATGGGCATTACTTAAAAGGTCAAATTTTGGGTATGTCTTCAGGCTTGAAGCTTGAAGCTCTTGGTAGCCTCATGGCAGAGGAGGTCCAGACCTTGTAGCGAGGCCTGTTTTTCCTCCTGCATATAATATGGATGAAAGATGAGAGAGACCATGTGGAAATTTGGGCTGAGATACATGTTCTGATTCGTGGTAATACCTGAGATTGTTCCTGAAGAAAATCAGGAAGTGCCAACAAATGAATTTGTTGGTGCTGGGAAGGGAGCAGGGACAAGTGGCGGCAATGCTGGAAGCGGGGAGGCCTGGCTTTGCTGCAGGCGGTGCTTTTGGAGGCACCCGTCCCAGTGTGGAGGCAGTGACTTTCAGCAGGAAGTCTGACAGCTGCAAGAAGCTGTTCCTTACCCTTCAGCTGTGGCTACCTTGGTTTACTCAAGACACAAACACAGCAAATGATGAAATTCCATGATTGAAGTGCTGGGTTCAGGCCTGGCAAAATCTGCAGTATAACTATGATCTTAAATGCACATTTAAGTATTTCTGTGCATCAGATTTTGAAAGGAGGGAAATAGAAAAATGCCACCATTTGGGTTTAAGTTGTTGCTATTTGAATCATACCATTTTTGTACAATTATCTGCACTGCCACAAAACCTGCAGAAATTACCCTCGTTGGTTGCTTTTGTGTTGTTGCCGTGCAAAGTTGTAGAAAGATCAGACAACAACCAGTCTGATACTTTCATTGTGTTTCCACTGATACCTTAAACTATATGGGCAGACCTAGAGGTTGATTGCCACCCTTCCCCCAGCTGCTTGAATTTACAGGAAGGAAAGTACGCATAAGGGTGTCTGATTCTGAAACGTACGTTGCTGTAGTCCTGGGGTTTGTGGTTTCTCTCTATCCATGGTAACAGCATTGTATCACTTGGAAAACAGTTTATCTGTGGGTAAACCTCCCTGCTGAAGCCTGTTTGCCTGTGGACTTGTGTTGTATGTCCTTCCACCACTGAAGTTCCAGCTCCTTCTCCTCCCCCTGCCTAGGATCACCACATGCAGTGTCCATGGGGTATCCCCAGTTCCTGGCTGTGCTGTGGCTGCTTGCTGGGCAGCAAGCTGCCTGCTTTGGGGCCAGATATGGGGATGAACCAGTCCCTACAGGAATGCTTAGTGACTGGCTTGAAGCTCAATTCAAATTACCCTCTTTCCGCCAGATGGAAACGCTAGTTTGAGGGGCATGAACAGGTATTCCTCCCATCTATTCAGCATGACTCAGCTGCAGTCTGTTGGTCGATGGGATTCTTACGGTAGTGGAATGGCCTGAAGTTGTGTCAGGGGAGGTTTAGGTTGAATATTAGGGAAAGGTTCTTCACCCAGAGGGTGGCTGGGCACTGGAACAGGCTCCCCAGGGAAGGGGTCACAGCACCAGCCTGACAGAGTTCAAGAAGTGTTTGGAGAGTGCTCTCAGGCAGTTGGTGTGACTCTTGGGAATGGTGCTGTGCAGGGCCGGGAGTTGTACATGATAATGTTTGTGGGTCCGTTCCAACTCAGTGTATTCTGTGATTCTGTGAAAATTCCCTTTAAATTAAAAGGAGATTGATGTTCTTAAGCATCATACTTTTCATTTGGCAGATCGAGTGCATCACGGTTACTTCTGAGTAGCTTGAGCCACTTTCTATACAACACCAAGACAAGTGATTCCTGGTAAATTATCTTTGAGCAAGTAGGGTTACATATTTTCTCTCATACTGAAGTGTTTTTGTAGTTGTTCACTAAATGTGAGAAAGTTCAAGGTGTAGAATCAAGCCTATACATCTCAGTGTACCTAAAACAGTCAGATACTGTGCCTGCCCCTTTTCTTCGTCTGGGAGATGGGTGTCAAATTTTCCAGGACTTGAACTGTGGAAAAACCATGGTGTTTCTCACACACTGCTCTCGATGGATGCCAAATGGAAATGCCATTCACTGGAGATAATGAAGACACTAAGATATTGCTTCTGCTGTCATTTCTAACATCAAGCCTTTGAAATGGCCAGGGCAGATTCAGCTTGACAGATGGATATGAAATTGGATTTTTGTCTTGAACACAAACTCTTAAAGTCACTTAGCTCACACTGAGTTTAGACTTTTATTTCTTTATTTGTACAGGCACATGCATATCTATGCATATGTGTGTGTGTAATGCATAAATCCAGAAAATCTGTATTTCTGCTCCACAGAGTAGATTGTCAGGAGGTGCAGTTCCTTGTCTGGTTGGAGCATTTTTCTGAATCGAGGCCGCTAAAGGAAGAAAATTATCCCACACTGAAGTTTGGCAGCCAGGACCAAGCAGTGTGATTGTCTTGCAGACTGACAAGGCCTGTGCTTAATAAAAGCATATCTTACTCCTTTTAGACACAGGTTACTGGATGTGCCTTCTGGTGCTCACATCGCTCTTGGACTTCTGACTTCTCAGGCCAGAAGTGAGGAATAGGTGTGGCAATAGCACCTGGATACTATTTCCTTCTGCACCAAATGTGAAATGTCACTGGCTGTAGAGTGGCATCTTCATGTTGTGATCGTCAGAGCGGTTGTTACTGTTGGCTGGTTTAATCTTTATCATTAAATCTCAGCTTCAGTCTTCCTTGTGATGTATGGAGAAGCTTCTGGAGTGTCAATCTAAGTGTTTATCTCTGCAGCATTTGCACCTTATTTGTCTTTCTAATGGTTTCGTTACAGCTGAAATTTGTGGACATTTTGCTTTCTGGTTTTAAATGAAGTCTGATAGCTAACAGACAAAGATGACACCCCTCTAGAAAGATGATTGCCAAGAATGTAGTTGGAGAGGGGGAGGTGGGGCTTTGGTGTTAGCTCAGGAGTCTGGAGTGGGATGTCCAAAAGACTTTAGCCCCAGTGGGATTGGTGTAGGTGAGGTAGAACAGATGGAAAGGAGCAATTCCCAGTTCTGTCTGTCCACACAGCTGTGTGGGAGGTGGAGGTGATGCTGTGAGGGAAGGAGGCAAAGTGTATGGAAAGATTCAAGAAACCTTCTTCACTCTCCGTTCAGCTGTATCTGTTCTTCTCAATCTCAGCTACTGCTTCCACTTTTCCAAAGGTTTTAGGGGATCGTGGCTGTACATAAGGGCACAGCCTGGATAAAAACCAGTGTACGCTGTTGTGGAGAGCCACATGGCTGGAGAGTTTGTTTTTACAGTGAGTGAAGTTTCCAAATGCCTTTAATGTCCAGGATATGAAAGATACTGCTGTAAGATAGATGAATCCTAAAACCATTGACATAAATTTGCATCAGGTCCCTCCCTTTTATTTACAGCCTGGAGTTTCATGTCTTCTACTTGTTTCACTTCCCCAGACAGCTGAACTTCTGTCATCACTGAAGTTTTCATCAGCTGACTTATTGGATGTCACTGATGAGCAGTTTTCTAATAAGCCTTGCTGCAGAGCATTGAATCAGAGGACAACTTAATGAGTTTTGTTTTAATGGTGCTTTTCATACCTAATTAAAATTATTATTGTAATTATTTGTTCTTGAAGAGTCATTCAGCACTGTGCTTCTTCTCCTAAAATAATGTTTTCAAAGTATTTTCCATAACCATTACTATTTCAGGTAGATGGAGAGAACAAGGGGAGGATTTAAAGTTGTAGTGAGGCTTGTTCATCTCAGTGCATTAAAAAAAAAAGGCGTAACAAATCCCTGGATAAACCAGTAGTAAGCCTGTAAGTTTTTTAGAAAGAAACTTGTCATCTAATGCATTTTCCTTTTCCTCTCCAGCAGCACATCCATACACTACTACATACAATGACCTTACCTTGCCATACCTTCTGTGTTTCATTAAGGGCTTGAACCTGACTCACAGTTGTTACAGACTGTGAAGTGAGAGTTTGCTCCTCTTTGCAAACTAGTTGTAGCATGAAAGGTCTCTGGTGTACTTCACAGCTGGGGTAGTTTGTTCTACTGCAGATGTGTGCTGCACCATTGAAAAGACATTGCTTCTTGTCCTTGACTTGAGAAAGAAAAAAATTTTTCCTGAGCTTGTATTTTCATTATTTTCAAATGAAAAGTTTTATTTTTTTGTGAAATGGCATTTTCTGTTTCTGCCCATTAAAAAGTATTCCAATCAAGGAAGTAGTAAAATTGTTATAAATCTTACACATTTTTTTCATACTGAATTTATTGCTGAGATCTGTGAAAGTGTCTTTTTACAAGGATGTGACGGACACTTGGCCTTGACTAGAGTACATTACCTGGCTTTCTGTAATCTTGTGTAGGCTTTTTTTGTGTTTTTTTTTGGGTTTTTGTTTTGTTTTGGGTTTTTTTACTGTGTTTTTGGTTGGTGTTTTTGGTGTGGGTTTTTTTTTTGGTTTTTGAGTGTTCCTTTTTCAGATAGAAAAATGAGAATAAGATGGAAATATGGGATGTTGCACTTGAACAGCTCTGTTTTTAGGAATTGTGGGGCTGCATTGCTGGAGAGATGTACAACTTTGGAAATCTGCTTTAACAGTGGAGAATTGTTTGGGATAGCCTGGATGCATATAAAAATAATTTTCAAAAAGTGAAGGAATCTGTGCAATAAAATAGACTACTTTAGATGTAATTTGATTTATACCTGGGAGATTCTTCTGATGTTGTGTTTATATATGTTAGCTCCTTCAGCATTTATTCGGCAATGCCCCGAACTTTTACTTCAAAATACCTTTCTGCTGTTGTATGTTTTCCATTCAGGACAATGTATGGGAAAGCTGAACTTAGTTTTGTAAAAATATTTATCAGATTTATTGTACTCTGTTAAGTGTGTGAAGTGATAGATTTGGTTTTGCTTAATAATTGCTTGCACTTACTGAAGATCTGGATCAGATCAAATCGCTCTCTTACTATGTACAGATCATGTACATCAATGCATCTAGTGCATAGATCTTGGGGAAAGGAGGGAGTTTAGCAGCAGTTCCTCCTTCTTTGCTGTGGGATGATTGAACAAGTTAATTTTTTGCCATTAGCATTCTGGAGTTGAGGAGAGAGAGAACATGAAACGAGTGAAAACCACACACAAGTTGATAATATCAGTGAGCCAGAATATAACCTGTTGTATTGAAAAGAAAATCAATTACACTTATTCCCAGGGTGTGTTTTACATTGCACATGAGGAGACGGCACCAAAGGGCTCCTAGGTACAGTCAAGAACATTGACACACCACAGACACACACACACACAGACACACACAATTTGCAATATCATATGTAATGAACTGTTGTGTTGTTTTTGGACTGGCAGCATGCAGCGTGATATTCCATACTCCGTATGCCTTCCAGTGAACATTTACCACCAGTTCTTCTGGTGGAGAAGGTGGATAGCAGGCTGGTTCAAAAGAGGGGCAAGGGAGTCCTGCCTGCAGGCTGTGAGTGGCTACTAGTGATTTGCTGTTGGGAAATCCCATACTGTGCTGTGAAAGCATTAGGCAGGTTTAGATGCAGCAACTCCCTTAAGCCTGAACTGGCCTTTTTTCTAATGTAAAATTTATTTTCACATCATGTAATTTCTTCTAAAGGTACATTCAGAGGAAGGCTTTACCACTGGAAACAAAATCCCCAAACCATGCTTATTGTGCTCTTTGTGTAGTCTTTTTCTTCTTAGCTGTTTATACCATCCAGTTGTGGTGAAGTATCTAGAGATGCCTTTGCCTGGCAGCTATGCGGGTAATTAAATTGGCCTGAAGAGTTTCTAGGTAATTATCTTTATGCAGCTCAATTTATCTGCAAGTCATGTGAGAGTGATACTTGGAATTTAGCTGCGTTGTGTTATTAACTGGGTTCTGAACTGGTATTTTTGGTATTGACTCTAATGGGTTCTATCTCTTAGTGGAAGTTAGAGATTCAGCTGCCTCTCCACAGACCTACTTGTTTGATCTGGGGTGAAGGGAAAAAGAACTTACTTGTTTTCCTGATAGTAATTTGGCTGCTTTGAGGTGTAGTAATTTTGTTTTGTTTCTTGGTGCCTTTCAGCTTGTACCTCCATTTAAACCTCAAGTGACATCTGAGACAGACACCAGGTATTTTGATGAAGAATTTACAGCTCAGACTATTACAATAACACCGCCTGAAAAATGTAAGTCAGAAATGATGCATAAGCATGACGTAACAAAAATGTTTATAATAAAGCTGTCTATAAGGTTTTTTCTGTTTGAATAGAAAAGCTGTTCTCACTGTTACTAATAAAAGTCTTCATATGGAAGTGTGTAAGGGTAACTCTCAATGACAGCTTTATTTTTAAGATGCAGTAATTACAAAGTTTAGAATATTAGATCACTCTGGGTTGAGTTTTGGGGGAATTTTTGGTGTGGGCTTTTTCGTGTTGATTTTGTTTGGTGTTTTTAAATTTGTTTGTTGATTTGGGGTTTTTTTTTTGTTTGTTTTTAAATACAAGAAGACACCAGCTTCAAGTGTTTACTGGTTGGCAGTATCAAGGTCCCAGTTCAGCAAAGTACTTGGAACATGGACCCTTCCTTAAGCATGTGGACAGTGCTGGTGGCTCCAGTGGGCTGTGTAGCTTTAGTAAGATAGGCTTGCTTTGAAACACCTTGAAGACAATACTTCGAAAAAAAAAATTAATTACTTGAAAATTAAATTTCCTATCAAGTCCCAAATTGCTTCAGCAGAGCTCTTAAAGAAGGTGCTAATATGGATGTAACCACAGCACTGGACCTTGCACAATTTCTTTATTAGAGTGAATGTGAATTCACCGTAGTTTGTGTTTTTGTCATCTTCTGTTACACACAAGAATCATGATCTGATCAGCCAAGCCAGGGCTGTACAGTTACTTACCAAGCCAGAGGAGTTACAGTCTTGCTCCTGAGTTTGTGGATGAATTTTCTTTCTAAATGGGGATATTTGGGGTTTTGCTTGTTTCTTTATATTGGAGGCTGAGAAAGGAGTCTCACAAAAGTAGACAATAAAGGCTGTAGTTATGGTTGCTTAGCCTTTCATAAAGCAAGCTCATTTTTTGATGTTTGGGGGCTCCCAGGTTAGCTGCAGTTTTCTGTTCATAAATAGGTCTAGAGTATGTTCTGGATTTTGCATTTTTAGTGTTTGAACACAGTCATAGAAACATAGAGTGGTTTGGATTGGAAGGGACCTTAAAGTCCATCTGGTTCCAATCCCCCTGCCTTGGGCAGGGGCAACTTCCACCAGACTGGGTTGCTCAAAATCCATTATTTAAGTGATTTTAAGTCTTTCTGCTGTAAAAAAAGAACCCTTTCTTCTCCCGTCTATCTTGACAACAATTTGTTCATCTTTGTAACTTGAACAAATTTTAGTAAAATTTGGATTAACTTGGGGTCTGTTGATTCGATATCAGATCTGCATTAACCCTAGTTTTTATGTGTAGAATATATGAAGATACAAAAGACACAAAATTCTGCAAGGTTGCATATAAATACGTTGTTAGAATAACAGTCTCACCAGGAGTCTTTAAGAATAAGCTCTGTTAAAAAGCTGTGTGAGAATGTACATCCAAATTCTTGGAGTTAGGTAACATCTGGTGCCTGCTTTCCATTGGCACTGGAGGAATTATGTAAATAAAAATATTTATGAATTTGGCTTATTCTGTATTTCTTCTGATCCCAGTAAATACTGTAAAAATAAGTAGTTTACTAAAAATACTATCTAAGCATTGAAACACACAGAACCTGTATGAATTGTTCATTTTGTAGCTGTTTTTCCTTTTAACTCACTTCAAAATGGAGGAATACTTAAGCATATCTGCAGTAAGACTGTAATTTCCTGAGCTCGGCTCAAGAAATGATGGAGACTGGCTGCCTCAATTGGCACTCGGCTTGTGTGCTGCCAGAGGCTGGGTGTGCTGGCATGTTTGGATTAGCCTAGAAGGGGTAGTAGTGATTGAAGTTCTCAGGTGATAGAACAAAACGAAGCAACCAATCAACCCAGCCTAAAATAAACAGTGACTTTTGGGCATGATGTCCTTTCAGTGAGTATCATCCTGCTGTGTGAACATAAGCTTATGTGCTTAACTAAAGTCTTACTCCAACTTGAGCCTTTAACCTCAGCATTGAACCCTGAGAGATGTACTGCATATCAGGTGAATAATAAAATTTTATTGCAAATATAGTGATGTTTTGAACTTCTTCCTTAACACAGATGACGAGGATGGCATGGACTGCATGGACAATGAGAGGCGGCCGCATTTCCCCCAGTTTTCCTACTCTGCAAGTGGACGAGAATAACTTTTTTGTTCTGCTGCTTCACTGTCATCTTAGGTTTCTCACTGAAAATGATTCCTGAACATCACCACCAGTACTAGATACTACTATGATAGCAGGGGCACTTTCAGAGACCATTCCAAATTGAACAAGTTTCTTTCCCAAACCTACCTAAAATCCGTTCTGGTTTTGCATGACATATGAGATTCTCTCTACTCCGCTCTCCTGCTGTTGCTGCTGCCCACAGTCTCAGTATAATAGCAACGTCAAGAAGTTACTAACAGTTTCTTTGAAGGTAGATGACGTGACTTCAGCATTGTACACTTTGTGAACAAGTAGTCATCTATTTTTCCTCACAGTGGAGGCTAAACAAAAGCCATGTTGGTCCAGCTTATCTTCTTCCAGAAGATGAATCAAAATTGTAATTAGTCTAAACAGACTAGGCGATAATATTTTCTTGCATCTGTTTGTGCTGGTTAGAATGAGGAAACGTAGAGGTGGTGATGTACATATGCAAGGTTTCTGTTAGGCATATCATTACTTGAAGCAGGTCTGTGTTGTTAACATCTGGCTGGAATTTGTTTGGGAAATGTTTGAGAGAAGGACTTAAACTGTTGATATATATAAATATATATATATATTATTTTTTAATTACTGTTGGATACTACAGAAGAAGCAGAAGGGCTGGGCTCACCCAGCCTGCCACTTAGAACTTCCAGGTTCATGTGCAATCATGGAGAATCGAACATTATACATGCAAGAAATGAAGGCATAAAAGCAGCAGTTGAAGTTGTTCAAGGGGTCTTATAATTTGCACCAGATAACATCTTTCTCATGCTTTTCTCTTTCATGATATGCATCACCTCTGATGGCTGAAGAATGTAGACAGGCATAATGGTATTGCTTTTCACCAAAATGTGTGCACCAAGGTAAACAGGTGTTTGCCTTACTTGTTTTTATTTTGAGTTTGTGAATTAGCTTCCTCTCCAGGTGTTTAACTCTGAATATTCCTTTTTTTCTTTATTTTCCTTTTTTTTTTTTT